>OZ010605.1:80369298-80389298 GCA_963932145.1 Acanthosepion lycidas
CATAGAAAATCGAGACTGTGAGAAACAATCCTGTAAATATCATTTTATTCTATACAGGTTGCCATTTTATGAACGTCATATCCTGAAATTAAAGTCATACGTCGAATTTGAAAGTACGGCTAAAGATTAAACTTATAAATTATTTTAATGAAATGTTTCACTGTTCAAATTAGTTTCAATAGGAAAAGCGGACAAAACAACAATGCCGAATATATTTTTAGGGATTAAATTAACAAAAAAACAGAATATCATTCTAAAATTTTAAATTGTTTCCTAGGGTTTCATGTAATTGGCTCACATAAAATATTTCGTGATACATGTATCATTGAAAAGTTCAGTATTTTAAACTGAAAGAAAACTGAGTTTGTGTAGTGATTTCGATGTTCTAGAGGTAGTACAAAAATATCTGTATCTTTTATATAGGAAGAATTAAAGATCGAAATGAATTATCAAATAGATATCTAAATAAATCTACTTTCATGGAGGTTTCCACTTGTCAAAATTTAAAACTGTCGGAATTATATATCCTAATTTTAAAATATATGCCGTCGACACTTTTATGACTATTTATCTTCGAGCCATGTTCAAAAAATGCTACATACGTTTCTTAATTTCCAGCCATTCTGATAAGGAGAAGAGGATTTGCCTTTAATTCGATAAAAAAACACTCTGGGAAATATGTTAACAACTTTCGATTCGAATTGAAATTGTAGAAAATATACGAAATATTAATGACTTTAAAAGTTACTCATTTTCTTGCTCTTTTTAAGAGAAACCCTAGCTTAGGAGAAACTACTGAGATTCGTCATTTTATTAGGTTGGTGCAAAAATAATGACGTAACAATGTCGTTTTTTTACTTTACAAATACGTCAAAAAACGACATTATTACGTCATTATTTTTGCACCAACCTAATAAGATATAAACATGTACACAGACACGTATTTCATTTTTTCGTTTTCGGATCTGAGTTAGACATAATGGTGAAATGCATTATCGAATTATTTCTAAATAAATCTGTTTTCATAAACATTTCTAAATGCTAAAATGTTAAAACATTTTATATACCCTAATTTTAAAATGAACACACACACAGGATAATGCTGTATAAATTTTTATATACTAAAGACTGTTTTGAAGGTAAGATGTATGACAAAGTGTAAAAAGTTTTCATGTGGCGTTTCGTCACTGGACTTCTTCGGACTAGGTTTCTTCGTGTTATTGCGACTACACATGCGCAGGAACAAGTGTCGATGTAGACGCCAGCAACGAAAAAAAATCATTACCACAGTGATATTTACAGGCAGTAAGGATACTAGCAAAATGGAAGTAAATCTATATTTCACCCTTAGACAAGGGAAGTGGGATTATCATAATGAACACGAATTAATAACATAAAAAACAAGTTTTGATAAACGGTACCGACACATGAAAAAACAAACAAACAAAAAATACTGAAACACAACAATGTAAGAAAATGATAAGGAAGCTAATAATAAAAAAATGAAAACCAATGATGATATAGATTAATAGAATACCCAACATTTTCAGTCTCCCTAAAACAACAAAAAGGACATCCCAATACGACCCATTATTCCAGAAATAGGAATTTTAATTTTTAGAATAATCAGGCCATCACATATAAAAGCAATCGGGCAACCTGGTTAAGAAACTAATGAAATGAAATATAACTGAAAACACATAGCCAGTTTAGATATAAAATCACTTTACGCTAACGTCCATGCTGATTAATTCTTTTAAAAAAAGTATCTAATGCTATCAAAGATAGACCTCTCCCGACAAATAATAAAAATCTGCCATCTCTTCACCAAGCGATGCTCTTTCAAATTTAACAATAATTTTATAAACAGAAATTTTGGATTATGATTAGGATGGACTGTTAATGAAATGATCACATGTTTGAATTAATGGTTTATCGTAAACATACCATACTTTTGACTTTACACATCTTTCTAAACATTGAAATATGACAATTGCATTTTCTTAGATTTTAATTTAGCCTTCTTGCACCATAAAAGGTTTATCTTTCTGTCAGTAAGATCAATTTTGACGTAGTATATTTTTTACATTAATTTTATAGTCGTAGTGTTAATATTCTGTTGTGGTAGGATCCACCTAATTTGCATAGTGGAGTACCGACCATATAAATATGGTTGGTACCGGGAAGGAATGAAGAGATTCAACCAGAGATCGACTGTCGAACTCTATGCATTAGCAGAGAGGAACCCGGACGAGGCTTTGCCGAAGGGCAAGGTTTCGTCCGGGGAGGTAGACAGGCCTTGAACCCGTCTAGGCGGGTTCAAAAAGGCTATATTTTTGGCCGAGCCTACGGGCTCGGAGATACCCACATTAAACCGGCCTTGTGCCACATTTTATCCTCGTGGGTGGATAGATAAATACAGAGATTCAACCAGAGATCGACTGTCGAATTCTATGCATTAGCAGAGAGTAACCAGGACGAAGCTTTGCCGAAGGGCAAGGTTTCGTCCGGGGAGGTAGACAGGCCTTGAACCCGTCTAGGTGGGTTCAAAAAGGCTATATTTTTGGCCGAGACTACGGGCTCGGAGATACTCACATTAAACCGGCCTTGTGCCACATTTTATCCTCGTGGGTGTATAGATAAATACAGAGATTCAACCAGAGAGAATCTGTCAAACTCTATGCGTTAGCAGAGAGGAACCCGGACGAAGCTTTGCCGAAGGGTAAGGTTTCGTCCGGGAAGGTAGACTGGCCTTGAACCCGTAGGCGGGTTCAAAAAGTCTATATTTTTGGCCGAGCCTACGTTACCCACATTAAACCGGCCTTGTGCCACATTTTATCCTCGTGGGTGGATAGATAAATTCAGAGATTCAACCAGAGACTCTGCCCGACTGCGACTCAGTCAACACACATTCCAGGAACGGTCTTCCCAGGAATATACAAAAGACTATATGTAAATATTGTGTACACTTTCTTGTTTCAATACATTTTGTTCTAAGTACATTTTGTGTTGCATTATTATTCCTTGCATTAGTCAAGTTTCAACATATTCAGTATAGATGTATTGGTATTCGACTGACATTTTGATATTTTGCATTGATTTGTTTTATTAACACCATATAAAGGACCCTTCAGTTAATAATTTTCGTAGATGTATATGTTTTAATAATTTTGTTAGATCAATTTGTTTACCCCTTCCATTTGTTTTTTAAATAGCTGGTGTATTTATCAACTATAAAGATACTACTTTTTTTTAAACTCAAAGTGTATGTAGTTTGTTCGGTATCTTGCTAAATTACGTTTCAACTTTCATAGCAAATGGCATTGCATAATATACAACACTGTAGCCATTTTACATACTGAACCATATAAGAAGTCTGGATGACGACTACGATTATAAATCTGAGGGTCATGACCTCTTACGAATGATTTCTTTTTTTCACCCTTACTTTGAACATAGCGTAGGCCAATCCGATTGGTTGATCAGAATAAAAACAAAACAAACCCTGGAACTACCCCTCTCTTTTATTTCTTACTTTTTCTTATTCTTCTTTTTCTCGTGAAAATAAGTTGTATCTTGTGGCTTTCTTTCTCTTTAATCTTGTGTATCTTGTTTTTAAATCTCAATAAATTGTCTACTCACCAATTATTTACTAACGTTTGATGAGATGCGTTAATACGCATCGAAACATGATTGCATTTGTGCCATTCTCATCATTGATCTGAGGAAGCGCTTCTGTACTGCTGACAGTTTATATATTTTAAATTAGCTCGAAAACAACCATGTGTCTGTGTTTTTGTGTCTGTGTCTGCGTGTGTAGGAACCTGTGCAATGTGTGTTCATTTAAATATCTATTAAATCTAAAAACAAAGTGAATATCAGTTAAACCATCTAATGAGTACTATCAGAAGTCGATTAAATCGTTTGATGTCAGGTGGAAAACTGGGAAGAACATACTGAAATATTTTGTTATTTTCACGCTACCCCTGGTCATCTTTTGTTGTTTATAGCATTTCAAAATTTGAAATGAACACGTGTTAATTTGTCATCAGTGGAAAAGTTTAAAAAAAAGATATGACAATAAAAAGAAAATTAACACATTCACGTCTAGATTAAAACAAAATTATGAGCAGGTTGCATTTATTTGCTGCAACTGTGTTGAAAGAATTCGATTGTCAGAATGCCATTGTATTTTCAGTCAAGATCTGATGGAATTTGAAAAGGCGCCTTTGATTTCACTCAGGTTTTGTAGTTTACATATAGCATTCCGATATTCCATTTTCATTTTGCTCGACATCGGAATGTGCATTTCGAAGATAAATATGCTATTATGCAGGCAAAATGTCGGGGAAATAAAACCTGACCAAAATGTGTTTTTAACATCTAATGCAGATGTGGCTAAGAATGTAAAAAATAAAATAAAAAACTAAAGCTTTCTTCAAATCGTAGGCACACTTTGATATTCAACACACCAGAAAAATGTATAAATGGATAAGAAAAGAGAAGCAAAAACTGAAAAAATAAGGTTGTAGACATAGAATCAAAGTGGGCAATGAACTGATTGTAATATGTAGAAACTACTCTTCTGAATGCATGTAATAAGTAACTCACACTTATTCATCTTCTATATGCTGTGTCCTTTCAGAACTTTGGTGATCATGGCTCTCCAAATGTTCTTTAGTTCTTAATACTTATTTTCTCTTTTTAAAATATTTCCTACCACTTACCTCACCATCGATATACTGAAGCTCGCTAGGTAGGTTATGATTTGTTTTCGTCTGTCCCGCTTCCCTTCAATCTCTCCTCTGAGTATCAAATTTTCCATTCCCTTTTTCCTTGACATGTGTCCTGGAAACTTCAACTATCTTTTCGTAATGTTAAATGTGATTTATTTTTCAATTTTCTATGAACCTTCGTCGTTGCTTCCATGTTCAGTCCATGGTATTCTTAGCATCCTTCCATAGAACTATATTTCTGTTGCTTCAATTCTTTTCTTCATCTGTGAGGAAATTGCCGAGCATTCACTACAATATATTGAATATATTTTGGAAGGGAATTTTGGCTATCTCAATACCTCTGCAGGTTTCAATGTCTCACTTTTGGTCCCTTGTTAAAAATATTTCCAGATATTTTAATTGCTACCCGTGTTTCATTTTGCTATATCTCCATATTGTAATTTGCCTGTTGGGCGGTTCCTTTTGATGACAACCAACCAGGAATTCCATCGCTTGCAATTGAGGTTTAATCCTTTCTTCTCATTTTTCCTTCCCTACATTCTGGGCACGTAACGGATTCGTTAGGACTTCGCATTGACCATGAGACCACGGTCAACATGGTCGATTTGCTAGGAAGGAGACTTCCTGATATTATCGGACTGGAGGGGCCAATCCCAGCGTACGGTACCTTTGTAACGTGCCTGAAAACCATACCACGTGTTGACCCAAGTCTTGTGAGTGAAATTGGGTAGACGGAACACTTGGGTCGTCGATTGCTCTGATAGAAGCCAGACGAGTGCTTGAGCGTGCTGGCCTTGTTCAAATTGTTGAACACGCTAGATAAAATATTCTTTCACAGAAACTGTAACAGTTGCTGCATAAACCACGGGTGGGCTCTTTGGATGGTGCATAAACACAAATGCACCTGAGAAAGCGTCTGCAATAGGGAATGGCTTGCCGCCCAAGTATCCGCGAATGCGAGTGGCCAGCTATAAATACATCCTGTAGTAGCTCTTGTAGTTTCTTTTGTACCTCTTGGTAAATTTAGCCTTATTTTTAACTCTCCTAAATCTTATTTACCCATGTTCTTAAGGTGGGTTATTTACTGAGTTCCCCTGTTATTCTTGCTTTCTCTATGTCATGTGAATGGAAAACTTCCCAAGTCTTCTTTCCTCATTAATATTCTTAGAACTTTCAACTATCAAGCAAATATCCTAAAAACCGAAATTTAAGATAATCTATTCTTGGCCAACCCGAGAAACATTTACTATCTGCTTTTATAAATAATGCTTGTTATTCGTAAACTACTTTGCAATACATATATATTGTAAATGAGTTCATAAATAAATATAATTATTATAAAAGTCACCTACTTTACAGACACCGTCTAAAACCTTCATTATCCACCATCTCTGTTCAAATACGTACTCGATGAAAGAGTTAAAATCTTGAACATATCTGTTTCAGAGTTCGAAAAAGCAGCAGACTGTTTCTAATGAAATTAATTTAGCTTGCAAAGTGATAAAAATATTATAGCAGAATCTAAATCTGATCGCGTCAAAGATGTGAATGTAAGTAATACTCAGCAAACATCTTAGAAATATATAAAAAGATATAAGTTTATCACTGCGTCTCGCATACGGAATTTGTTCATTGATTACAGGAGCTAATTGTGATAAGGAAATAAAGCAATCGAGTTCAAATTCTTTTCGCAGATATACGGGGTATACGGGGTATATGTTATGAAACACTATTTAAATCTTCGGCAATTATTTGTTCTATCAAAAATATTTATAAAGTATATTGGTTTAGTCAATAATCTCTATCTATAAAAGGCAGGATGTGTGTTTGTTTGTGTGTGTGTAACGAATGCACGACCGTAATTTTCGACGGATTTGCACCAAAATTTACACGCACATGCTCCAAGTTAGCGGGAAGGCGAAGACCGACATTGCATTTCCCAACTCCCATCAATAGTAGAAATAATCGGCATTTTCATGCTTCTACGGCAGTTTTCATGTAGTTTGCGGCCATATTCAACTGACCAGAGTGAGAACCTATAGCTGGCTGCCACGAATAAGCAGGGATATTCTATTGGCCAGCACGACAGCCAACAGCTAACTGACACGAATGCTAACTAGGCATGCTAGAATGTAAAAAAAATCGATAGCAGCATTCGTCACAAGTGGGAAAAATTTAAATCTGCATTGCACTTTACTCCAATTGGCTCATTCGCTTGCTTAAAATCAACGTTGATTCTGATTCCGCAGAACTGATTTGGGTGTGAAAAAGTATTTGTTGTTAATATTCTTTCTTCATTCGTTTTTTCCAGTTACGAGTTCTTTTTTAAAGCTGATCGTTTTGTGTTCATTTTGTTCAGTTCTTTTTCGTAACAGATTTAATGTTTAGTATAGAGCTTAGAAAAAATTCACAGTGTGAGATAGGCAAGAAGTAAGGCATATAGCAACATCAGCACGGCAAAGGGCAATTATTTAAAGGCAAGGAAGGGCAAAAATGTTTTAAGTCAAGTGATAGCGATTGCTGCATGAGTCGTACGATTTTTGAATCAAGCACGGGCAACGCCGGGCCATAGTTACAAACAGGCGAAATATGTGTCAAATAAGACGAATCTTTGCTAATCTCTCGCTATTCCTAACGTTTCTTTCAGGACAGATGTTAAGATGAAATACATTCCTTAGTTCTCCCAGTCCAGACCATTAGACCTAAGAACAGCCACCCCACGTACATAGTATAAACTGATCCTCATCTATTTAGTATTAAGTTTGTTAGGAAAAACCCAAGATTGGACAGGCCTCTTACAAAATCTAATACTCTGGGAAACAGTCTCCTTTAAATATGTTTCCGAGATCAATACGATCTTAAACTCCTCGAATCTAGGGTCAACAGTTATCTATTCTACATACATTCAACTTTATTGCCATATAAATTTCAAACACTGGTTCTCTTAGAATAGCCCAAGTTAAGATACATTGACCATGATCAGTATTTATATGTGTGATCGCTTGACCATACCAGGCGTGTTAATCTTTGATATGCGGTTGATGAAATGGATGAAGATTCTCCAATGGAAATCATAAATAAAAGTTTCAAATCCAGTCGGGTTCATTATATTAACTTACACATCAAATGCACGTGAAAAGGTATGAATCCATCTCTACTCCCCTGACCTATAGTTTAATTAGTAGGACTTATAACACTAAAGGATTATTATCGACAAAAAATCTTAAATTTCTAATGAAATAAATAAGTAAAATTGATAATACAATATTAATTTAAAAGATTTAAACATTTCTAATATATATATATATATATATATATATATATATATATATATATATATATATATATATATATATATATATATATATATATAATCATTTATTCGAAAATTGTAACATAAAAATGTTATAAAATCACTACAAAAATAGCCATTTTGTTTCAACACTTCTGGTGTCTTCAAATCAATCAAACATCCCTCGCTAATGGAAACGCTAGGGGAAACGCTGTTACATAAGCTGGAATGACCAAAGAAAATACAAATATACGAGAATTCAAAAAAACTTGAGAACGAACTTAAATCATAATAATTATTTAATTCTTTAATGTTAGGGTTAGACAAAAATAGAATCCATTCTAACTAATAAATATTAAGTTATACTATAAAATACTATAAGATTTACTATAAAATTAAAAATTACAATTTTTAAATTTTAAATTTAATCAAGATTAAGTTTAAAACTGAGGAAAAATGCATATGTTTTTAATCTATTTTGTTTTTATTAAAATTAAGTTGAAATAAACGTTAAGTTCTAATGCTGCTCTGAACTCCGTTACAAATTTTGAATACATTTGAATGGAAGATGTGGGTTAGGGATGGTGAAATCTTGCAAAAGCCAATACACATACAATCAGATTATAATACACAATCACGCAGACATATATAGATATATAAACACGGGAAAAAGCGACGAGGCAAGAAATATGTCCACGGCCCTTTAAAAATACGACAGTATATACATACAATGAAAGGCGATTATACACGCATACATTGATAAAGACACGCATATATATACACAAACATTGAGAAAGACACGCAGATATGCCCACAAAGAAATATTCAAACTTCAAAGTGTTATTAAACGAATTCTAACATACTATTAAAATATAACTTATATGGGCAAGGATATATAGATAAAAATGATTGAATAGATATGGTTTAATATGGGTAGAAAAGTAAAACAAATATTCGTCAATGGACAACATAACGAAAAACGACAGTAAAATATGCAGAAATGGATAGAATATATATATATATATATATTCTATCCAAGCAAGGCGGGAAACCACTAAGACGCAAGGGGTTACAGAAAATTTGGAGCAAGATCAGATAGGAGTGATAGAAGAAAGGATGAGGAGAAGGGTAGTGGATAGATCAATGCAACTGGAGATGTCGATTGACATTACATTTGAATACCTTGAGATTATAGCTCTCAAGGAAACTGGAATAGGGAAGGGAGTTCTACAGGCGAGAGGTGCGAGACATGAAGCTATTGGAGTAGAAGAAACGGCTATATTTAATAGTTTCGACAGTGAAAGGGTGAGAGCGGGATGCCAGACTCATAGGGCACTTGAACTCGTGAAGTCTGGGAACCAGCGAATGCAGTATAATTCCTAGATCATAAAGTAATATTTTTACCTTCCACTCCGAAGTTGTTCCGAACAGGAGACAAACATTCTAACATAGCGAGCGAATCAAAAATTAGAACAGCTGCAAACCGAGATATAAGAATAAAAATCGTCATCAAATTAGAACCAAAAAGCCATATTTGAAATGGGTTTCTTGATATGCATATAAGAAGTAAAATCAAAGAGTCTAAGAATCACTGAATTAATTTTATCCATTCACCGATATTGCGATCATAACAACATATCCAGTAACAAAATACGAGACACACGCCACCACTACAGAAATTAGGCATACACAAATTTCTGCATAGAAATTAATGAAATCATCCTTTATTTCCCACATATTAAAAGATGCTTCTGCTACATTAGAAAGCATATATACTTTCTTTCACACACATGGTTAAACAGGCGGCTACTAAGTTTTGAATTCACACACACAAATATATATATATATATATATATATATATATATATATATATATATATATATATATATATATATATACCCTCCGCACTTAGTGCACCAGGTCTCTGAATTCGGCCCTTCAAAAAGTATAGATGGTCCTGCACGAGACCTTCACCATTATAATCAAATCTCATGTGCCGTTGTCGGGCTGTCGGTTTCCTGGGAACTGATCTGCTTGACCCTCATACGTCGAACTCGACGGGAGAGTCGATTATACATATATATATATATATATATATATATATATATATATATATATATATATATATATTTACACACACACACACACACACACATATATATATATATATATACATATATATATATATATATATATATATATATATATATTGAACAAAAGCAATATTAAAAATTAAAATCTTCAGGCACACTGGGTTGTATATTAATATTCTTTCGTTATTATTATTATTATTATTATTATTATTATTATTATTTCACTTAGATTCCTCGACCAGTTTCGGCCAACATGGCCTTCATCAGGAGAAAAATATTATGCTTGCTGGTAGCAGTGAACTACAGAATTGAATGTCTTGATCGAGAAAATGAAGTTTTGTCTGTAGTTTTCGTTGTTTTTTTTTTTATTTTTTAATATGAATTTTGGTCATATATATATATATATATATATATATATATATATATATATATATATATATCGATTGGTACGGATTCTGGTTGTCTATCTGTTTGTCTCTGTCTAACTCTCTCTCACTTTGTCGCATGAACAAGCACATTTATATTTAAACTGTTAAACAATCAACTTTCATTTTATACTTCTCTGTATGTATATTGTGTTATAGGCTGCATTGCATCTCAGACCTGACTCCAGGTTCTTTGATAGGGTGCTACTTCATTCTATCAATCGCTTTTGGGTTAAAAATTTACCGTTCGGGCAGATCCTTAAACACGAATAAAGAAAAACAGTTTCTCGCATTAAACCATAACTTATACTTGGAATATAACCTAATGCTATATGCGAGCGCAGTTGAGATGAGGCATAGGCAAAGTAAACAGTCTAACGGATATCTTCCCTCTCTGTTCTCCGTGGCCCAATTCGTCTCTCTGTGTGGTTTCATGGTACTGGTCAGTTTTATAGCTAGGATATTTCTTTATTCTGTCGTCTTCGTTTAAAAAAGCAATTTATCTTCATTCAGTGACTACTCTTTGTATGGTCCGATCATTCAAGCTCATTTCCCAATACCGATGCCATTTTGCGAGAGGTTTAGCTTTTTTTTCTATTTAACAAGACCTCAGCCGACCAATATTGCTGCCCACATATTAAAACTATGTGAACTTTCTTTTTAGTCCTTACTGAAGTCCAATACCCAAACCAAAATAGATCTATGGTGTGAACGGACGTTGTCATAAGTGTCGGCACTTCCCAGCGCAAGTGCTATGTAACCAAATTCATAAATAATTGATTTAATCCCATAAACACATTCTCCTATATGGAAATACGTAGTACAGAATTTCTCCTCTTAAATCTAAGCTGCCCGATTAGTTTTTAAATAAAACAATTGCAAGTATAAGCTGTTTACGATTTCGAGAACATTATAATAGACAAGTGATAATGTGACAGTTTAGCGATGGGATTTTCAGTTGATATCTTGTTAAATCAATACATCTGAATGATGTTACAGAAATTCTTTAGACAGTTATTGTCTTGGCAATGAAGGACAGTTGAATGTGGTAGGCCGTCATGATCAAGTCAAGCGATTAGGACACAAAAGGTCAATGAGTGAAGCCAGACTTTCAGTTCCTGATAAATTATTTTTAGACAGAGCTGACAAAAACGAAGGCCTGCTATCTATAAGACAGTGGCCCCTAGAGTAAAAATCCAAGAAGGTACTGAAAAAGACAAGAGGCGTCACGCCACGACGCTAAAAGGAAGACAAGTGTTATACTGTTAACCCTATTAACAAGTCTCACCTCAAGTTTTCTCTTCTGCAGCAGAAGGTTATATCCAGAATAAAATGTGTCTACTGTTGCAAATTGTCTAAAATTATTATTTCGTGGGTAACGATCTGGCGAATGAGCTATTTTTTAAGCCACAAACGTATGATTTAGAAGAAGTGCACCCTCAGAAGGAAGCTGGAGTCTGCTCATAGCTGCAACACTATAACTGAAAGGGAATTGGAATAAGGAAAAACGATATCCAAATGATAAAAAATTAGCACGGGACAGGAAATCATTGTTAGAAACTGAAAAAGAAAGATTGCCGAAATTCTATGCATTATCAATTCTCCTTTACAGCAGTGAATACTGGATATTTTCCTCAGACATTAACAGCAAACCTAGAAAAATCAGAATAATGGTTTTACACAAAGAAATTGAGAACTCCATGAACGCAGCAACGAAATATTTTGGGAAAAATAAGATGGATATTTCATTTATAATTAGTATCCGAAAGACATGTTTGAAGTTTATGTGTTACATAATGCGGAAAGAACTTGGAGGATGTGACATATTGATAGTAATAGGGCAGACGGAAACAGTGAATATCCTATCTTAGCTCGAGTATATATATATGTCAGAATATAAAGTGGGGTGTATAAAGTGAAAAGCACAACTTTGAAATATGAAGGAAAGGAAGTTGCAAAGAAACATAATTGTCAATATTATAGAAGATACAGAAACATTAATAAGATTGCAATCAAATTATTATATTAGTGAAAGTAACATATTATATAGAAAAAAAATGCGAAACTGCTTGTATATATAAGGATAACGGCCAATGTCATTGAAGATAATTAGAAATTAATTCTGAGGTAAAGATGTTTTCTACCGTCAAATAAAACTCCATAAAAAGCATAAACTTTGTTTGTAAAACGTTATATAATCTTGAAAAATATATTTAGACAGAGTGACTAAAATTCCAAGATTGTTATTTTCATCGGTTTGAAATTATTAAAAATGAAGCAAGCTGCAGAAATTATCAAAGACTCTATGCAACAGGCATTATTGTTACAGGTAATGATGCAATTCAAGAAACAAACTGAAATATAGTGAGGATTTTTGGAGAGTGGGGATTCAACTGAAGAAATTAACTGACACTGGTGCAGACACTTCTGACGATGTTTCGACACCAAAAGGGATCAACAACCTTCTTCATATTCCTCGTAACAGGCTTCAACTGAAAGTATAGACAAATATCCTGCTCTGGAGAAATAACAAAACTAACATTTTGCACCACATAGACGCAATAATCATCTAGTAAAAGAAATGCATGATTCAAAATATGCTTATCCATAGAATAACAATTCTGTTTGAATTTAAACAACCTAAGGTCCCATTGTGGCTAGATTTGCCTTGAAAATTAACAAGCCAGAAATATATTTGAAGATGCTTTCATTGTGGTTCTCTAGACGAATATTCATCATGTAGAGAATTATTCTGCATTTTATCCAAGTCCCAAGTGGTAATCAATAAAAGAAACATTATTTTATTTAATATAAGGGTGTGATTCATTACGCTTTTTACGCTTTAGGAAGCCATTTCAGGTTATTTAAAAAAAAAATACGTTTAATAATTTTTAGTTTTTGCCTATTTTTTTGATGGTTAAGTATAATTGTTTTTTCAACAAGTATTTGCCGGAATTGTGTATGTGGCCTGGCATGTTGTTTTAAATGCCGCAGAATTGTCATTCAAATGTAGAGTTTAGCCTCCTGATATATATAAATATATACTTTTTAAAGATACAAATATTTGAGTAAATTCTCTGTTTATAATAAACAGTATTAACAACATACAAAATGTTAACAAATTCGACTTCTTCAGGTCAGGTTGATGACCGATTTCAGAATATATCACTGATAATATACTAGACATTCCAATTTAGTTACATTACGGAGTTTTCCAAAATAAACAAACATCGCCATATTTTTTCTCTCAGATATTCCTGTGGCAATGATTTTTGTCAAAAAATTGAATGCATATTCTAAAAATTAAAATGATGAATTAAATAATAAAATTCAATTTATTCAGTTATGGTTATAATTGAAAAGCAGGTCTTCACATGCGTTTTATACTGAAGAATATTTTGCAATATAAAGCATATTGGGTTTATAACACAGATATTTTCCATAAGGATAGATGACCCAGTGAATAAAAGCGTTGGTTAAAGGAACCCATGACTTGACTCAGAGTTGTGAATAAAAACATGAAGAGTTGATTTACTAAAGGGAAATAATTGAACTCAGATAAAAGCGTGGAGTTAGAACAATCTACCCCAGTGGACGAAATATAGGGTTAGCTTCGAAATTGTAAAGTATATTACCTGATGAAGGCCGAGCGGACAACGGCGGAAACATCGAGTATTTGACAATAAAGATGAGGACAATGTAAAAAGTGTAAATAAATAGTGTTATTTTAAAAAAAGGAACACTACGCATTCAACCCGATTATGTTTATTCAATAATAAAATTCAGTTATAATAACATATATACAGCATCTGTGACAAAGTGGGCATAACTTTCAACATGAAGAGATTATTCCGTTTGATAATAAACATAAACGTAAAATATTTTTATAGCAATAGGGTCCAAATTGTCAATTGAGTTCGATGTTTCACTTAGAAGGTTTATTGTATTATTCTTGGTTTCTCTTTTTCTAAACCATTCCTTGCCTTTCAGGAAGCTGCCATTTCCAGGCGACATTTTCCCTGCAGATGTCAGTGTTCTTAAAAACAACAATATTTCCATTAAAGTTTTTTGTTAGTCTTGCCAAGAGAAGTGTTTCCAAAACCCCTGCGTGCCAATGATACCGACTAATCATATACAACAAATCAGTTGACATATCTTCTAATGATCTGTCACTGCCGTTCAGTCGCTCGTTTCTAACAGAGGGTTGAGTGAAACGTTCAAGATACAAGAGACTTCATATTAAATGGGAAAGTATAATGAATAGGAATATATATATATATATATATATATATATATATATATATATATATAGAGAGAGAGAGAGAGAGAGATAGATAGATATATTGTTTAATAGAATTTCTGTAATATTTTGCGTTGCGTATCGTCTTCAGCTTTTCGTTGTCTATAATCAATTCCTCAGTGCCCAGCACCGCGGCACAGATTAAACATACGTAGTACATTTTCTTTAAGTATTTTCTGGCTTTGAGTCAAGAGTGAAAAATACGACATGAAGCATCTTTTGTTTATTGCTTTTTTTTTGAGTCAGCGATATGGCACCCATCCTCACTTTACACATGTAAAGTGAGGATGTGTGCCAAGAAGTTGACTAACTATTCATCACAATGTAGTTGCTTCTCTCAATAAGTAATCTGCAAATGGCAAGTCCTCTGATACGTTACATTCTTACAACTGTACTGAATGTCTTCGCGCGTTTTTTTTTTTATATAAAGTCTAAAAACATAAACAAATCTACAACATAGAATTCTAAGCCCACGTGTTTCAAAACACCCTCTTAATTTCGCGTTTTCGGAATTATTAGCACCGCGATAGGGTTTGTTTTTATCCTATCCCATGAATTTCGTAATAAAGATTTTCAACTGATGATACAAGCGGAACTGTTCTTCAGTCTGTCAATTCTAGGAGGATCTTAGTCCCAGTGAGACATGTCAGAAGTTTACACTTAAACATAGTTTCTTTCGGCTTCATCAAATATTTATTCTTACCCCATCAAATACGCAGTAGATGTTCTGACAGCAAATATTATCTGCAGTTGTTCAAAATCCTTCGTGACTTATGTGTCAAATCATCTATAGTTGCTCTTAGTATACATTTAAGAAATACACTAATATTCAAAATTCCTAGCTTAAAATGCATTTCACTTGCTGAAATACTTCTAAAAGTACATTCGCTTAAATCTTCTTTCATTGACTTTTCATAACTTGCTGTTCCTAAGAGCATTAGTTTTTGAGTCAAATTTCGGTTCACTTGTTATGTTTTTTGTTTGCTATAGACAGGAGTATATTGTGTAATATTTTCAATTTGTCACAGTAGCAAATGTAAAATTTTTAAAATCTTCAAATTTGTGACCATTCCTTTTTTTTTATTAATAGTTAAAACTGTTAAAATACGTCTTTATTTTCTATCGTTATCGTTTAGAACCCTTACAATATTTGAGATGTTACTTGGAGACAGAAATTAATGATGGATTAATGACGATTGTTTTTATAAACCGTACCAATACCTACTTATTTAATAGATCACATGCAGTCAGTTGGTCATATTTCGTGGTTAAAACATTATAAAGGGTACAGATAACGTGACTTCCTTTCATACTATCACGTGTAAAAGACATGTTCTTTTGAATATAATGGTAGCTTTTCTGTGGTCAAAACAGGCTGGTGAATATATTGAATGTATAAAATTTAAAGCTTAAGCATATTTAATTTGTGGGTTACCCTATTTGGCATCGGCCAACGCCTGTTAGGTGGCTCTGTTTAAGTCTATCAAAAGACCAACATATATCCCATTTTTGCCCTAGACGAAGAAGTGCGCTGAAATGGTATCCTCGCTACTGCAGGTTTTTCTTCCGTGCACTGACGAAGGAACACTTACATAGACGCACTTACAGATACGTGTGTATCAAACACATGTATCTCACTAACACATTCATAATAGCTAAGATTTTCCATTGCATTCAATTGTGTACAAATGTATAGATTTTATCTCTGGTAGTGCTTAAGTCAGATGTTGTTAGATTTAATTATTATGTTTCCTTCTTAATTTTACACACACTGACATGAGTTCACCAAATATTGTTTAAGGGACAAATATTACAGGATTCATTAAATAATTATTAAAACACCTACACGTTTATTCTTAAATAGATAAATGCAGGAAGTGTGTGAATATACACAGCCGCGTTTAAAAAGTAAGCAGTGCGCGATCTTGCATAATGATATCCGCGATTACAAATATATTTGACTGTATTAATTTCACTGATTATACCGAGTAAATGTTATACATTATGTCTACCATTCGTCGATGCTGCTACATATGACCCCATGATCTTGATATATATTTAGAGTCTTGATGAAATTCTAACAAGAATTAGCAATATTAAAGTTCCTAACCTGGCCTCTCAGTTTCAGACTCGTTCCCACAGCCGTAAAGTTGCTTGCCCGTCAGTTTTTATAAAATTATTTTCATGCTAATTCTTATAATGAGCTCTTCCCTATGGTAACTAGACTTTATGAACATAAGCGCAGTACTTGATTAGCTACAAATTCCGTTCAATTTAGAATTGGATTAGCAAGATATCACCCTAGATGCTATGATAACATTTTCTTTTCTCCAACTTCTCGCATGGAGAAATCTCTTCCGGTTCTACGTTTTCCAGCCAACTTTCGAGCTTCAAAAGCAAAAATCCAAAATCAATTGTTATCTATTGTCTCTCTGATCACTCTTCTATTGTTATAGCTGGTTAATAATGTTTCTGTGTTCTAATTATTTCACATTCATTAACCCGCCATTCATGTGTCTTAGTGGATTTATTGCCTTGCATAGAGAATTGATGGTTTGGGATAAGAAAAGGGAACACATTGAATTATTCAACAGAATGTTGGGTTGTGCGTAACAGAAACCTTTTTTCTGGCTTAATTTCTGTGATAACAAATTGTCAGTCTTTACTTAATTGGGGACTATTGTTTTAACCTTATATGCCATAATTATTATATCAAGAATATTAAGTTTAACGCACCAAATTCTAGATTAAAATGTTGATTATTAAATGTAGTAGAATTGTTATTTTAAAGAAAAAATTCAAACTCTGTAATATAGACTAATTGTAAGTAAAAATTCGTAGGAAATAACTAAAAACTACAAGATAAATATACTGATGGAAATCGTCAGTTTTAATTTCCCTAAAGTTTAATGGATGCATAATGATCTAAACAAAATAAAGGAAGGTATTAGTTCAAATCGGATGGGTATGTGGACAAGTGAAAACGTTCGCTTTTGGGCCATAAGTCCTGGACTCGAATCTCATCTTAGTTTAATTAGCAAAAAGGTGGTCTACGGAGTCGAACCCTACTTGTCTATCCCTCAAGACTACCGAGTGAAACTGTTTAAACGGAAGTATTTGGAAGCCGTCGATAGTTGAGGTCACAAATCATCGTGATGGAATGTTTGAACGTAATAGGCATGTTCAGAATCTTGATCTTACAAGATAATATGCTTTATCACAGAAACTGTAATTATGGTACGCCAAGTAGTACAAACCACATGTGGGCTCTGTGGCTGTTGAAAAAACAGAAACGTGCCTAAGAAGGTGCCTACAAGAGATATACGTTAGTAAAAAGACTAAAACACAATTTTTAGCTAAAATCTTGAGGTCAGCTTGAACGCCATGTCAACTAGTATGCCATGTCAACTTGTACGCCTTTTGGTCATTTTGTTTTGGTATTTGCTGCATGCTACAAACATTTAAATCTCTGGTGGAGGTAATGAAACTCAAGTGGATATTTGTGTGAGTGTGTGTGTGTGAGAGAGAGAGAGAGATCTGAAGTGAATTAACTAAATCAAGGAGGCCACACAGAATGTAAAGTAATTTAATACAGCTAAAGAGGACTGTGTCATGTTTTTAATCCTGTAAGGCAATGCAAGTGATGCAGTTTACTTACAGATGAGGAAGAGACTCTAAATGATAGATAATTTAGTCTGGAGAAGGATTCTGGGAATATAATTTGCAGACCAAGTGAGCAACAAAAATAATCTAAAACAAATGCGAATTAGATTCATTTAAAAATCGAAAGGGGTTAGAATTTCGGGGAAAATTGTGAGGAAAGACGGCTTGGAATATTTACTGCTCACATGAGAGTATATGTTTAGGGGGGAACACTGTGCAACATATATAATGAATTTGAATGGATATCAGAGCATGAACTGGTAAATAAGCAACGTTTGTTAAGTGTTCTAAGGAACAGGAAGTAGTGAAGGGCATGATCGCTTTTTCCCTGTAGATAAAAGACACATAAACGATCATTATCCCCAGCCAGCTCTACAGAGACCGACACTCATCTAGATGCAAGAGAATTTAAGGAGAATAGTGACCTGGATATATGTTAATTCTTAATCAAGTAAAAGTAATCCTCTCACACACATGTCACTGCTAGAAAATATCTTAGCAACCCTTCGGGTGCTTGTGTGTGAGATCGTTCAACACAAAACTCAACATACTTAGTCTGGTATACTTCTTCTAACAAAAACTTTAATAACTTTTTTTCGCCTGCTTTTGTCATGTATTTATTTATCTGTGAGCCTATATCTATGTGAACGAATACTTCGTCTAGTATATTCTGCTTAATCTATAAAAAAAGAGGAGGAAAACGTGCGGGCACGAATTTCTTTTGATGAAAGTGAAACTTAAAAGACGTCATTATATCGAATATTCTTTAGGAGCGATACGACCCACACTTTGTCTCTCTGAACTCTTTTACTGTCAATTATCTCAGAGATGAGAGCGAACCTTGGAGAGACAATAGACACCCAGCTATGTCCAACTGTGCGAGCAAGGCCAGCTTCTTTCTGTGCGGACACTGGTTATCATTTAGGGGAGGCCAAGCAAATTGAAGTGCAGTGCACTCGAGGCCAAGTGATTAACTTTACTGAAAGAATGTATCCATCAGCTGGAAGGTCACTGGCTACAATAATGAAAGAAAATATCCGACAGAGACCTCTTGCGGATTTTCAATTCGAGAATTATTTAGCACGAAATCTGCCGTATGAAAACGAATGAAACACACACACACACACACACACACACACACACACACACATATATATATATATATATATATATATATATATATATATATATATATATATATGTTTGTGTGTGTGTTTGTGTAATAAGATAGAATAAAGAACAAACAGAAAACGTTTATGAATCTAAGATGTTTCGCTTTTATTAAAACTTCATCAGAAAATGGGGCTTAGAAATTTGTTCTGGTATTTTTATGTTTGCGTTTTTTCGATTTTCATTGTTTAAGAAGTCTTCACGTATATTTAAGATGCCAAGCAGCGTCCGCATGTATAATCTGTATGCGTCTGTGTATCACAATAAAAACAGGGACACATGCATTCATTACTAATATCTTTCTAATATTCCGGCCGATA
>OZ010605.1:80394298-80436798 GCA_963932145.1 Acanthosepion lycidas
AAACATGTTTATAAATACTGAGATAGATCTCATAGTTCAGTGCAAGGCTTAATGCTACAATGAAATTAGAAAGCAAAATACGTGACGCCAAATAATAATAATAAAAAGAGAGAACAAAGACAATTGTGGAAGCTATGAGATTAATAAAACGCTGTCTAAAAAGATGACTTGGCTAGTTTATGTGGAAATATAAGTGAATTCCAATTCCCGTCTGGTATCTACTTCTTGGTTCCATATTTCTGTAATATAATCGTTTTATCAATATCGCAGTTTTTTTTTTCATATAAAAGTCCATAGATTCCATAAAGTTATAAATATTATCAGATAATGATTAGAGTTATTAGTTAGAGATATTCCTAATAGATTTATCTTTATATTATATCAACCACTTAAATATACATGTCATGTGTTTGATTTGGTTACTAAGTCTGTGTTTCTGTTTTGTTCGTTCTAAACATTCCTTACTGTATTCCACGAAAATATTAGTTACTCTTTTAACTAGTATCTTTGTTAAATTTTCTACATATTTATTTAGTTATAATTAAGATCTAAGGACATCTGTTTTGTTTTTTGTTGTACTCTAATTTCAAATGCATTTGTTCTGCATTTCTTAATTAAACATGTATAATTACATTAGTGCAATATATTTCCTTTTTGTTAACTGATTAGGAAACATTCCCATTTATTCAGCAATCAATAAACCGTGTCATGTTCTTAAAAGTTATTACTGCAAAGTATTCCACTAGTGGAACATATTCAAATACATTTTTACCGTATGGGTATAACGGTAAACTACATCTGCATTCTGGGTATGACGATAAATTATATTTGGCAGCAAGCCCTCTGATCAGGGGGTTTTGAGGATCATGGAACCACCTCTTAATTGTTGGTGTTCCCAGTTCCACTTTGACCCGAGTTAGTAGCACCTATTAGGTTCACAACTATGGGCAAATATTTAACCCCCATGCTAGAGTCAAAACGCTAAAAAAGTGTAAAAATAGGTTTTAGTACCAGCAATACATTTTTGAAAAAAAAAAATTACCAGCAAAAAAAATCTTGTCGGTATTAAATAACCAATTCAGATTGATATGCCGTCAGTAAAAAAATCAAACCAAACCAAATACATTTTTATATAATATTCTCTACCATTACAAGAGCCAGATCAGACCGAAAATGGAGGACTCTTATCTTATTTGGTTTGAAGCTGCCCTTAATTAGCAAGGTTGGCAAGGTCGAATTTACTGCTTATAAACTTAAAAAACTTGCAGGCCGAGCGATCCTTTGTGGCCGAGCGGTAAGGCACGTTAGGCTACCTGACCGTTCTGTATAAGATACAGGTTCGAATCCTGTCGACGGACGAATATTTTCTATGAAAAATTAGCGGACATTCGGGCCGGTAAATGTTACTTAATACTGTTTATATAATATATATGTATATATATATGGGGGCTTTATAACTACTTACTCAGAATTATGACTGTCCATAGTTTGTTTTCAAAGTATTTCTTAGAATATCTGCCACTAGTGGAACATATTTTATGACATTATCTGATAACCGACGATATTTAATTTTCTTCTACCATGATGTATATAGTACTTCAGTTTTTCGTTAGATAAATAAATATACCAAATTTCTGTTAGATAAATAAATTAAAGTGAAATTTCTGTTAGATGAATAAACAAAACCAAATAATAGCCGTCTGCTATCAACAATGTTTTTTAAACATATATTCCACTACAAACAAAAACACATTCGATAGATCGAGATGTACATATGGATATCGGACATAGCACCCAATACGAAAAGAAATGTCTAAACAAGTGAGGAAATTAACATGAGATAAATGATAACTGACATCTGTTAGACATACCACGTGGAACTAGAACAGTCTAATCCAGTGAGCGAAGAAAAGCTTTCAGTTCGACATTCCAACCACCTGAAGAAGGACGGAGCGTACAACGGTCAAAACGTTGTAATAAATATGGCGACAAAGTTGAGGACAATAGTCCGAATAATGTAAATAGTGTACATAATAAACTCATCTCAGAAATATAGAGAGATACTGGTGGAAATTTTTCCTTATAACAAATTTTAAAAAATGACTTCAAGCAAATTAATACTTTCAGTTTTAAAGATAATCTTGCAGCTGAACTGTAGAACCGCACTACAAATTGAGCTTTCCAAAATTTTAAAAAATGACATTACTTTCATATTGAAACAATATATGCAATGTCATTCGTTTTCTTTTATATTTTTAATTCCTGTTTTTTTTCGCGTTCTCATTTCTGTTAATAATGTTTTTTCTCATATACTTTTAAACTCAATAACCTGTTGAGTCTAAGTGGCTTTATTATTTTTGTTGGTGTGAAAGGATTTAAAAACAAAGTTTAAGGATTATAGGAATAAAACTAAGTAAAATAAGGTGTAAATAAAGCTAGACGATGCAATAATTTTATAATCACGATGTAAAATTTTCAACACTGCCTGAAACAAAATGATAGATATTCCCATCGGTATTAGAAAGGCTGGTAAAATTTAATGGAGTTAAGAATTTTCTTTTTCTGTGAAATTGTTTTAAGGTAAATGTAAAAACCGCAAGTAACACTAACGGTTTTGTCATGTAATACTGCGTTTTTATAGGATAACGGCTAATATCACCATTACTATTTTCTGATTACCTGTTATGGTGCTAACCATTTTGTACAGTCTAATTAATCAGGCAGGTTTGCAGACTGATTTATCATGTTGATTTGGAGATTTCATATAAAATTTCGTAGATGTTGGATTTCCAGTATATGATTTCTTTCTTTTATGTATTAGGTTGGTGCAAAAAATGACGTAGTAATGTCGTTTTTTAACGTATTTTTAACGTCAAAAAACGGCATTATTGCGTCATTATTTTTGCACCAAACTAATACTTTGTCCTTTGAAGACATTGGGGATTATCGTTCTTCAAATCATTGTATATTTTATGGCTCTAAGTTACTTTTGACACCATACTACACCAAGTTTCTCCTTGATCTACCATCTATCTGCACAAACATCTTAATTAGGCTACTCCTTTATTTTATATTTCCTGTGCTGTGCATGTTAAATTCTCTTGGCATTTTTCCTTCATCCGTTTTATTTCCCATTTACATAAATACATAGTTCTTTGCTGATATATATATATATATATATATATATATATATATATATATATATATATATATATATATATATAGTTTATGCAACACTAGGTAATCCGCATGGGTAGACCCAAGGAGGATGATATCCAGAGAGCTCAACGTAAAATTCAGAGCAGATATGTTTGAATAAAAAAAGACCACTTTAGGGTTCCATGTAATAAGTTATTTCACAACCCCTTTACCAGGGCTCTGGATCATCAGACATTACTTCCAAATGTTGAAATGAAAAATGAAAAGAAATTCACACGTTTTTGATGGACCTCATCAAGCATATGTAAAATTAACGAAGTGAGGAAGTAAGGTCGGAGAGAAAATAAGATATGAGTGGGTTAGGTGTACCATTTCAATTCCCTATTCTTAACCCCACTGTCTGTCGGCTAGACGTTGCTTAAGCCTAACGCGTCTTGTCTCTAGATATGGATGGGTAAGGGGTGAAGACCGACATTAAGGGAAGAAGCTATATATATATATATATATATATATATATATATATATATATATATATATATATATATATATATATATATACGTTATTCTTAGCATCAGAAGGTAGAATCACATCTCTGTCACTTCAAATATCTTCTTCTTTTGCGAAGAGATTATTAAGTATATACGACCATATAGGAGATTAGATACCACATAGCAGTTGATCCCGATTTTCATGTCATCTATAAACGTAATATTGGCAGGACAAAAATTCGAGAATCTAGTCCTTTATTTTAACAATAATACATTTTTGGAGGAAACGGAAACCTTGTATGTTAATTTATTTATTTATTTTGAAAGTCCCGTATCAAATGATTCTTTTCCATCATCAATCCCCCAATGGTAGATCGCAAGATGCATTACGTAAAGAGCAGGGTACTTTGGAAGAATGGCAAACATTTAAACTAGGATAACATTCCAGGAAATGAACGGCAGAGTACGAAAAGCGGACTAACGTGCAGTGCTGAATTAGCGTTCGGATAATCCCTGCTGGGATATAAAACCGCCTCAATGGATGCAAAAGGATTATTCTGAGTCAATGAAATTTCAATTTGATTAACCTAATTGGAACTGAGACTTTTCTGCCTCATTCAACTTTTAGATTTTAGCCGCCAAGTGATTTAAACAATGAAAAATGCCTCTTTTTTGGATTATTTACTTTTTCAAAGAGAATCATTATTAATAATACCCATTGGTTTTAAAGCTGAAATTTAAAATCCTCTTAGAAATTGCTTCTTGCATGCTTCCTGCTAGTCTCGTGTTATTCTTATTCTTCGTCCTCTGACATGTTCACTGAAATTTCTACCAGCCAATTTTCATTTTTGATCATATGGCCAGGATTGGATCGTTATGAGAACATCCAATGAGAAGACGGACAATTATCACTCTCCTAGCTTTTATACTTGATCTTTTTTCATTGAAATATTTATTTTATCTTCAGTCTCTTAATAAAATTTAAATATGCATGTTTTTAACAGATATGTTTGAATGGATGTTACAATTTCTTCAGACAGAATCACATCCGACAATATGGCCAACATTATATTATTTTATACATAGTGCTGATAAATGTTTTAGTAAACTACCTATATTTTCGACACATGCTTATATTTTTCTCATAGGTAATTATGAGATATTCGTATATACATTCTCTTCGGGGTCAGAACAGAAGCTTTCTGTATATCTCGTATATAATTTTTCCTGTTCATGTATATATAAGTATACAGATCTTTACATTAGACCGGATTCTTTTAAAGTGGAATTATGTTTTTATATTATTATCTTTGAGCGATTTTCGCAAGGTTTGCTTACTTTAACTGTATATTGTCAATGATTCTTGTACTCATAAGAAAGACGAATTCTTTTTTTTCGTATTTTGAAAAATCCCAAGGACAACATATTTCGTAACATTTCTACGAGTCTTGTATATGTAAAAGCAGAAATTTAATCTGTTCCATTACTGACATTCTTATAAATATTATGATATAGGTAAATTGTGCACTTACATTCATCCAAGAAAATTGTAATGTGAGTTATATGTGGAGTTACGATGAATGCTATTCGTTCTTAGCAAAGAAAAACAAAAGTCAAATGTTTATAAAATATATTGGAATTCGAATTCTCAAATTTACTTACAGTTTAAACATCTATAGAAATGTGTTTAACTTGAGTAGGAATGTTGACGTATTAAGAATAAGGTTGATTATGCGCTAACAAACAAAAAAGGATACAGTTAAAATATATAGACCGATTCTTTTGTACCTCCCAAACATCTCCACAAAGTGTCGATTGTTACTGCGTCCACACATTCGATTTACTACACACTCTGAACCTATAGTTGATCAAAATTACGCCGGAACACATTTTACACATTTATTTTAAACGTTACGAAATAATAACATTATGTTCATCACACAAGTACGCTGACTGAACACTTCACATACCATATCTAAAACAAACATGATAATTGCAGGAACATGTATTTTGTAAGTTGCAGCCATAGCCCAGCGTTACTACTACTACAATATCCATCATTGGGAGCAGTCCTTTAGGACACTTGCACCTGGCAGAACTCCCAGTTTTCTAGATTGTAAACTTGCATCGTTCATTTGTTATTTCGACATTGTTAAATGTTAAAGCTTTGTCCACAAATGAATACCTTAATATAGATCATAAGAAGTTGCACTTACGGTATATTATACTATATGAATTTCGAAGAAGTGTAAAAGTTGAATCTGTGACTAGAATATTAGGAATGATACTATATAAATATATAAGATCCTACTCATTGGCAAATACCTTCCGTTTTGCAAGGTCTACTGCAGATTTCCACCACTGAATATGTATAACAAGCTCTTCACAATAATGACGAAGCTAGAGCTTTGGCTCTAGATATCTCGAAGGCGTTTGACACGGTTTGGTATGCCGATCCTCTCCGTCCACAACAGGGCTACGGTGTTATTAGACGATTGTTTGATTTGATGCACACATTTCTATGAAATTGTGAAATGAATTTCGTTTTGAACGTGTTCGCTTCCAGACATGATCACGGGTATCCTTCAAGGCTCTATAGTGGGTCCTAATCTGGTTCTTGATATCATGTTCCCAAGTAAGCATTTATGCTGATGACATAACCATTTACACTTATCTCAATAGAAAATCCGTCAAAGCTGATAAAATTAAACTAGCAGTTACTCTTGAAGACGATAATCATTGTGTTTGACTACGGCAAGAAATAGCACGGAAATTGCAATGCCTCCAAAACGAAACTAATCTCATTTAACCCATCATAGAGAAACTTTCCAGCTCGTCATCAGCACACGTGATGCTTAGTTTTAGAGAGCAACAAACTTCACCTTTTTAGACTCACGTTTTCAACTGACTTCAAATGGAACGACTACATCGAATGAACAGCTGCATCTACTGCAAGGGGTGTTGTGTCACTGTATTGTACACGAAGATTTTTACTCCTCAGAGACCATCTTGCACACTTACAAATCACCCAATCGTATGTGTAATGAATATGATGCTATAAATGGTTTGGTGCTCCTGATACCCATCTTGAGGTTCTTGACAAAATCCCAAGAATAATCTACAATATAACTGATCCTGACCATGTATCTCGACTTCATTTTATTTCTCCCAGATATGAGGTGGTTTCCCTCTGTCTTTTCTTCAAATATTTTCAGGGAAAATTCTCTGAGGAGCTTTTTTTTCTCCTGGTGACCGCTCTATATGAGTTTAAGCATGCTACTAGATTGGCATCTAGGTCCCACACTTTTACTGTTTAATTAATTAGATGTAACCAGAACTTCTACTTCAACAGTTTCTTTTGTCGCATTTCCCGACAGTAGAACACTCTTCCGTTTCCTTAATATTACTTACAATCATCAAAAATTAAAATGCAACGTCAATCACCATCTTCTATCTTCTTGAGTCAGGTTCATTTTTTTTTTCCCGCTATATCCAGTCATTTCTCTTACCTTCACTCGCTACAACCCCTCTGAGTACTTGTGGCATTCCTTTCGTGCTTGGGGAGAAATAATTAAAAAATAGAATATATAATTATAATTTATGCAAGCGTACTATTCATCAAAAAAGTCCATACTTCCTAAGATGATCGCGAATGTAGAGCAATGGCTGTGTTTTTATTGGCGTGAAGAATTCTCAGTTTGAGAGGATTCAGTAAGGTAGAAATGATGTGCTGTGGGATTATAGTTTTTAAGACATGTGGACACGGAGGATCTAGATTCGTTAAGAGGAATACGCAGACAGTTTGATTTGTTGAAGACATAGTTGTAATAGTGTTTTCAGAAGCCGTACGCTTTCAGAGAAATGCACCGAGAAAAACTAATGGATATCTGAATTAAACAGGTTTCAGGTGCATTAATTTGATGAAATGTCCTTGCTTGTATCATTGGACATTGTTTTATAAAAAATAAAAAAATAAAATTGTCGAGCATTCACATTGGCGAATGACAGTGTTTAAAGATATTCATTTTATTAAAGACATTCTCTACTTTATGCTTCTTCGTGAGAACTACAGTAGTTCAGAAAATCACGACATCTAAAATTATTTCAAAGCGGGGATCATAGAAATTCACAGTTATATAATATGTGCATATTATTTATGACAGGGAAGAAAGCCCCTAAGACACACGTGGTAGCTGAGTGTAAAAGAACAGGATTGAAGTGAGCGAGAAAATTAATAGAAAAGTAAAAGTAACCAATAGGACAGCAGATAACGATTCACGTTGCATTTAAATTTTTAGAAATCAAATTTGGCTGGAAAGTATGGAGCCAGAGGAGAGATTCACAATCTAGAAATGCGAGAAAAAAAACATACATCTTACGGCTGTATCCAGTCAATTCAACACTAAATGGATGAGACTTTGTTGCCAATATATTACTTTGCTTAAATCCTGAAATTCTAGGTATCATAGCAGAAAGATCACCCGAAAAATTACCATGAAAATATTTATAGAGCAAATCCACAATACCTCCCTTTTTTTAATGAATTCGAGGTCCTGACTTTATCAGTTGAATTCGGAAATTCTCATGCAATACAACGCTCGACTCACCCTGTGTGCCCACACCCGATTCCCCTAAAACGCAGGCCCTATTGAGCGATATGCACATAACCACATCGATGGTATTCGACATCGTCTTTAATTTGGACTCCCATAAGCATGTGGTGGGAACGGGATACCAGCCGTTGTCTTGAAGAAATGTGCTCCTGAAATGGCTCCTTTCCTTTCCAAACTATATAACTACTGCCTGTTGGAATTCCTCATCTGTTGTCTCTGTCTAAGAACTCGGGAGACCTTCTGACCCATCTAACTTCCGTCCTATCAGTCTATTACCTCACTTCGTCAAAGTCTGCGAGGCTTTGATCAACGTCGAAGTGATTAAGCACCTTACATCGCAAGAACTCCTCTCTGACAAGCTTTGATTTATATACAGCTGATGTGCTCAGAGCCATAACTGAAATTGTTGACCAAGCACTTCACAATAATGGAGAAGCTCGTGCCGTGGCTCTTGATATCTCTAAAGCGTAATATTTAGGGATACGGAATTTCAAGACGGTTATTTGTCTTAATACAATGATTACTATCAAACCGTTAAATAAAGGTCGCCCTAAACGGGTTATGCTCCAGTTCCTTTCTCACAAATACTGGTATTCTCCAAGGCCCTATCCTGTGCCCTACACTGTTTCGGATATCCATTAACGATCTTCATGGTGTCATCTCTTCCCAACTAGGCGACTACGCTGACGACACTACTATTTATTCTTGCCTCAATAGCAAATCTGGTATCGCTTATAAAACTAAACTGGCACCTCTAATCTGTGGGTGGCTAGGGCAGGAAATGGCTGGTAATCTTTAATTCCTCAAAATTTAATGTTGAAATTGCAATATGAGGACTGGTATTCAAATGATACTGAGATATTTAGTTTATAAGTCCCAAAAATTCATACACAGATGTCCTCAAGGTCTCAGGACCCAGTAAATAAAGACGTTGGTTAGATCCAGTTCAGTACAAGGCCACAGTAGTGGTGAACCAAAACTTAAAGAGTTGGGTTAAAGAGAAATAACTGAGACATTGGAAGAGGCATGGAGCATGGAACTAAAACAATCTACACTGCTGGATGAAATGAAGAGTTCGATCCGAAATTCCAATCACCTGAAGAAGGCGGGATATTAAAATAACCGAAACTTTGTGAATATTGCAATGAAGATGTGGATAATAGTCCGAATAATGTAAATAATGCAAGTAATAATAATACCTTATTTCAGAAATATAGATAGGTAGGAAAGTATGGTAAACAATTGCCTAGCACGACTCAGGAAACCAATTTACTTACTAGCAGAACTAGAAATTGATTCAATATAATATTTCTGAATATATGTTAATCCGAGAAGGCACAACGAATCATTATCATTGGGAGGCAGAACGGAGACTCGAATAATAATAGTTTCGTTTTGTAGGTTTCGAAAATTAAGTCATTCCTTGACGCGGGTAACAACAGATTGTAGGTAATGTTAGTGATCAGCTGCCAATTTGACTTTATCAAACCGCTAACAATAACATTTCAAACAGTACATCATTGTACCATCAGCATAGATAGAGAGTTGAGATATTATGTCATCAGTCAGGTCGGTGATATAACTTGGGAACAATGTAGTTTCAAGAATAGATCACGGGGAGACAACTGCATTCGTACAAAAATATATAGAATAGTGAGCGTTCAAAATATTTGTCCAGAAATAGCATAACCTTACACCCTCAAGAATAAATATTTCCTCTTTTATTTCAAATATATTGTTAGTTAAAGAAATTAGATACAGCAAAATTTTCGTTCTGGTACGATGAATATAAGGGCGGACTAATAATATAATAGTTTGTTTTTCTTAAAATAATCAAATCAATGACTTGGGATGAAGTACTATTTTCAATTATCTGCCTTATATATCGTGAAAGAGTTGTGATATTCGTCTACACCGCCCAAAACTGAATGATGCTGCTTAAAGGGACCTGCTGCTTTTATCTTTGTTTTTTGACTTTTAACTGCTAATTCTTAAACAATATTACTTTTTTGCAGTTACTCTTTAGGGAACAGCATTTTAGCTTGGCACTCAATGATTTTTATATTATGTTTCTTTATCATTCTCCCCAAGTTGTTTTACTAAGCGTACTTTTTGAGCGACAATAACTGATAATATACTACACTTCGGAAAATGAAACAGTTTGAAATATGGCTCAAAAGCAGCGATTCAATAAACAAGTATTGAATGGTTTGGGGGATGATTATTTGGATATATGTCTTGGTATTTCTGTAGAACTTTCTTCGTTTAGTTCCTCTTTGATAGTATCATAATTAGGCTTGTGCGTGGTTGTTGTTTCATGTTTCATAAATAGGGTTTGCGTTTTTATATTTTATATGTATTATACAGTGCTGTTCAGTAAAAGTGACTCACCTGATTTTTTTTACTAAATGTTCTCTTCTCCGATGAATCGAAAGTTGATCTAAATTCAAAGGATAAGCGATCTAAAATCAGAAGAAGAATCTTTGAAAGCTCTTTGAATTAGTCAATAAGTACTGTCAAGGATCCGTTCAGTATAATGTTATGGGGATGATTTTCTTTTCATGGAACTGGTTTCTTAAAACCTATTGAAAAAACCCACAGGAGCGAGCAGTACAAGTGAATTTTAGAGTTTTGTCTGCTCCCTTCTGTTGAAAGGGTGCAAATCGACCCCACTAAGCTCATTTTTATGCAAGATAATGCTCCCTGTCACAAATCAAAATTGATGAAGGAATACTTTAATGAGAAGCAGGTGAGTGTTATGATATGGCCGCCCCAATCCCCTGATCTCAGCCCCATAGAAAACTTATGGAGCATTATAAAGTACAGGCTCTCGAGAAAGCAGCTGAGCAACAAAGAGAATTTGATTGTGAATTTCATATTCGAATGGAATTCAATGCTTAGAGTTGAGATTTGCCAGAACCTAATCAAGTCAATACCAAAAAGCTTTGAAAAGGTTATTCAAAATAAAGGAGGACCCATAGATTATTAAGTATTTCGAACTATATTACCTATTATAAATAAATTATACCTCTATTATTTTTTATTTAAAGCTGTTCGGATATGTTTCTATCAATTACAAGCTGCAGAAAATAAGCGAGTCAATTTTTTCCCTAAATCTCATTTATATCGAAAATTATAATTATCAATAGAATACCGTAGGTTGAGTAAACTTTATAACTAGGTGGTCAGAAAGGGGTCTTTATATTAGTAAGATTAAAAATTAGTTTGACCCCAAAAACAATAGGCGAAAAAAATTTTAAGTAAAAACAATCAGCTGAGTCACTTTTATCGAACAGCATTCTAGTAAGTTTCTTCTGATATATTACTGAAAAGAGAAAGTAAGAGTTCTGGTCGCCTGACCGTCGGGCCAGTGGGAAAATTAAGTCGCCATGTGAAATTTGTAGCTTTCAAGATGTGACACGTTGGATCGTTTTCGTTTTGTCTTAAATACCAAGACAGAGAACACTGTATGTTACTGGATCGGTCAGCCTTTTTTTTTTTTTTTTTTTTTTTTTTGTCTTAGAATTCCATTCAAGTATAAGATTTCTTGAATTCTCTTGTTAATAAATTTTCTTTTTTTTATTTTGATTTTACTTTGGTTCATCCAACAGGCCTTCTGTTCTTGATACCACTTCATCCTGTCACACACACACACTGCCATACAGCGAAAAAATATGTCTGTGGCTGAAAATATTAGCTGCCAAAAATAAATTAATTCCGTCGAGCACTGAGCTGACTACTAATAATGCAATACTCTCCCAACGGAATGAGTCCTCTCGGTCATTGGCGTGTTCATGAAAAAATAAATACGAAAAAAATTGCCTTCCTTCCTGCTGAGCGTCGATTTCAGTCCCGGCTTGAAGCGATCGGATGTCTAGCCACACTGAGAAGAAGTGATACAGCGAAACAGTCTGTCTGTGGATGATAACGATATATATATATATATATATATATATATATATATATATATATATATATATATATATTAGGTTGGTGCAAAAATAATGTCGTTTTCTCCCATATGTTAATATGTTAGAAAACGACATTATTTTTGCACCAACCTAATATATGCGTGTGTATATATATGTATATATTTATGTATATATATATATATATATATATATATATATATATATATATATATATATATATATATATATATATATATATATGTCTGTGTGTGTATATATATATATATATATATATATATATATATATATATATATATATATATATATATATATATATTAATTTAATTAGAAAACAGACAACCGTAAGGGTCTATTGATTATATTTTATTTCCATAGGAATGTGTTTTTTTCCTGGTTCCTTCAATCATATTTCCAAGCGTAACAAATGCTTTTAAATTTACATATTATTTTTACACACATTTGATGGGTTACTTTATGTTGATGCCAGGTGATAGAGAGTGGGTAGGAGAAGGATGACAGATATGATCGAAATTAGAGAAGAAGGAAAGAGAGGAGTAATTTTAAATATATTTTTATTAAAATACTTAAGAGTAAGGGAGTGGAGTAAGGACAAGACATAAGTCATCTCACAGGGAACGAGACAAAGAAAAAAGAGAAGAAAAATATAAGAAAGCAAATATATATATATATATATATATATATATATATATATATATATATATATATATATATATATATATATATAGGAGAGAGAGAGAGAAGGAAAAGGCCAAGTATCTAAATCCAGGCAGCAGATTCGGAGTAGACATCCGGATGAGTTTGGTTGTCAAAATTGACAACTATCCGGCACCTCAAAGACATCCTCAAATGTAATGCCTGTATTTCATTGGATATTATCATGGTATTTTCTTATTGAAATTATTATGTATTTTTTTAAATTTATTAATCCTACAAAAGAAAAACACATATTTTTTCTTTAATATGATTTCTCATATATTCAGTTCGATAGACGAAATTAAATAAATACGTTATTTAATAAATAAACGGAGCCTCTACTCAAAGATTGGAATCCACTAAAAATAATATTTAATAATAATCTCTGTTGGATTAACAAATCAAAAATGTATTACTTCTTTAAAAATTTCTCTGTTTACATTAAGAGACGAAACTAAGGAGATAAGTATAATTTTCAAGAGCATGAGAAGAAAGAATTACGTTTATAATGCACTATTCACCTTTACCTGAACATCGCTTTATGGTCATGACGGTCTAGAGCAAGTCATCTCTAAAGACGCTTTCTAATGCAGGGTCAAAGCCTGACTAACAGAGCATATTTTTCTTTCATATGATTTCACGGATAATCTGTCCGGTACACAGAAATGAATAGTTTATGTAGTATATATATATATATATATATATATATATATATATATATATATATATATATATATATATAGAGAGAGTAGCGTCCAAAACTAAGGGACAAAATTTTAAAACCTAATATTTGTTCTGTGAAAAGCTGATATTTTGACAACTGGTAGTCGTTATCATCCATAATAACATAGTAAAATTTGAATCATTTTCAAAGGATAGAAAAAGAATTATAACAATTATTTATTTATTTTCAAATTTGGAACGTCCAAAAGTAAGGGACAAAACTGAGAAAAACAATGTAAACAGCAAAAAAACAATAAAAATACATGTACAATCAATATTTAGTAAATGAGCCCTTGCTCTCAATGACAGCTGCATATCTTCGACTACAAGAACGAATCAGTTCTTGACAATCCTCGATACTAATTTTAGACCATTCCTCTTGAAGCTTCACACACAAATCCTCCGTGTTAGTGGGATTTATTTCCATAACTTTCACTCCTAAGGTCTTCCAAAGATTTTCTATTGGATTTAAGTCAGGACTTTGCGGTGGTCAATCCATAATTTCCAAATCTTGCTCGCTAAGGTAACTCATTACTACCTTTGCCTTGTGACATGGGGCATTATCTTGCATAAAGGTAGCCCTATCGAAACCTGAATTCTGTATGATTGGCATAACATGATCTTGAACAATGTTTTTTATAGATCTGCGCGTTTACACGAGTTTGTAACCGGACAAGAGGTACCTTGTACCTTGGCTAGAAAACATTCCAAATACCATGACGCTTCCGCCCCCCAAACTTCACAGTTTTCTTAGTACACTTTGCATTTAATCTTTCACCAATACGTCTCTTTACATTGTTTTTTCCATCATTTCCAAATAAATTAAACTTGCGTTCATCACTGAAAAATACTTTCGCCCAATTTTCATATGTCCAAATTACATACCTGTTTGCAAACTCTAATCTCTTCTTCTTATTCTTCGAACTAACAAGTGGTTTCTTCCCTAGGGTTCCATTAAACAGCCCTATTTCTTGCAGTCGTCTACAAACAGTCTGGCTTGACACATTAACACATGAGGTACTATTCATAACCCTTTTAATTTCTGTGCAAGACTTAAAACGGTCCTTTAATGACATACGCTGCATTATTCCATCTTCTCTTGCCGAAGTTTTGTGGGGTCTGCCGGTTTTAAAAGCACTAACTATTTTGCCAGTATCATTGTAGGATTTAACAACCCTGCCTACAACACTCTTGGAACGTTTCACTTTCTCTGAAATCACTCTAATGATGTGCTTTTCCTTGTGTAGCTTCACAGTAGCTTGTCTCACAGAGTAATCAAGTTTTTGGCGTTTCGCCATGGTGCCGGCTGAGGCAACGTTTACAAATGACTAAGTAAGACTTATTCTTTAGAGGAAATCAAAAAATTTGAATATGGCATACTGTTTACATTGTTTTTCTCAATTTTGTCCCTTACTTTTGGACGATCCTATTTTGAAAATAAATAAATAATTGTTATAATTCTTTTCTATCCTTTGCAAATGATTCAAATTGTAGTATGTTATTATGGATGGTAACGACTACCAGTTGTCAAAATTTCAGCTTTTCACAGTTGTTATTTCTAACAAATATTAGGTTTTAAAATTTTGTCCCTTAGTTTTGGACGCTACTGTATATATATATATATATATATATATATATATATATATATATATATATATATATATATATATATATATATGTAGTCATAAGGTGTGCTATATTTATGGGAAAAGTCCTCAATATCAGAGAGAGAGTGTGTGTAAATAGAAAAGTGAATATTGAAGTCAACACTTATAGGCGACGGGCTCTTTTATACTAGACGCAATCGTCAGGCCACGATTGCGTCTAACACGAAACAGCCTGTCTCCTCTTAGTGTTGACTTCAATATTTACTTTTATATATATGTATATATATATGTATATATGTATGCATATATATATATATTTATGTATGTATGTATATATATATATATATATATATATATCGTATATATATATGTATATATGTATATATGTGTGTTTGTATATATATATATATATATATATATATATATATATATGCGTGTGTGTGTGTGTGTGTGTGTGTGTGTAGTGTACGCATTGGCGTCTGATATAATCCTTTGGCAGATTCTATTTTTGTCTGTATATGTGTACTTCTGAAACAAGGATTGCTTCTTAATTCCAAAATATTTGATTCGATACTTCGTTGATGTGAAATCTCTGAAATTTCAAGAAGAACAATAGACAAAATTGCTTTCTGGAATAATTTATTTAGTTTTTTTAAGGTGGTCTGGCCGATCCCCTTCCCATATCTTGTCCTCTAGCTACGATATGAAACAGTTAAGTAGCATGGATCTTCCAGCTCTATATTTTCCTGATGTAATTGTTTTAAACTCCTTCCCGAAACGTATTTTTTATTTCCTTTAGTTTTCTCTATTTCTCTTATTCCTTCTCACACTTTCGTGGCAACAAATCAGAAAATTCTGTAAAACTATTGCCTGGAATCTATGTCGGAAATATATCTCTGGAATTGTCTATATTTCTGAGATCAAATATTATTTACATCTTTGTTGCCATATTTATCACAACCTTTGAACCGTTGTACGCTCCGGCCTTCTTCAGGTAGTTGGAATGTCAAACTTTACCCTTTCTTTCGCTCACTGGGGTAGACTGTTCTATCCATGTTCAATGGATGTCAGTTATCAGTTATTTCCTGTTTATTCATCTTTCAATCTCCATACCATAAATACTTGAGAGAGGAACCGGTTTAGTCACCGATCAGATTAGCAAATGACAGATAGTAATGGTTTATCTGATACCAGGTGTAGTCATAAAATAACCTTATATTAAAAGACCAATATACATTGTTTCAGTTCTTATAAAAAGATGCTGAGAAATTTGTGTTCATACTGAAACTTCCTGCCTGAATTTTCGGACCAAATTTCTTGTATTATTCCCCAAAATGACACATAAATATACAAATAAAAAAGAATATATAAACAATGTTTTTTTTTTTTTTTTACTAAATTCCTTCTCTGTTAGTCCCGTATGCTCCACTGACGCGTATGGAATTACAACTCTAGAAACCTGGACATTATGATATGACTTCCTTAAACTTTTAGAGGATTATCTAAATACTGACTTGACTTCAAACTGTTTAACATCATTGATCAAATGAAGACATGTTTCAGTGTGATTTGACAGTAAATACGGTCTATTACTGTAAAATTGTAGTATAATATGGTATATTAAAAAGTTTAGAAAAAGGTCCTTTCTAACTGGTGTAGAAAATTAACTTACAAAGAATCGTTATCCAATCATCTCATGCCATTCGGTTTAACTTACACCAATACTGAGCCCCAGTAACTGGTCGTAAACTTAGGATAGAACTCGTTATACAAACTAATTGATGTAGCCCAAGACGTCAATATACGCGCAATGACGTGATCCTAAAATATCACTTCTGGCCATGGCTTCAGGTTGACGCCAACAGTCAATAACTAAACAAGATTTCTCAACAAAATCACCAGTGAGAAATAACGGTATATTCCTGGCAATTAACAAACTAAATATAAGATATAACGGCGTGAAGGGGATCTAGACTCAGGTAAGTGTGTCAGGGGATAAAAATCCGTGACTGTTCGCAAGTGATAATTAGATAAGTTGGCGTGGCATCTAAGAACCTTACATCAATATGTCGAGCTGGATATCAGGAAGAAATTGAATAGTTTTATATTAACATCCTCGGGATATTATCGAGATTAGGTAAGTGGTGCACACAGGGTCATATACGCAGGTTGAGAGCAAAAGGAAAGAGGAGTAAGATTCGTACTAGATCAATACTTAAAGAAATGTGTTCTATGGTATTCTTAACAGCCTGGTAAAATTATTCAGCCTAATCTAAAAGGAAACCATTTAATATGATCCGTATACGCACCAAAATTGAAGTATAAGGAGGAATAAATTTAAGAGTTACAGCACAAAGGATAATGACAGGTATCAATCCAAATCACCCCAAAATTCCATCAACACAGAAGATATCAATGTGAAAGTACGAAAGAAAATAGATGGTGTAATAGTTGGCAAGTATTGAACCGCATCTCGAAACAGAGAAAATTGGTTTAATTCTGTACAGGAGACAACCACATAATGACCAATAGTTAGTTGTAAGGCATCCAATAATCTTGTGAACATTGAAAAGCCCAGGAGACACGGAAACCAGATCAATTGTATACCAATCAATAAAGGGTTCAGGATTGCGATTTTACAATGTAAAATATATCCGAGTCCCGACTGTTGCAGCGACCAGACTCAAATTACGGAAATTAAGCAACGCCTAAACTACAAAACAGAAGATTCTTGAATGACCCAAATTACAAAGGGATGTATGCTGAAAGAGGTAAAAGGAAATATAATAACAGTGAAAAAACTTTAAATACAAATTGCATCATTTAAGGTGAAGTTTTAGTGACACTGACGAATAAGATCATCCCCGGGAAAATGAAATAAGAACTTATTGAGAATATGAAAAACAAAAACAAGCTGAAAACAATGCTAATGAATAGTACAAAATGTAGAACGTTTAAAAGAAGTATTAATAAACAGTTGCAGGCAAGCAAAAGAGTAATAAGATAGAAAGATTTAACATCATAGTTAAAGCAAGTATGCATACAGGTATAAAATAAATAACTGATCAAAATCTTTCTACTCGACAGGTTGCATAAACTTATATGCTTAAATGTGCACAATATAAAAGAAAGATACTCGAAAACGACAACGACTATACTGGAGAAATCTTTCCCAACGGGAGGAAGAAACGTACTGTCAACAAAAAATATGCAAAGGCGTTAAACATCCACATTGGTCAAGTGGAAATGTAACAGAGCTAGACATTATAGAATTGTAATTTATCAGCCTTAGATGATATCGGAAGGAATATGAGGAAATCAGTGAACATAAATCTGAATGTGCCCTGTTTGTGTCGTATTTTCCAAGTACCCTTTCCTTATGTGATCTAGAAATATCAGTTAACTTTTTCTGATATTAAGCATAAGTGTTCATTTTGTTTCCATTTTCTATAAGACTGCTGTTGCTCAAATATCCAGACCATTTTATTCTAAGCATCCTTCACTAGAATCAAATTTATGTTGCTTAAAGTCTTCTCTTCAATCTTTGAGAGGATTGGGCAGTCTTTACTGCCATATAGGAGGACTGATATTGCGTAACAGTTCAGTACTCTTTTTTTTGGTTGTAACCAGATTTGCCCAATTGTTTAATACTTTGCTAAGCTTTTGGAAGGCACGTTTCGTTAACCCAATTTCATTGTCGCAATTTCTGACCTCAGTTAAAACACCTCCCCGTTATTAACATTTTTCATATTACTATTATTTTTTATATCTTCAATACCTACTTTGCATGTAGGGTTCTTCCTGTTGCTGACAACCATACATTCTCTCTTCTTATAATAGATGTTATATCCTCTCATCTCACGTTTTCTCACTACATTCTGTAGGATTCTCTGCAGTTTTCTTTTTGTGTCTGCTAAAAAAACCGTTCCATCCTCATGTCTTATGCTGTGACGGTTTCATAGCACATAAAAATAGAAAACTGAAAGAACTCCTGGATATATTAAAGCTTATGGCATGTAGAATGAATTATTCGTCAATTATAGTCAGAAAGAATACACAATTTTGATGAAATGGAATACCTCAAGAAGGGATTTACGAATTAGAGATGTCAAATTCAAACTGTTACGCAAATATATGTAATGATTCTTGATAAAATCTGAAGAAGAATCTTGAATATTATTAATCCTGATCTGGTGATCCGGTTTAAGTCACTTGCCCACTAGCGTAACATATATTCCTTCCGCCATTTCTGTAATTATTTTCAAACTTTTTGTTTTTTTGTTGAGCTACCTTCTGTGATGAGTGAACTTTAAGGATTTACGTGTTTTATTAAATTGGCAGCTATCTGTCATTATTTTAGAGTTGGAAATGTTAGATATAACTTTAAGTTTCAAACAATCTAAATAAAATGTTAATCGTTATCTTCTGCTTTCTTAATTCCTATTCTTGTATTGTTCCTTCCCCGTGAAAATGATTTTCTTTTTCTCATACATTTTCACCCTCAGTCTTAGTGGCTTTTTGTCTTGCTTGGAGTGAAATAATTACAAAAAATCTAAATATCTATGAAGTGTTGCAATAAATGACATAAATCATAACACTGAAATCAGAAAGCATCTTTAAAAGAGTGACTGATTCATTCCAGAATGTAAACAAGTACATAAGAAACTGGTAAATATGTTAGAATCGAATAAAATAGCTTATAACTGAATGAACCATGGGCAATTTTTACACAAATGAAAAAGAGACGTTAAGCGATAGGAGATAGGACATAAAAATAATGTAAGTATATATTCACGAATTATGTGAAGAATGAAGAATTTTAATGAAAATTAAAAGGAAATTCCAAGAGCCATTCAGTAAAGAGGGTTATTGTATGGTGCTTAAAGATAAGGTAATAGAAAGCAAGAAGTGCAGTTTATGAGGTTATCTAGAAAGATAACTGTTAAATATTGATTGAATCTGTTAAGATTATAGTGACAGAGAACTATTGTGTATTCTTTTCCTATTCCCATATAAATATATTCACAAATCACTTTCGTATTTCTTTTTAAAATCATTCTACCGCAATTAAGGTAATAAAGCCACTAAGACGCAAGGTAGTTACTGTGTTTTTTAGCATGGAAGAAAATATACTATTAAGGTGAATTGACAATAACATGTCAATAATTAAGTACAGAGCAGATAACGTTTTCATTTAAATTGCATTTAAATTTTTGAAGGTCAAAGTTGACTGGGAAGTCAGAAGCCAGAAGAGAGATTTACAACCGAGAAGTGTGATGGAAGAAAGTTTTAGGATAGAACAAACGGTCACATTTAGACATTTGAAATCCAAAAGGACTAAACATTACCATCAATCTATTGCTGTACTTAACTTCATAAAATCTAAGTACCTTAGAACGAAGTTCAAGAGACAATTACCATGAGAGTATTTTTAGAAAAGGCACAGGAAGCTGCGTTACGGCGATGGGAATTTGACTGAAACCTAGCTGCCACGTAAACACAAATCAAATAAGAGATTCTTCTTTGGATTTTATCAAGAATGTCTAAATATATAGCAGAAGAACCACAACAGATGTGACAACAATATTCAAAAAGTCGGAAAAGGTGCAATGAGTTATTCTTCTGGAGATTAGAATCATCCATGCACATGAAAGTTAAAAATGGTTCTCTCAGACGATTAAAATAGTTTTACAGGCGTTAAAATAAAAATAAAAACTCCTATTTTAAATTTATTTTCATTCTTAATGTGCTTATTATTACAACGGTCATTATGTAATATTTTTAGCATATTATTACACTTCGAACTATGTATGTTGATTCAACGACTTCCTTAAATTCAAGGTGATTTTCACTGGAATCAAGTTGGTGCCATTTCTGCCAAGAATGTCGATGATCTTTCGGTGTGTTAACAGACTTACTCCTTCCACGATTCTGAATTTTATTTGTTTAATTTATTTCTTTTTTATATTTTTATTTTATTATTTTTTTCTCAATTGGCAATGTTTATAAAAGGAGTTTTTTTTTTCCTTTTAATCTTAAGACTTTTTTTTATTGTTCTTTCTTTTCTTTCTACTGCTAAGGACTGGTAAACCGTAAAATAAAACAAATTAATACGTAAATCAGCCTTCAAATTCTACGCATTCTTTTCATTTTCTTTTGCACAATAATATTGAACCTTACTTATATGATGTCATTTTTAGAACTCTTCTGCTTTGTAATCATCCTCATCTCCTCCTTCTTCTTAATTTTCTTCTTCTTCATCTCGTATTCCACCTTCTTCTACTCCTTATTTTTCCTCTTCTTCATCATGTCCTCATCCTTTTTCTTCATCTCCTCTTCCCCCAGCTTCTTCTTCTTCTTTTATCATCATCATCATCATCATCATCATCATCATCATCATCATCATCATCATCATCTTCTCTTACTCCTTCTACTTCATCTCCTCCTCCTCTTTCTTCTCCCTCTTCTTATTTTTCTTCTTCTTCATCTCTTACGACTCCATTTCATCCCCCTCCTTTTCTTCTTCTTCTTCTTCTTCTTCTTCTTCTTCATTCCCTCTCTCTTCTTCTTCTTCATTCCCTCTCTCTTCTTCTTCTTCATCTCCTCTTACTCCATCTCATTCTTCTTCTTCTTCTTCTTCTTCTACTTCTACTTCTTCTTCTTCTTCTTCTTCTTCTTCTTCTTCTTCTTCTTCTTCTTCTTCTGCTGTTTCATTTTTTCCTCATTTTTCCTTTAATTCTATTCTGTTCTCTTATTTTACCTGTCTTCATTTCGTATCAAAAATACACTTTGATGTTAGTTTTCCTAAGATGGAACATATTCAAATAATCAAATTACGCATATTAGCTAAACTTGCCCCCAGTCGTCTTCCACGTCCGACTACGATAAAATTATTCGGGAAAACCTGGCGAAATATGGCATTGATCGATGATGAAGAGAAACCGATTCGTCGTCATGCCTTTAATTCCAAATGGAGCAAATAAGCTCTACAGAACGTCTCATTTGAAACATTCTTCAAAGAAAATATAGATATCTAAATATCAATAATTATTTTTTAATCACTATTGATCAGTAAATTCGATTTGGCAAAGGAAAAATCATTAAATTTTACGGCCCAATTATAATACGTAATATAAGGAAATAATTCAAAATACGTCGAATGTAAATTTGATTAATGTTTCCGCGCAGAGGAAAAATACAGAAGGCTTTCTGGCTTCATTTCCTTTTTATGCAGATAAAATTAATTCGTTTATGAAGAACTTTCAAATATTGGTATTTACTCGTCTCAGCCTGTTTGATAATAGACAATAAAAGCGGGAAATTAGTATTTCTTTGCGTCGGATATATGAGAATTCTGAAACAGGTTTCCAAAGCAGAACTTAACACCATTTAATAATAATAATTCTTAATAATAAATATGTAATAATTTGGGGTAAGCAGCTTGTGACATTTATGAAGTAAAAAAATATATAGTGTATTGTGCCACCGAAGGGAATTGTAGCTGCTGTTATATTTTATTGAGGGTAGGCACCACCTATCTTGCTTAACCAGACAGCACTTACATGTAAGTGGACATTTACGCCCACCCCGAGTCTGTTTCACGCTTAAATGTAATCGTCAGAACAATCATTTATTACATATATATTTGGTTTTATTAAATCTCACAAGTATTTTTTTATACAATATTTTCCCGAACGGAAATAGATTGCGATTTGAAAAACAAGGAAATTAAGATGTCATTACTTTTTAAATATTGATGTCGTATTTCAATTATTATCATAAAAGTATCATATTATTAGGTTGGTGCAAAAATAATGTCGTTTTTTTACGTATTTTTTTTACGTCAAACAACGACATTATTTTTGCACCAACCTTATAGCTAGATGTTGAAAATCAATTACTGCTGCCCTGTACAATAAATAATTCATCTATTAATGTACATGCGAACATGCACAGAAACACGCATACATATTTACGTACACAGACACCCACATATCCACCATAAATACATATATTACTCACTAATACAAGCATAGACAGACGCACACAATATATATTCTCAATACATGAATAAGTTTATGTTAGTCGTATTTGTTTATTTTAATTTCTCGTCTTTGTTTGTTTCATCGTATTTGTTATAACTAATTAATTTCATCGATAGCTGTTGAAGCGGAATACTTTGCTCGTAAATTATCTTCCAACTTCATGATTTTATTTTTTTCAACTCCTTTTGACTGTATCAGCCAATAACAAGAACCATTTTTCACATACAAACATAAGATGATAAATATAATCGTAAGCCTGTATTAAATTAAGATATTTAATCTCAACCGCCAGCAAAAAAAAAGACAAATATTGATTTAGCAAACATAGATATTCGCGTTATTTTTTTTATTTCGCCTGAAATAAACTAGTAACAGATAAAAAAAACCAAAATATTTTATTTAATGTCTAGTTTATTCTATTTACCTCTAAATGACTTTAAAAACTACCATAAATTTAATTAGTTTACTCTTGATTGCCTAGAGAACAACTTATGAGGAACGTACTGTTATCAAAAAGAAATATTTTGTAGTTTATCTGTCATTAGTGTAAAATAATAAAACAAAGGGAAACTTATCTATGTGCTTTAATTCCATAATTTTCAAATGGGTACAATGTGACTTAAAATTAAGCAAGTGGTCTAAAATTTTATGTTTCTTTTTATAAAAACACATGACTGAAAAATAAAGCTTTCTTTCCAAACCAAAGATTAATAATTCATACTTAAAAAGCATATAATTGCCATGACACTGTAAGAAATTTCTCCATGTTTTGAGAGCAAAGGTTCACTAAGTGATCTTTCTCGAAGTGATAGACCACCTTTGGTTAGGAATGAAGGGGTTTTCGAGCGAGTAAATGTGTATCGAAGAAACTCCACGCCCAAAAACTTGAAGTCGTTCTCGACAGCTCGGATCTCTTGGACGTCAGACCAACAATTTTTAAAATGCATCAAACTGTTTCCGACAAGGGCTACAATCCTGCTTGTCAAACAGATTTTGGACAGAGTATAATTATTGAAGGTTGCCTTATGTACTGCCCACTAAGTTTCCTGGGTCTGATAAATGCGGTGTTCCCAAAGAAAAGTTTTATGTCAACAAGCATCGTACTCCACAATAATTAAAAGACACCATTGACACAAACATCAAAACTTGATAGTCTGAAAAAAATGAGAGCAGTGATGGAAAATGCCGTATAAAATTGGTGCCGTTTAAAATGGGTGCCACTAACAATAGATGTCACCTTAAATGGTGCTGCTTATTATATATTTCACTTAAAATGGGTGTCAATTAAAACAGGTACACCTTAACATCCATGCCACTTAAAATGGGTGCCCCTTAAAATCTATGCCACTTAAAATTGGTGCCACTTAAAATGGGTGTCACTAAAAATAGATGACACTTAAAATGGGTGTCTCTTAAAATCAATGACAATTAAAATGGGAGTCATATAAAATATCTCTCACTGTGTGTTAATTTATTTTTTATCACAACTCTCTATAATATGGCACTGTGAAATAAAATTAAAAATTAAAGGAGTCATTGAATTTTGAAATAACTTGGTGACTTTGGGGACATGCTACATAAGCAAACATGTAAGTTAGAGATCGATATCATCACTGATTGCATCAATAAAATGTGGGGGAATAGATTAAACTGAGAAAGTATCTATAGGAAGAATAACAAGAGATGCAGTTAATAAAATATTTACATGAATATTTAGTTTCTTTAATTCTATTTAGTGGAGTAGCTTATAGTTAAACAACTGCAATATATTTCATATTAACTTAATCTTATTGAAAATATCTGTTAGTAGATGTCGGTTCGGTTGTGATAAAGAAACTGGAAAAATAAACTCTTGACGAGAACAAATGAACCATAAAACGAACGTTGAGAAAAAATGTTCCCTAGGGTGCACAGTGAATGACGAATTATTAACAAAATTGTGGTTTTAATAGCAACCAAGATGCATGTAAATACATGACAAATATTTTAACTGAAACCCTTTAACATGAGAAATTATTTATCTTGTATCAGTTTAGATATTCCTGAAAGAGTTGCTGTGCATGGAATTTTTAGAAAGACCATGCTGAACTTGTTAAAGCTATTTCGATAAATACAAATGATCTTGCAGTTGGAAATAAAATACCATTCATTAGAAATTATAATTTTTTTCAAAGTATATCCTCAAAACTGAAATGACCCTTGTAAATCAACATAATACACTTTTTACTTTTCTTATTTTTAACGATGACATTCATGGCATCCCATACATTCAGTTGCACAGAGCCTTCATCAAAAACAGTTTCACGCTAATGAATATTGGAGGTCTTCAATAGGATTGTCCTTCGATGGATATCATAGAATCACAATGAAATATCCTAAACAAAAGACAGAAAAAATTTCACCTGATGAACTTCAAGCGCGGCAACAACTAAAATGTATAGCATATGGAATTGTAAGAGTAAATAATAACATAATCACGTTGTACACTTTACACAAAACATCAAACAAAATGGTTAGGAAAACATCATGAATAAGAGGTGGTAGAACTGGAAAAATAACTTTCTATGATAATTTCATTTACCATTCTTATAAAGGTATACCAAATGTAACGCTAACTACTCAATTAATAAATATCAATTGCTTCCTAATTTCACCAATATATATATATATATATATATATATATATATATATATATATATATATATATATATACAGATAGATAGATAGATATTACAATATGAATAGATTTATACATATTTTCTATGAGTGTAAATACATTTATGTATATGTACAATAAACATATTTATATAAATGGTTGTAATCATTACTTTACGTGTGTACATACATACATACATACATATATATATATATATATATATATATATATATATATATATATATATATATATATATATATATATAGAGAGAGAGAGAGAGAGAGAGATAGATAGATAGATATATGGAGAAACACAATTTTAAGCGATGTTAAGGACAACATGAAGCAAGCTAAAGAATGGCTAAACAAAAAATGTGCAGAAATAGAAAGATTGAATACTACCGACAAAAGAGACATACACAAACAAATAAGGCAACTAACAGGAAAAAAGATATGCTCTTCAAAAGGCTGCCTAAAATCAAAAGATGGAACGCTCATATTAGAGAAGGAAAAAATTCTTCAACACTGGAGTGAGTACCTTGGAGAAATCTTTGACGACATAAGGGAACAGCCAACAATGCGCAGAACTACCGACGGACTTGGAATTCTGAAAACGGAAGTAAAAGCCACACTGGCCAAATTGAATAGAAAAAAGGCAGTTGTACAAGACGGAATCGTAACGGAAATGATGAAAGTCTTAGATGACTTTCGCATAGAAAAGATCACCGACATAAAAAATGAAATCTATAACATCGGGGATATATCAGAAGACCTCAGCAGATCTATCTTCTTAGCTATAATTAAGAAAACTGGCGCAAAATAAGGCTAATCACACCGAACAAGAAGCCTAACTCACCATCCATATTCTAATGAACAGAACGTGCATCAGAATCAGCCCAAGGATATATATATATATATATATATATATATATATATATATATATATATATATATATATATAAATATATAAATATATATATATATATATATATATATAAATATATATATATATATATATATATATATCGTTTTAATTATGTATCTAAAGTTATAGGAATCTTTAATGTTCCAAACACGGTTAGCTAATTGTGGATGTGTTCAGAGTTGATATCACTGAGTGTTGGCGTTTGCATTTTTATTTATAATCTTACCATTATTCTTAGTCTTTTCTATATCTAAATGTATCTTTTATATTTATGTTATCAATGTATTGGATAGAGATTAGTAGGTTTCCAACACATCTTAAAGGAGACCTAATTGTACTATGGTCAGAGAGATTTAACGTGCGTCTTGTTATGAAGCATGTTCTATTAGGTTGGTGCAAAATAATGTCGGTTTTTACCGTATTTTTAACGTCAGAAACCGACATTATTTTTGCAGCAACTAAATACTATATATTCCAGGATGATATTTGACGTAATTGGTTGGATCAGGAAAACATTCCTTAATAAATATGACTTCCTTAATAATATTGGTTCGAATATTTTTTTCATCTTGCAAGTAAATTATTATTTTTGACAATATGCTTAGCATTTTTAATTTTTTCTATAGTAGATAATTTATTTTTTGTGTTACTGCCGAATGGAATTGTGTATTTCTTTATAATCCTTCTAAGAGAACATTCCTATTCCTTATATGTCAAATATTTTAACGAAACTTGCTTATATATATATATATATATATATATATATATATATATATATATATATATATATATAAAGATATGGATATATATATATAAATATATATATTTGTGTGTGTGTATGTGTGTATTTATATATATATAAGTATATATGTGTGTGTATATATATACTTTATGTATATATATATATATATATATATATATATATATATATATATATATATATATATATATATATATATACTTGCAGTTGAGCTGGATTGATGTGGCCGTAAGTTCTATTGCGAGCAGTTTCTTATGCTGCACGTCTCAATGGAAAACAACGTTTAGGCTGCATGCTTTCCAGCATAGTTTTCACTCGAAAAAAGGTAAATGCAATGTCAAACGCTTCAATATGAATCATTCTTTTCTCTTCCTACTCATTATTAATGAAGCTGTTACTAATTTTTCAGCACCCTTCCTTTTGTCTCAGTGGCCTTAATGCTGTGTATGCTAAGATGCCGATTAAAAATATACATATCTATTTCATTCTGATCATGATCCTCACACCATCTCTCTATCATCAGTCTGTCTATCTCTCTCCCTCACTATATATATATATATATATATATATATATATATATATATATATATAAAATAAAGTTTACATATATAATATATATAATAAATTATATATATATATATGTGTGTGTGTGTGTATATATGTCTGTGTGTGTGCGCGTGCGCGTGAGTGTGTGTTTAAGACTTTGCGATATATATATATATTAACGCATGGCATCAAGTACAATGAACCATTATTTTAATGCGGACTGTGTTAATTGATGAAACGCTGGGGTGAAATTTGAACTGTTAATGTTCGTGTCTACTAACAAACTATAAAATACAAGCATTAAAAACTTTTTCAAACCCGTTCTTCACAGACACTAATTAGGCTGACTCCATATATCAAATATCTATATATATGCTCTTTTTACTGGCAGTAACATTTTAAAACTATAAGTTAGAAGGTAAGGAAATGTTTTTACCTTAAGCAAGTTGCACTAGCCTAAACTCGTGTTAATTATATTCATGACTTTTCAATAGATGCGTCGAGTGTCAAACGTTCTATCTCTCCTTTATCTTTGGAATCTCCAAGGAATTCAAATTGCTTTCCTGATGTATTTAAGTACGCGGCTCAGAAAGAAGGCTTTCTCGTGACATTTATTGTACTTGAGAATAAGCTCTTCCGACTCGGCCAAAAGTTAAGAAACGCCCTTCTAATGCCAACTATATGGGTGACACTAAAAGATAATATATTTTAGATTTGGCTACTTTTTGTTTTAAAGGAATTGCCTATGTGTTTGCGAATTGTAGGAGAATAACGGAATACTCAAGTTGATAGAAACCCTGTTCAGGATGAAGTGGGAAGATAGTGCTGACGATTGGTTGTTGGTGAATTATTTGCCGCAAATGTTCAAAGCAAGCAGTCTGACTTATACTGTTCATTCTAGATTGGCTTCTCTGCTCTTAAACCGTAGCCGACATAATCGAGGTGGGTTATTGCTTTCTCCAAAGGTCTAATTTCATCTCTCTCTTAATATATATATATATAATAATAAAAATATTGTTTAAAGTAATATACTATCTATATTTCTCTTGTTGTCTGTCTGTGTGTCTGTCGTGGGCGTTGTTAACTCGCCCAGGGTGCATTTCTCACCCGATTCTGATGCGGTTTTCACTACAAGTTTGCAAATGGCTGCCGTAAAGACATGACGGAGCCTGAATTTTTAGTTCAGGCTCAAGTTCCGAAAAAATCGATAATCGAAAAAATCGATAATCGAAAAAATCGATAATCGAAAAAATCTGCTTACAGAAGGAATGATCGCATTTCAACCAAATTTGACACCCTCTTAGAGTCTATCATTAGAAATGTTATCCAGAAGTTTCATGGCCACTGACCCCTAAACAGCGGTGAAAATCGATATAACCCTAAAACCGATAAGCTCAGATTGAGCCTGAACCGCATGTCGGTTTTTAGCGAAAACCGACTGGATTTATGACGAGGCCATTGGGAGTCACCATGTGAAGTTTCAACTCTGAGCGCCCCCCAAACAGAGTGCAAATCGACAATCGGTCAACCCTTAAAAATGTTTTTCCTGGTTGGGTATTTCCTAAATGCAAATTAATTTAAGGTGACGCTATGCGCGGGAAGAAACAGGTCAGTGTGTGCAGTGGAGTAAAAAAAAAGTTTGACCTCAAATTCTGGAATGGGTGCAGGGCCATTCAAATTTGGCTTTTTTATCCCTGATACCAGTTCTGACTTTGAGCCACAAATGACATATTCGACTTTGTCAACACTATTGCTTTAATCGTAGTAACATCAGCAGTGCACTCCTTTAAAGGCAAGGAAGGGCAAAAATATTTTAAGTCATAGCGATTGCTCTATGAGTCGTACGATTTTTTAATCAAGCACGGGCAACGCCGGGCCATGCTGTTAGTGTTATACATATACATACATACATACATACATACGTACATATATATATATATATATATATATATATATATATATATATATATATATATATATATATATATATATATTAAAAATAAAATCTTCGGACACACTCGGTTGTATATTAATAATCTTTCGTTTTTATTATTATTTCATTTCTAATGATATCTACTCTGAATTTTTCTATTCTTTCAATTATAGTGAATTTTGCATGGGTTTTAAAATCGTGTTTTTCTATGCGGAAATGTTGTTCTACAGCTAATAATCTTTTATGGCGAGTCGACTTAATTCGATTGCGAAAATTATTAATTCTGTAGTGAAAGGGTCATTTAGATTTTCTTATATATTGTTTCTGGCATAGTGTGCATTCTAGGAGGTAAATTATGTTATGACTTCTACAGTTAGAATCGTGTTAGATTTGAAAATAGATTTAGTTACTGAGCTAATGAATAAATCCCTGTGTCTAATGTGGTTGCAACATAAGCTTCTTTTCATGTCCCCTGAAATGTGGTTACTACCTATGAATTTTTAGGTTATATATATTACAATATATATTGTAATTACTGTCTGTCTGAATCAAGTTGCCCCCTTAACCTTTGACCCAATATTGCTGAAACTTTGGATACATGTTAAACTGACATCCCCTATGCTACTCGGCTAATCGGTTTACTATAAACCTCTATAATTAGATTGTTGTAAAACTCTATAATGGGACCGCTACATGATACTCGAAACGTTGTTTATGTTTATCACTGTGTTTAATCAAGAGAGATAACCTGTCTCGCAACCCTTTTAGAAATTATGATACTTGTGTTACGAAAGAATAACTTACAATTCTTAAGATTGGAGACACATATACATATTTGATCGATTTAAAATAATATATAAGGGACGATATCTGAATGAGTCGCAGATTATTTTGTCAATAAAATATTTTATTTATTACACTAATTCACCATAATCTCTCTTTGAATACTATCTCCGCGGTGTCTTTACATTGCAAAAAAAATGACTCGCTTACATTGTAAAAATATGCGATTCATTAAATTCGCCAGGTTCGAATTTATTAAATACACAGAAATTGGCTCGATTCATTCGGCCATTTACACGTAAAATATCATTTACATTGAGCCTAAAGGTCATATCGGGGGGTAGTGGTTGTTGCTGTTGTCTGAATCCCGATGAAAACCGAAATTGAAATCCCATTTTTGGTAAAGAATTGTTTTTAAACCTTTTACTCGATTCAATATTGAAATCTCTGTATATGATCTATTAGTTGGGCAGATATATTTCCTCTAACGTGGCAGCGTAGCGCATCTTGGACTTCGAAATGCAAGAGAGTGACAGTGATGAATTTAGCTGTCCAACTTGAAAATGGCTAGCACACTTCAGAAGCGGGAACTTCGGATGTGTGTATACTGTGCGCCTCAGTCAGCTGGAGCGCTTCCTTCTACGTCTGGAATTACCAACTACGTCAGCTAATATATATATATATATATATATATATATATATATATATATATGTGTGTGTGTGTGTGTGGTGTTGCGTGCGTGTGTGTGTGGTGTTGTGTGTGTAAACTTGAACAATATTAGGAATAGAGATTTTGTGAATATAATATTGTAGTCTGAAATCAAGGTCTGTTTCGTGATTGAATGTAATATTCAGGCTATATGTCTTGTGTGGTAGCTTGTCTATTTATATTTATTAGAAAGATAAAGTATTTTCTTTTTTTATTATCCTAACGGTTATTAGCTATGCGGTACTGATTATATACAAAATAATTTTAAAGTTTACTAAGTAGACATAATTGTGGGTCAGACAATGGTTATTTTTAAGTATTGTATAGTAGTTTTTGAAAAATTTAACTCATCAGAATTCATTTCTTAGGTTAAATTGTATTTATTCATTAATATTAACTGTTGTTCATTATTATTAAATATAGTTATGGAGGAATTTGTTGTTTCTTAAATTATCTGTTATTTATTTAATTAATTTGTTAGTTTATATTTATATATATTTACAACCAAGTCTTTAATTTGGCGGAGTGGTTTTATTAAACGTTGAGTTTACTTAATGTATTGGTTTTGTCTATATATATATATATATATATATATATATATATATATATATATATATATATATATATATATATATTCATGGTGAAAATGTATGTATATTCTTGGTTAAATTTTATCAGGTTTGTTTTTAGTTTTCGAGTATAATTAACGTAATAAGAATTTGCTTTGCTGTCTACATTTTGAGATAAGTTCTGCTCAGGTATTTAGTAATTTGTGTTGGTGTAGGAAGATGTTCATTTTATATATATATATATATATATATATATATATGTCGACGGGAGAGTCGATCATCATATATATATATATATATATATATATATATATATATATATATATATATATATATATATATATATATATATACTGTATCTCAGCTCATCAGTGAGGCTAGACATCCGGTTGCCTCTAGCTAGGATCGAAACCCGGTTGAATTGGCGTGAGTCGGAGAATCTACCGCTAATCCGTTGGCGCACAGCAGGGATGAAAGTAAATTTAAGCGTTTTTTCTTTTTGGATAAACACGCCAGTAAACGAGAGAACTCGATGCGTTTTATCGAAAAGTATTGCATTAGTGACTGTTAAATAACTCACACTTGCTCCCCAGAGATCTCGACATGTGTGTTTGTGTGCGTGTGTGTGCGTATGCTTAAGTGATAGAGAGAGAGGGAGAGAGAGAAAGAGAGAGAAATTATTTCTGTGTGTCTAATGTTAACTCTTCAAATGATAGGAAGATGTATTTAACGCATCATTAACGCATCTCTCATGAGTTTGTTTATTTAGAGTTGCTATTCTCCTAGACTATGGGCCAACCAATCTGAAAATTTAATCTATAGTAGGAGAAAGAAGTCTTTACATATTTTCCAAAGTTAATGACGCGATTCAAGCGAAAGAGATTCATTCAGAATTTGACTTCGTCATACAGATTTTACTTTTTTCTATGAGGACGCTTACACAAACTACACACTTGACGTCATAGTTTTCTTTTTGCCTGCCTGTGCTTGCGTCTCTGTCATAATAACTCACTAACTCAATTAGAAGGAGGACTTGCGATCCATCAGTCCCGGAGTACCTCAACATATCGCCGGCTTGCTAGGCCTGTCGCATAGATTACAACACCTGATAATCTCTAGCGGAAACCCATCTGAGTACTGATCAGTGTTACAACACAATAAAACCTAAACCGGCACCGATAATATAGATTGGTATTTTCTATGCAATATTACCTCAGATGATATAGACGATGATGTCGGAGTGAATGGTGGTATTTTTCATTGCTCATGAAAAAGATATCGTATTTTAAGTATAGGGAAGACTTTAATTATCCATTTTTTATTATTATACTTTTATTTATGATCTTATAATTTTTTTATATTACGTATTTACCATGTTTAATTTTTAAAATACATTGTCTTTGTTTTAAAAATAAGTGTTTTTTTTCAAATTCACTTACTTTATTCAGAATGTATTAGGTTGGTGCAAAAATAATAGCGTAATAATGTCGTTTTTTACGTTAAAAATACGTCAAAAACGACATTATTACGTCATTGTTTTTGCACCAACCTAATATCTTATCACAAGGAATTGTTATATTAGGAATATTGAATGCATTTTATTCGTTAGATTACTTATAAACAGGCATGAATCATCTTATATTTATATTTAAGCGTAACGTTTTTTTTTTCTTTGTGAAAGAGGACGGTATTTTCGAAATTGTAGGAAATGAATTTCGGGTCGTAAAGTTTCTTTTGTTTATTATAGACTATTTGTTCAGTATCGTCGTTTCATTTATTTGCCAATAAATTTTATTGTTATCCTTTTCTTCTTCACTGTTAGTAGCAACGTAACATTTCTCTCTACGTAATGGCGTATTTTCAAATTCGTATGAAAGCATTTGTTTGCTTATTTTTCTTCAGTAGCGGATTATGGGAGGCACTGTAGAGTAATGGATAGCAGATTGAGGAATCGGAAAGCCGAGTTCGAATTCCAGTTGTATCCATTAATTTCACCGACCTGCAAATACCCTCTTCTTCTCGCACCAGATATTGGTGAATATCTAGACAGACCGGGTTCTATAGACTTGGATGGCAACTGGTCTACCGCAGAAAGAAATGGCAACCTACTGCAGGAAAAATCTGCCTCCTCAGTCATGTATCGAAAGATACGTGATAGCCTAAGCATGTATTATGCATGGCACATAACTGATTGAATTATATCCTTTAATATTTATCTATCAAAAATTTAATTTTAGCAACAAGAATAATAAAAAAATATAATATATTTGATGATCATCTTTTACTTGTTTTAGTTTTATTTTATTCTTTTCTTCTTTATTAATTCATTTTTCTCATTGCCATTAAAGTAATAATGAATCAACATAATACATTTGATAACGAACTGTTCACTCTGACATCCAGAGTAAAATATATATGGTCGTTCTTTGTTATGCCCGAAGGCTTACTTGTTTCAGTGATCCCAAATACGAAACCGTATTGAGTTCCAACACGAGTAGGGCCACCGATTGCAGTAAAGTCGAAGAGGAAAGACCAGACGGAGCGCGAAGAATCCTCAACGACAGCAACGGCGGAATAGTCGAAAAATCTACACGATCCCAACAAGCAAACCGGCGGAAATGAGCCATTCCAGTCGGGCTGGAGTATCCAATGCGGACCTTGACAGACCAAGAAACTGACAACCCGATGAAACCAGGTTTGCCAGATATCGACTGTTTTAATCCCATTTCAGCTGTCTGGGAAAAGCTTCTGGCCTAGCGTATAGGCTTCTTGGTTGGACAACACTGTCCACCAAAATAAAATTCACGCACAGACCTCGTCAAATCTCTCATTCATTCACAGCCATCTCCGCTACCAGTAGAGGGAAAAGGAATAGAGAGAGAGAGGTTGACGCCCCTGATACTCTGATACAAGTGAGGGCTGACAACAAATTATTTATTAGGTTGGTGCAAAAATAATGACGTAATAATGTTGTTTTTTGACGCATTTTTAACATCAAAAAACGACATTATTACGTCATTATTTTTGCACCAACCTAATAGATATATTACTCTCACGCTCGAAGACAGTATTTAGTTAATGCAAAAAGAACAGGATATAATCTTAATATTCAGAACCCATTCTTTGTACTTCATTAAAAGTTTTTCTCGTCACTAATTGTTTAAATTCGTCACAAAAATTTAGCAAGTCACAAAATAGAATAAGATCAATGAAAAATTTTCTAGATTTGTTCCAAATGTATGATGAAACCGTTATCTTTTTTTCTCGTCTTGGTCCATTGAACCGGAGAATTTGTCCTTGCATTTTCAGTGTAGTTTCCACTTAGCAATTTTTCAGTGTTTTCTTATCAGTTTTCTGTTTAGTGTCACTGTTTGGCTGACTCAATCCAATACCTCTTTTAATGCGTTGAAGAATTTAAACTGATTGCAATAACAAGATCCCTGAAGAAATGTGTTGCAGGTCATTTAGGCGTTATTAAATTTGAAAAGATATCTGACTCTGATAAATAAATCAAAATTTTTACTTTTTCAGTCATATTCTGATTGTTTCTGTCAGTTGATATTTTGCAGTTGCTGTTATCAATTTTCCTATCTTATTCTTCCTAAGCATCATTAATGTTGTTGTTGGTCTTCTTCTTCATATACACTTTTTCTTCTTCACCATCATCTTATACACAATGTATCTCTTTCTTCCTCCAGTGTTACTTCCTTTTTTATTTATACTGCATATACACACATTCTTTTTTTTCTTCTTCTTCTTCTTCTTCTTCTTCTTCTTCTTCTTCTTCTTTCGTCACCACATTTTACTTATTTTTCACTCACTATTATTAGGTTGATGCAAAAATAATGACGTAATAATGTCGTTGTTTGATGTATTTTTAACACCAAAAAACGACATTATTACGTCATTATTTTTCAACCAACCTAATATTAACTTTTGATTGATACTACATTCTTCTTCTTCTTCTTCTTCTTCTTCTTCTACTTCTTCTAAATCATTTCCTTTATTATTACTTCTTTTTTATTGATCCTTCATATACAACATTTACTTCTCCTCTTCCTCCTACTCCTTCTTCTTCTTCTTCGTTGCTGCATTCTACCACTTTTTAAGTCATGATTATTTACTTTGCAATGATAGTACGTATCTTCTTCTTCTTCTTCTTCTTCTTCTTCTTCTTCTTCTTCTTCTTCTTCTTCTACTGTCACATTTTTTAAAAAGGAAAATGCCTGCTTTAGTCAGTGTTAAAATATTATCGGGTTTATATCAGCAAAATCATCAGTAAAGTACGGACACTTTTGTCATTTTTTTTTCATCTTAAATATAATTTCTTCATTATCACTTCCATATTCTTGTCATCATGAAAGCTCTTAGCACAAATGTGGAAGAACCATCTGCAGAGCTGACATTAGGATCACCGCATTCAATGTCACAATCAGACACATCTGTGGAGAAAAGTACGTGAAAGTAACTATGTATCAAATTTGTTTTCCGGTAAACACATAATACTAATAGAAATGTAAGATAACGATGAAAGGAAAGGAGAGAGCGGTGAAAGAGAAATGGTAAAAAATAAATGTAAATCCAAAAGAGGGAACAAGAACAAGATGAATAAAAAAAAAGAAAAAAAAGTCGATGACAAAGAGGCTAATTACGGTATATATTCGTGTAAATATTGCGATGGTTAAATTGTCGCCATTTTAAATTGTTATTAATTTCACGCATGCACGTTTTTTTTTTGTTTTTTTTTAAATTTGTCGCCTGCCCACTGTACTAGGGTTAGTTGGGCACCGTCTAGGAGTAACAGAGAACCAGGACACGATTTATTCCGCACCGGAAGCTCCAATACGAACATTCAGAGTGTTTGTGTGTTAATCTGAGAAGAGTGCAGAGAATTCAGAAAGAGTTGGATGATTCTACCGGTGATTACGAAGATACGGCAGCTAGAAAAATACATTCTGATCTTTCCGACACGAATTTGTTGGTGAGGTCATCAAATTTGACATCGATGACAACATCAGGTGCCTTAAGGAGTTAGTGCTCATTTGCAAAATCCTGTATCTGGCAACAAGATTCTGCACGATGCCAAACAATCAGGAAAACCCAGACAATTTCTTCGACCACATCAACCCTCACATCTGGCCCACTGACTCAACAGACTGCAAACCCATTGTTTATTATGTCTGGTGCGCAGTTGGGCGAGAGACCAGCAAAATTTCTTGGAAGACCAAACCTAAAATTAGGCAAGGGTTATGGCAATATTCAACAACTTTTATTGAATAAATTTACTCTTTAGCATTTCAAGATATTTTTATGCAATTTTGGTAAATGTATATGTTAAAATACGATGTCAGTGTTATTTTCATTTTTGCGTGAATTAGAAGGCAATTTAAACATCGATAGCACACACACACACACACTATATATATATATATATATATATATATATATATATATATATATATATATATATATATATATATAGTCTATTTAGGGAGAAAGCCTTCATTCATGCAGGTTTCATTAAAAACGACAGTCAAGGTACTACGGTTAAACATTTTATTTAATTTTTCTTGTGTTCGAACAAGAGCTTTTTTGGGACAGAGAGTGTGTAGAAACTGTTCAAATTTCCAATAGTTTCGAGCGATTTCAGCTATAAATCTAGCCATTATGAAGGATGAATTTATTTTTCAGTTTAAACGAGTGTGTGTGTGTGTGATGTGGATGACTTTAGTGTGTTATAGAGGTGTTTTATTTTTCGAACTCGGTTAGCACATCGTGGACTAGTTTGTAGTTAATATTCTTAAGAATTGGCTTTTTCTTTTTTATCATTATTAGAAAAAGCCAACTATTAACAATCGTTTATAATATATATATATATATATATATATATATATATATATATATATATATATATATATATATATATATAAGTAACGTCTTGGTAATCCGTATGGATAGTCCCAAGATGACGAAATACGGAGAGCACAATATTAAGTCAGAGCAAATAATTTAATTTAAAGAAAAAAAAAAAACAGACCACATTAAGGTTCTGTTATTATAATTTATTTCACCAGATATTTGATTTTTCTCAGGATCTCCAAAATTCACTTCCAAGAGTGAAAAAATGAATTTAAAATTTAAAATTTTGGAGGGCAATATTAAGCTTATATGAGGTGACATAGAGTGTGGTGAGGGATAGTGTGAGAGACATCTTGACATTAGAGATGAAAGGGAGAGTTTAAAATTTATTTTTATTTTTATTACAATACTTAATATTGAGGAGGAGGGGGTGAGGATCAGCCATTAACCTATTTAATTGCTCAACTCACCCGAAGTGATATGGGAAAAAAATAAAATAGGAAAAAAGAACTAAGGGGGGAAACTAAAGAGATAAGAAATAAAAGATTCACGTAGGGTTTTGAAGGATTGAGAAGTGTGGTATAGATTTGACAGTAATTTAAATGTTTAAAAAATCCGCAAATAAATTAGATTTAATGCTTGATAGCAATTTAAATATTTAACTTCTCCACAGGTGAATTTGGGATGTAACATAATGTGAATATTTTACTAATAAACAAATATAAAAACTTAAACTTTACCAATAGTACTATCTTAATAAGATTTTATCTTAACTATCATTCACAATATTAAGATAGTATATATATATATATATATATATATATATATATATATATATATATATATATATATATATATATATATATATGATAGCAACACACTTGTACTCGAGTATTGCCATCGCTTGATCATTCTATTCATGACATATTCTGATATGACACTTCAAGACTGCCAGGGATTGGCATTATCACAATCCTTACAGCTGAAAAAAGCCTATGTTGTGTGCTGCTGTTGCTTCGTGTTTATTCTTTTGAATTATCATGTGTCTCTTTAGTCCTCAGATTGAAATCATTTAACTATTTTCTAACATGATGCTGTGGTATATGTGACGTCGCTGCTGACTTTTGAAGCCTGCGTTAGTTAGGCATATCTTGCCGCGTTGAAGACACGTGAAATCACATTCAATGCCGACATACGCTTGGAGACCAACATTTTTGCCTTTTCTAAGATCTCTTTTCAGCTGCTGATGCTTCTACCTCTGAACTTCAAGTGCACTTGCATCTGCTTTCAAGGACCGCCTCCAGCTGCCACGATGAAAACAGCATTCTCCAACTTCTCAAATTTGTGGATTTGTCAGTGATTGCTTTAAGCAATCTTTGCACCTCATTTTAGGTTTGTGTTGTTTACGTTTCCCAACAGACAACACCCTATAGAAAAGCTGTTTCGGAAAGTGATGTTCTTCCATTCTCATCACATGACCACACCAAGACGATGTTGCAGGATGATGCTTTCAATGCTTATACACTTACAATATCACTAATAATCATCTGCCAATGATTTCCGGCGATCTCACTCACATACTGTTGGTGAAAACGTTCTAAATTATTCAGGTATCTCTTAGATGACACCCATGTCTCACAAGAATAGACAAGGATGGATATAATGCAGGTCTTATGAACCCTAACTTATGTGACAGGAGATATTGTGGCCACAACCGATTTTTAGTTTATTAAATGAAGAGCTAGCACTACCGTTTCGCAAGGATACCTCATCTTCAAGGGTACACTAGTTTTCAAAGTGCTGCCTAAGTAACAATAGGCTGTATCAAGAATAATTTTACAAACTTTGAAAGGAGGTTCCTCACACCAAAACAAGGACAAATGTTCATCTGAAAATATGTCAAGAAATAATTCCTTTTTAGTTTTAATCATTAATTTCACAGAATGTTTCCTACGTTACATTTGCCATTCATGCACATTTGTGGCCTTTCCGACTTCTATACACATTTGTAGCTTTTCTGTCTTCAACGCTTGACGTGCGTATTACTAAATTAACTGAGAAGTGTTCCGTTTAATAATGGAAAGTTATTCATATCTTAGACAGAAAACAAGAAGCCAGCTTTATTAACACTGCATAAGTGGGCAGCAGAATTTAGAAAAGAAAGGAATACTATTGAAGATGATCCAAGGTCTGGGCGTCCTGCAAGTTCTACCACCGAGGAAAGCATGAATTGTTTTCATGATATGGTAATGGATGACAGGCGAGTGAAGATAATTTAAGAAGCTATTGATATTAACATATTTTGTGAGAAAGTTGAAAATTTTCTGCATATTTATCTTTCACGGCGAAAATTTCTGCTCGGTGGCTTCTCGGAATTCTGACACCTGACCAAAGGCGACCCATATCGATGGTATCACAGGGACCTCTGACATAGTTTGAGGCTAATTCAGTTAGTCTCCTTTAATGTTTTCTAACCCAAGATGACTGTTGGCTTCACCATTTTGAGTCAGACAAAAAGAGAAGAAATCTACAGTGGAAAATATCCACTTCGCATGCTACCGGGGTGGGGGACTGTTCCGTGTTCTGAATCCTGACCACAGGCGTCCCAGACGGATGGTATGGGAAAGTCTGACATAGTTTAAGGCAGGTTTCCATTAACTTTTCATAACCAAATATGAGTGTAGGCTTCACTATTTTGAACCAGAGACAGAGAGAAAAATATACAGTGGAAAACACCCAATTCACGTGCTCCAAAGAAGGCCAACGATTTTCATCTCTATGGAATGTGATAGACATTTTTGTGAGATGCAAAAGCATCGTATTTATTGACTATTTTCAAAAGGGTCACACCACCACTGCAGAGAAAATGCCGAATTGCTGAGCCTGTTACGAAAGCGTATTAAGACCGATCACACAGGAAAACTGTCAAAATGTGTCTTATTTTCTCAGAACAATAATGAAGCAAACAATTCCTTAATCACAATAGCTGCTGTGCATGAATGTGACTTTGAAATGCTTGATCACTATCCCTATTCTTATGTTTTGACTATCATCTGCTCCTCAATCTGAAAAAAAAGGGAACTAGTTTTGTAGTGATGATGACATCATATCTTCTGATATGCTTGACCAACAGGATAAAACAAATATTTTGAACAGTCATATATCAGTTTATCTGGAAGAAACGATGCAGTCATTAATAAAAAAAGAGTTAAAATTAATGCATATAAGATTTTGAAGATCAAGCATTACTCTTTCATTGCCAGCCTATGAATTTTTCAGCTCACTCTCAAACAGAACTGACTTTACAATCTGATATATTTATTAATCTTTATACTGTTTTCTATTTAGGATGAATATTAATAGTTAAATACAGTTAAATCACTGATTGTTACTACTTTGGAAAATGTGAACAACAGAAAGTTTATATTTAGCTGTATTCTATGCATTGTTCATTTCAGACAATACATTCGCGAATAATCCTTTTCAAAATTTGTTTATGCATTTCGCTGGTGAAAGCAGAATTTTCTGACAATTGCTTAGGGAAAGTTTCAATGGAAAGTTTTGTATATTCTGACATAATACCACAACATAATCATTCTCATTGAAACACATATTTGTGTTTTTCGTTTTCATTAATTGCAGAAATCATAAATATGATAATTATTTTCATATTCATCATGTTTTGCTGTATATCTCTCAAAATGCTGTTTCTAATATTTTTTGTATTGAGGCAATTTTTGTGCTATTATACAATCTCTCTCTCTCTCTTTCTCTCTCTCTCTATCTATCTATTTATCTATCTATCTATATACACACACATATATGTATATATTTAATTCTTAACTATGTATATTTCACTCTGTCTGACTCTCTTATTCTCTCTCTCTTTCTCTCTCTCTCTATATATATATATACATATATATACCTAATTAGAATACATATATATATATATATATATATATATATATATATATATACCTAATATATATATATATATATATATACATAATATATATATATATATATATATATATATATATATATATATATACATATACCTAATTAGAATATATGACACATATAGTATTGTTATTAATAAAACAGCCCTCGCTGAAATATAATAATAGAGATATTAAGTATATATCCATAAATATCCATATTATATTATCCATAGGTATAATATGTATATTTATTAACATATATATATATATATATATATATATATATATATATATATATATATATATATATATATATATATATATATATATATATATATAACGTATTATTTAGCCTAGCTATAAGTTCACTTGTATTTATGTTTTGTTTTTTTATCTCTATTCATTTATGCCTAATTTTTATGCAATATTATTAAAGCCATCAAACATTTTTGTCGATTAATTTTATTAATCGACTTTTCGAAATTACGGATAATCCTTCTCAGATAAGGAGGAAATTCCATCAGAAATTGTACAAA
>OZ010605.1:80441798-80461798 GCA_963932145.1 Acanthosepion lycidas
GGCGCATTAGTAATTTCATTAAAATGTATTGCTGGTACGTTTAGTATGAAAATATAATGTTGGTATTTTACCATAAAATGTATATTTATATTTTCATAGTGTTTTACTTTTCTTTGGGATTTCACTATTTGTCCATATCTAGGACCCTAATAGGTGCTACAACAGAGGGTCATGGTGAACCTGGGATCATCATCAATTCACGTTCCTCAAAACCTCCATATCAGAGGCCTTTCTGCCAGATTCAATTTAATTTCATAACGTGGACGTACAATTATAATAGATTGTTGAAAATGAAAAACTTTCAGAGTATAAATTCTACTAAAATATTTGGTGTGCATGTGATAAATGGTGATTTAAACTGGAACCTGATACAAGGGCTTAGTTGAAACTTTGTGATTGATTTGTCTTATGCACTAATATTATCGACACAAGGAGCCTGTACAGAAGAAAATGAAAATAGTTAACAGTTACATTTCTCATTTCTGTGATTCGTAGTAAACAGCCAACACTAAAAAAAAAAAATTCCCGCCCAGGAGGATATCTGTTTTATGACTAGAAAATAGACAGTGTCTCATCTGGAAGGTGACGTTTAGTTTGATAATTCAGTACTGGAAACATGCGTCATGGTTTATTGCATCATAGATCCATTTTATTTGATCTGATAGTCAAATAGTTTGTGGTGGAAACAGCCTGTATCTATGGACGCCATTTGTGAACAAGATACGCCGAAGTTTGCTAGAGTTCCAATATTTTAAGGCGATGTGTTAATCTTCCTTGATTTAACACTGTTAGTCCGCCTAAACAAGTCCATAGACAATAACATGTTCGTTGCATTGCGAAAGGGCCATTTGTACAGATTTATATATGTATAACATGTAATGTTAAGGCATATCCATGATGCAAAAATAGGACTGCGCCACACATCGTTAAGTTTACATACCCCTATACATTTGGGAATTGTTAGCTGAAGACATCAAGGACGACATTGAAATCCGAGGAGACATACGGGTATCCAAATATGCATTCCAAACGTTAAGAAGATTATTAAAAGACAGACAAAACTTCGTTAGAAACAAATAAAATAGTATAGAACTGCGTAATATCAGTCCTTCTATATAGCAGTGAATGCTGGACAATCGACTAAAAGATGAAGAAAAGACATTAAGTAACAAAACATGGTTCCAGAGGAGGATGAAGAGAATAGCATACACCCGACAACCACGAAGTTTTTAGGAAAATGGAAACAGAAATGAAACTTATACGTAAAATCAGGAAGGAACGGTTCAAAGTTCTTGGGTAGGTACCGGGGAAAAACAGCTTCGAAAATCTGATTCACCCGGGATAGATTGAGAGAAAGAGGAACACAGGAAAACAATTCATAAAATGCTTGATGGGCTTGAATAAATGGATGTTAGGACAGGTTTTGTGAGAAATATCAAAAAGACAAATTTTACAAGAGACAATAGTTACAAGAGACAGGAAGTTACGGAGGACCGTAATCTTAAACCACATGAAGTGGTATGGCATGAAGTGGTATCTTATCTTTAAAGCCCATAATATTTTAACAAAAATTAACCAGACAGCCTTTAAATACGTAAATGCCTATCAAAATTTACGGTCATATCACTTTTAAACGGGCATTTTGATGTGATGTAACAGTTAGCAAGCTTCTTTCACTAGGACAAGTACGACAGAGTATTTAGTTCGATCCACACTGGACTCCCCACAGATTCGGCCTTGTGGCATATCTAAGCCACATTATGTGAAATTTAAATACCCTTTCTCGTACCATTGTTAAGCCTGTTCTGTACTTTTCAGATTAGCAAGTACAGATGCTTTGGATGTGCAGGTGGTGGGATGAATACCTGCTCAGAAGGATGAAATCGGAGGGCACGGTTCGAATTGCAGTCGAATTCGTTACGTTCACGTACCCTCAAATAAACTTTGGAAATTTGTATAAATGTTGATTTTCTCCCTCTTCTTATAGGTTAGATACCAGGATAGATCGGGATCTATAGCCTTTGTTGGCAACCAGTAGAAATTAACGGCATTCCATTGCGGAAATCTTTGTAGAAAATCAATCTAGAATCGAAATGTGATATATTCCCCCAGGTTGGCATAACTCATTGCCCTTAAAGAACGACGAATACGTATTATCAAAATTAATGGGCTCTTCCCAGGAGTATATATTTGCTGTTCCTGTCCCCGTATATATATATATATATATATATATATATATATATATATTGGAGAAATATACTCTTCGAATGGAAAACACTACCATCTGGCATCAACAGCTTAACTGAAACAACTTGTATCGAAAATTACTCATGAAATACATTGACGATTTTGCCGGTTTTTCTATGCTTACATATGAGTCTAGCAAAATATTACCAGGCAGCAGTTACTAGGAGTTCTATTTTTATCTTCAAGCATACTTTGGAACCAATATAGTATTTTTTTCTGTAATGTATTTTTTATTTTTTATTTTCATGAATTTAGTTTCTTTTTAACCCTGCATTTTGCTTTAGAATTTTCTAAAAATTGAATTGAATTCTTAGATTATGTGAACATTGTTCGAAAATAATATTTCGATGGCAATTATTCGAAAACAATTTTCGAAAAAACAATTATTCTAATTGTAAATTGTTTGAACGAAAATTAATTGAGAGGACATATATACAAACTAATTATTCGAAATACATTTTTTTAGTGCAATAAAAAAGCAAATATTAAAAAGGGAAATAAACAAATGATAATTATTCGAAATGAAAATAGTGGTGAGAAAAAAAATTTGGTAAGAAAAAATCCTTATAACCTTAAGTTATATGATACTGCAAGCAAATAGTCAAGTACTGAAGAGTTCTCGTTAAAGGATGCAACTAATTTTCCTTTTACGTCGCGGTATTTCTTGGCGGTCTTAATATCTGGCGACCTGCTCTTACATATTCAATATAAATTTCTTGCACGTGTGTTCTTCTTCTAAGAGAGTTATGAATTTCTATATTGTGGGATGATGAGATGACACTTACTGCAAAAAAGGTGATGCCATCCTTCAAGTGTGTTATTAGTTCTAGGAAAATCAAAATTGACTCTCTCAATGCAAGACTATATATTTATTTCAGACACAGGTATTGCGAATAATTACCAGCAACTATCCTCAAAAAGGGCATTAAATCAATGATTAACAGCGGCAAGAATTTGCTTGTACATTTTAACGCCTCCTAAACTAAAATTTCTTTCACTTAATCACTACATAAATTTTTGCGCTTGCCATCTAAGATCCAGTGGAGCAACAATTCATCAATGATCTTCCTCAATGTCATCGGCTCTCAATTAAATATTTATACGACGTGATACGACTCTTTACTCCTTTCTCGGTATCAGATCAGGAAAAGTAAACCTGGCAAATGTTTTTGAAAATGTTTCCCAAACAATGATTACCTTGGACCTTTGTAAATATTAACATCTCTAAATAACACTGCTTTCATTTAATCACCACGCATATAACCTCTAGGAAAGCAATACTCCTTCTTCGGCTCATTTATTCCACTGGCACGAAGTAGAGCGACGATATTCAATCGGTTGCTAATCAACTACCAGGAAATTCAGTTTCGTGTAAGAAAAATATTCCTCATGATAGTCTATTTTGTATGTAAATTTAAACGGGCTACTTGATTAGCAAGTATTGCTCACTGCTTTAGTGTTGAACTAGACGCAGAAACCACTTCTATCTGTTTCATCTCTAGAATTATTTTCTTTTTTTTCTATTAAGGGCGGTATTTGTAAAAATGACCAGTTTTGTTCCTGTGTATTATGAATGAGTTTAAAGAGTTGTTCTGGGGGAGGTCTCTGTTAGTTTCACGGGTGCGGCCTTTTTAGATTTCGAGATGTCTTACACATGTAAGTACTCATAAATAAATGTTTTCGAATATATGATTTCAAACAATTAATTTCGAACAATTAATTTCGAACAATTTTCTCGATACGTATTAACGAACTTTTCGTTCTCAAGAACATTCCATCATTACTTATGCTTGCGCAACCCTCATGATTCTCAATAATATACAGACATCTCCCCCACTCTCTCCCTATCTCTCTCCTTCTCTCTCTCTCCTTCTCTCTCTCTCCTTCTCTCTCTCTCCTTCTCTCTCTCTCTCTCTCATACACACACACGCGCGCGCACACACACGTTTTCACTCATAGATTATAAAAGTCATACTCAGGGTGCAAGGCTTCATATATGTCTATAAATTCCATTGTCATAAGATCCATGTATTGGCACATTTTAAGTTACGGAAGGGTAGTAAATAAGTCAGGTTCATATCCTCTATTTTTCTGTTTCATTTATCACGATACTGTTGGTTAATCTAAGTCTATAAAGCTTTCTAGCACGTGATTCGCAGCCAGTAAATACTAGATATATGAATAGTATTTAACATGAATAAGGAACACTTGGTCTAAGAGAATATAGTATTCATATATTCTGGGATCACCCTAAAGAAGAAATCACTGTAAGATTTGCAATCAGCGTCACAAAAGAGCATCAAATGAATCAGGTGAGTCAGGGAGTTTTCTTGGAAGTTGATTTCGTAGCCACCAGTTGTAATATATCCGGTCACATTGCTTCAGTATATCCCCACATGATGTGGAATAACCTGTTGATATGTTGGTATTTTTATACGCTTCCCACCTAAGAAAGAAAATTTAAAAAGTCTCTCACATGCCCTCGAGAAGATTGATGTTTCCAAATAGTCTCCCCTTGTGCCTCACACTGATATTAATTGATTAAATCTGACAGAAAATAATCTGAGAGATAAAATTTCTGACACACCGTTCTCTAGTAGAAATTATTGTCAAATCGGCTATTGCTTTTACCTGTTATCTTATAATCAGTGTTTCTGAAACTTGTTAAGAAACTGCAAACCTAGGAGTAAATGAAAATATTACTGCACAATTAGAAGAATTTTTTAAAAATATATTTCTAATTGTTATGTAATAAATTCATATTTTAAAAAAATACACACGAAAATATGTTCTTAATTTATTTAAAAATATTTATTCAACTATTTCTGAAGCTTATTTAGCGTGAAAAATGTGCTTGTTGGTTTTTCAATATTTGGTCGAATGTGTTGTCTTCTACGATAAGCAGAACCTCATTTCTTCTTCAATTTCGTTTCGTATTTTTATGGTATTCAGATTTGAGAAGACTAATTCACATTAATAAGTAGATAATTGAAATATTTCCGATAAATCCGTTTAGCTGATACGGGAAAAATATTAATAATTATTCATTCGTTCAAATACTAAAGCTGAACCATTAATACTTCCATATACGTATGCTATGAAAATATTTTGCGGTACAGTTTAGAGGAACAGCTCTGGAAAATCATAGTTATATGTATATAAGTAGATTTTGTCCAATGTTATATCAACGCATTTCTGATCTTGGTCCCAGAAATCGAAGCAAAGAAAATATCTTCTTTGTTTGTTCAATTGAACTAATCATTCACCAATATGTCTAGATACTATGACATACTGCTGGTTTATTTTTGCATAATTTTGGAAAAGATCATGAAAAACAATGCTGTCTTGATTTCATATTTTGCTTTGTTAGGTTCCATGACAAAGAAATTCCATTCAAACTATGAAATTCGATAAAACAGAAATTGTTAAGCTCATTAAGGTTCCGTGAGAACAGCCATTAAATAAGTGTGGCGTTATTATCCGCGTTGAATACTTGCCCTAAATTGAGAACTATTCAACCGTGAAATTGTCATTGCGGCCACCTGAGTGTGACTTGTAATAAATCGTTTATCAAAGATAAAATTCAAAGGCGTCTGAACAAGGAAGAGAACGAATTGTAATGACTGGAAGATTGTTTTGAAATTAGATTATTAGGAAAATTAAGTTAGACAATGCAATATCTAACAACAGAAAAATTGAGATTATTTTTAAAAAAAAGTTCTGTACAATAAAGTCGTTAAATTATGAAACTTGTCGTGCCAAATTGACTATATTAACTCTTCTACTTACGCAGTATAAGTCTTGCCTTACAAGTGAAAACCCAAAGGTTTACATAGGTTGTGTCGGAAATGATCTGATTCCTGTAGCCGTTAAGTCTTTTTTTTTCTTTTTAGTACGATGAAAATATAGGCACTGGCCACAGCCCTACTGGACTGATGATTTCGACGTACTGAAGTTTTTCACACTGATTATCAAATTAGATGAATCTCATTTACACAGAAACTGCGACATTAAATAATAAAATGTAACTGAGCAGGCGTTAGCAACTGGGATTGAACTGTTTTATTCGGAACTCTTTTCAACAAACATTTCTTGGAATTTTATTTCGTATTTTTCCAAGAATAAAGTATGCCATATTCATTTGAATTACTCGTTTTTTTGTATTCCTGTCAGATCTTTGTGTTTATTTGTAAATATTAGCGATAACCGTGTCTGTTAAACCAACTACCATCTACAATCGTACAGCTTCTAAGATATATGTAGTAAAAACAGAACCAGTGAATAAACTTATACCAAAGCTTTATCTACATTACTCTGACTAGCCGTCTACTGATGGATATAAAAGGGGGCTTTTAATAACTCGTAGATCTTAAGGCGATTGAACTGATGATTTATCAATACAATATGCATGTGGGGTTTTGTGCCGAAAACAGAATATCTCAGTAGTATTTTAATATCTACAATTGAGTTCTGGTGGAATGTCGGTCGAAAATGACCTCAGGTTATATTTATTTTATTCAATTCAATTCAATCGTTAAATATTAAATTATGATCTGTATCTTAAATTATGAAATAACTTCCGTTCAAATATACATCATACAAATCACGAAATGGGGATCATATTGGACCAGCGTTTAATTTATGCTGTTCGGGAGGAATTTTCAAGTATATCTCAAACATATTCTGACCATCTTGTGTCCCATAACATAATACATTGTCATAGCGCAATGTTTTCTAACGTTTTTAAGTTTGAGAATTGATGCAGTTTGGCGCAAAACTTCACGGATTATTACAAGCTGCCGTTGGGCACCTCGACGTGGTAATGGTTAGCAAGGTTGTCTCCTTAGAACAATTACTACTGGGTAGTGATTTCGATCCTCACAGGGTGCCTCTAACTTTTGGCCTTGTGCTACATCCGAGCTACGATTGGAAAATTACTATTACAAACTGCCGGGTATTTGCTAATTAAATGATTACGTAGATCAGCGATACAAATCATCATTCTGAACGCCACCATTTTGACATCTTGTGTCTATGGTATATTCAAAACCAACTATCAAACAGAAAGCAAGGAACTATAAATCATTACACGTTTCGGACAATAAAGTTTTAATGAGTGCACCTACGTGGATTGTCATCTTCCAAATCCCATGAAAGCTAAATAATGCTTAACGGACCTGCTTGATTCCAAACAGCGATGGTTTTCATTAAAAATGAATATAACTACAGATGGATGCCTTAGGTCTCGATCGCATTTATTCTGATCACGACTGTATTTTATGGATTTCATTAAGGATTCCTATTATGTTCTATAGGTCTATGCCTATATCCTGACTTTTTAGAAATAGTATGTCCTATCAGACATGATTTAAACTATCAGCGTTTTTGTTCAATAATTATCGTCATCGTACCATGTGCCTCTAGACTGTATTCACATTTTAAATACTTCACGTTAAGCAAGCAAAAAATACAATGAGTCACTGGTGTATACTGATTGTGAAATAATAAGCAAGAAAGAATGATTAAGCAGATAATGCAATAAATTAAAAGGGAATTTTTAAAAAAAGAAGATTAACATAGCATTTAAATTATTGAAGATCAATTTTGCCTGTGAATCAAGCATCCAGAAAAGATTTCACAGCGTAAAGAGAAGAAAATGTTTTCTGTCTATATTTCTGAGATGAGGTATTATTTACATTATTCTGACTATTGTCCTCATCTTTGTCGCAATATTTATTACAACGTTTCGACCGTTGTAAGTTCCGGCCTTCTTCAGGTGGTTGGAATGTCGAACTGAACCTTTTATTTTGCTCACTGCGTTAAACTCTTCTAGTTGCACGTGCCGTGTTTAATGGATGTCAGTTATCAGTTATCACCTGTTAATTTTTCTCTGACAGTTCTCCACTGCCTTAGCCGGGTATTGAACTCACACACTTTGGGTCCTGTCACTGGATCTAACTAACGCCTTTATCCACTGTCTCCTGTGTCCTCCATTAAACATTGCCAATAATGAAGAAACTGTTAGCATAGAACCCAGCGGTTAAATCAAGTAATTTCATATATAAAATGAAGAAGCGGTCTATCGAGTAATCCGCTTAAATTTGTACAATCAAGTTGCCAAGTAGGAAAGCTCATTAGAAAATTCACCATGGAATTTATCATAGAAAAGTTACAGGAAAGCATCTTTGGCGAGATGCAAGACAGGGACCAATAAAAGTGCAGATTATCCTTTTGATTTTATCATGAATCAAATAGTCAAAAGAGTAGGCCAGATATGACAGACAAATTAAATGCATGGCCGAATAATAGACTTATATTTAAGATAGTTACTGGCGAGAACAATTGTTTTCCACGGACAGTGAGCCGACATTCCTAGCATCGAGCATTGCAATTGGTTCAATTTTTTGATCACAATGGGTCCATATCCAGGGCGTTAGCATCAGCCATGCTGATGGATATTTAATAAAATGGTTTCTCTAAGACGATTAGATTTTAAAAGTGTGGCTTTGGAGATGTCAAAATTAACAGAATACATATTTCCCTAGTTTAGATATTGTAGGTCAGTTTTGAGGCCAGCTGCCAATTTGACCTTATCAACCAGACTTACTATTAATGCAAAGGTAAATGGTTACGTCATCACCATAAATAAATTTCTCAGACATCAAAGTAAAGTGGCGTCACATAAAATTACCTTTATGTACTTATATCGCATGACTTTGAACAATCGCTGTACGTGCAAATATACATCAGGTTATCTGGAGCTATACTCAATGTATAATCTTTAAGATCGTCTCTTGACGATACAATCGAAGAATAAACTATGTATGGAGGAAAGATCGAAAGAAAGAAACAAGGCAAATATTTTAGATGGGTTTGTTTGAATACTGAATAGATTTCCAATAGTAAAATACAGTTCGAACGCAATTGCATCTGATGTTTTTAATATCACTTTTTTTCGTTCAGTTCTTTTAAAAATAAAGAAGAGCAAATACTGGAATAATTCTAATACGACGCAAAATAATGGTAAGAATCGGGTAACGACAACAGCAAAATAAGGCAGGTAATTTAAAATCAATATTTCTTTATGCTCTGGAATAGGTAATCGGAATTCTAATGGCTCGATATTAAAATGCGAGATAACTTATTTGCAGCGAATATGTTCCATTACAAATAAGGTTTAATCATATATTTGTAGCAATATAAACAAAATTTGCATATAGTTCTCACATCTATATATTCAAAAAACGCACCTATGCAAGTATGTATGCATAATTGCAATAAGCAATAAGCATGCATATATATATATATATATATATATATATATATATATATATATATATATATATATATGTATATATATATATATATATATATATATATATATATATATATATATATATATATATAAATAAATAAATGTTAATATAAAAGTGAACATTGAATTCAACAATAGATGGGCAGGTTGTTTCATGCTAGACGCAATCGTCAGGTTACGATTGAGTCTCGTTTGAAACAGCCTGTCGCCTCTAAGTGTTGACTTCAATGTTCACTTTTATATTTGCACACGCTCTATATCTGATATCGAACACTTTATCCCATATGTATTGCACCCCTTAAGAGTATATTTCTTTATATATATATATATATATATATATATATATATATATATAAATAGAAGTCACCACTTAGAGGCGACAGTCTGTTTCATGCTATATGCAATCGTCAGGCCACGTGGTGCTGTTATTTTTCTCGGCTATTTATATATATACGGGTTAGTGGTGCATTGTGGGTATTCTGTTATGGCGGTTATTTCACCGGAAGTCGTTTGTTTATCTATTTAGGTCAAATTATATTGCTTGTTTTTATTTTTGTTTCTTATTTTATTTATTTATTTATTAACGTAGTAAAAATTTGTTTATATCACTTATTTAACAGTTTTGTTTTGGTTTGGGAATTTAATTAAAGCTATTTGTTCAGTTTTGGGGTTGATTGTTGTAGTTCATTCTAAGTATTATTTTGGCGGGAACAGTTTTTAATTGATTATCTTTATTTGGAATTGGTTTGTTTATTTATTTACTTGGATGAATTTAGGTTAATTTATTTTACTTGTATATTTTCTCTTTTCGGTTTTCGATTTTTAAGTAACATAGTATTTTTTTATGTTTTATTTCTATTTTTTTTTTTTTTAGTATATTTATTTCTTTTTATTTTATTTTTTCCGTTTTCAATTTTTTAGGTTACGTAGTAAAAATTTATTTTCATGTCTGCATTTTGAGATGAGTTCGGATCTTTTGTTTAATAATTTATTTTGGTCGGGAAAAGTGATGATAGCTATTTTTTCCTCCGAGCAAAGTTTGCAAGTTTTTGATTGGTTATTGTAGGCTGATGATTTTTTCCTTATCTTCCAAGATATTTTTGGTGTGATGTTCGTTTTATTTTTAATTCCCCAGATATACTTAGAAAGCATTGTACTGTTTGCATATTTACTATTTGTGAAAGATGTTTTGTGTGTATAATTTCTTTGTTTCCAGGGTCCTTCAATCAAAAACTTGCAAACTTTGCCCGGAGGAAAAAATAGCTATCATCACTTTTCCCGACCAAAATAAATTATTAAACAAAAGATCCGAACTCATCTCAAAATGCAGACATGAAAATAAATTTTTACTACGTAACCTAAAAATTTAAAAACGGAAAAAATAAAATAAAAACAAATAAATATACTAAAAAAAAAAAATAGAAATAAAACATAAAAAAAAACTATGTTAATTAAAAATCGAAAACCGAAAAGAGAAAATATACAAGTAAAATAAATTAACCTAAATTCATCCAAGTAAATAAATAAACAAACCAATCCCAAATAAAGATAATCAATTAAAAACTGTTCTCGCCAAAATAATACTTAGAATGAACTACAACAATCAACCCCAAAACTGAACAAATAGCTTTAATTAAATTCCCAAACCAAAACAAAACTGTTAAATAAGTGATATAAACAAATTTTTACTACGTTAATAAATAAATAAATAAATAAAATAAGAAACAAAAATAAAAACAAGCAATATAATTTGACCTAAATAGATAAACAAACGACTTCCGGTGAAATAACCGCCATAACAGAATACCCACAATGCACCACTAACCCGTATATATATAAATAGCCGAGAAAAATAACAGCACACGTGGCCTGACGATTGCATATAGCATGAAACAGACTGTCGCCTCTAAGTGTTGACTTCTATGTTCACTTTTTATATTTACACACGCTCTATCTCTGATATTGAGCACTTTATTCCATAAATATAGCACACCTTAAGACTATATTTCTCTCTCTCTCTCTCTCTCTCTCTCTATATATATATATATATATATATATATATATATATGTGTGTGTGTGTGTGTGTGTGTGTGTGTGTGTGTGTGTGTGACTGTGTGTGTGTTTATGTGGGCATCATGATTATTGGATCCAAATCAAGTTCCTAAAGTGAAAATAATTTCTTTAAAAATTGAACAAAATGCCTTATATATAGACGTATCCGTTTGTTAATACGTATAGGCATTCTACATAGTGTTCCAAAAGTCGCATTTCCATTGTTATCCTTGTAAATTTTATATGTATTTTCAAAATGGAATCATGTTTCTGTATGTGACAATATATTTTTAAGAAATTTTTTTGTTTGAATTATGGAAGATGATGTCATGCAAATTATCCCTGGTTGCTATTTCACAAGTGGATGTTTTCTCCCAATTGCCTCATGACGTTTAAAACCTCATGTATATACAAAGTAACATAAAAACGTAGAAGACATACTGAATGACGTAATAAAATCTGTGTTTCCTTACATACTCACCTATGCAAACACTGAATATACACCATTGTACAAGTTAATTGAAACAAAACAAATAATTCCGTCATTATTTACTGTTTTCTCTATATTTCCAATGAAACATTAACCAGGGCATTCCATGAAGTCGTTCTTTGCAGAGTGATCACTGCTTCTCGATTGGATTTAATTATGAAATTTTCTAAAATAGTCTTTAGTACTTAGATTTGCTCACTAGAAATGCTTGCCAATTTATTCGTACAGCGTTACAATTTACGTATACTGCCTTAGAGTAACCTCCCCGCAGAGAATGTCCGTAGAGCCACTAATCGAGACAAAGAGTGCCTGGGCGTGACAAAAATCTGATGCAATCAAAATAACGCAAAATTTTTCAAAGGGAAAAAATTTATTATACACCCCAAAAATAGATTCATATAACTGCACTGCAAATAATGGAAATCGATTACACTCTGTCACTCCATTGTGTCTAAAACTGACTGTATGGTGAAAGGAAGTAAACTAAAGCGTTGTTTCAATTAATTTGCACAAGAGTGTATATGATCTATGGTGTGGATCAAGAAGATTTCAACAGGCCTGTTATTTGTTCACTGAGACTCTTGTAATTTGAAATATTTTTAATTAATTTCCTCAATACTTTTTTTGTTAAAATTTGTAAGAAACTTAGATGTTTTCAACAATTAGTATTCATTACTACATTTTCCTACATGTTTTTTTTTTTCCGGTGGGACAGCCTGTTGACGCATTATACTTTAGCCATAGCCATCTTCTGCTCAGTTATATTGCCATAGACAATTGACCGTGATCACTATTTTGACCGTGTTCTTCTTAAAACAAACGAAAATAAGTACGACTAAACCATCAAAGAGGTAATCTCATACAACCCTCTATCTTTCTCCAATATTCATGGTATTCGTTCTAATTTCTAGAATAGAATTTGTAGATACTTTTCTCTTAAAACTTTCTCTAGATATCTTCACATTTATTTAAACTAATTTAAATTCGTCTATGGATTTCAACGGATATTCTGTTACTCGCTATCTTCCTTTTGGTTGAAAATATTCTATGATAAATATAACTGATTTGATGCTTAGACCGGGGAAAATGTTCCAATTGCAAGGGAATTGTCCATTGACATCCAAGGTAATTCTTTCATGTTCTTTCGATTTTCGTTGTTGTAATCTGTTAGCTATCACTTTTTCCCTTATTTCTTTCTTTCTTTTCAATATTGTAACATATTAAACAACATTTCTGACAATATAGAATTGTCTCTCTCCCTCTCTCCTCATTCATATACCAACATTTTTCTTTTTAGTGTTTTTATTAGTCATCCCCTCAATTGTCTTAATTATTGTAATGTTATTAATTTTGTCTCTATTCAGACTTTCAATTTTTCTGTTGTTCAGTTAAATATTGGTTTTCCTTTCTAGTTTCCTTAGTAAATCTGATCAATATTCGTCTGTGCATGATTTGTTACGTACGTCTTCTCTTAGTTTTCGACAAGCATCTCATCGCTGTCCTCTTGGTGACGCGAATGAAACTGTAGTATTAGTTAATATTTTTTTGAGTCGTCGATTCGACAAAAAAATCCTATTTATAAGACATTTTTCTGTTACAAGCGTAAAGATTGGGATTAATTTTGTGACGCCCTTTGGATTGATATTGTTGATCTTCATATTGAGACTTGTGTAAAAGAGGTTTCTTCTTGGTCTAATGCCGGCATAGTTTTTTTTCTAATTTTCGGCGTAACGAGAGGAAACTACAATCATCTCTTTGGTAAAGACCGACATGTTCAGCCGCTAAAACCATGGAACTTAATTTTGTCAGATCTCCTTGCGTCATAGTTCATGACAATAGAGACGCCCCTTTGTGCGTGCTCTTAAGAATTGTAAACGTGTCCTGAAAGACGCTAATTTTTTGTTTGCTGAGAGATTAAAAAAAATAGTTTCTAAAATGTTTTTGTTAATGAATATTTGCAGCCCTGTTTTATAATACTGAGGCATATTTTGAAAAGCACACATATTGTCGCCTGTAACCTTGAAGAATTCCTGTCACCCTTTCTGCTTGAGGATTTGCTCCCGGTTTTTAAATTTTTCACAGCCATAGCTACGATCTCAGGCTGGAATAATTTCCCGCTTGTATTCACCGTTTTTGATGATGGCAAAAGTTTTTCACTTCATCATATATTCGGCTGATTACTTCTCCCAGGCGTAACTTCATCGCGTACTTTCAAAGACGTAAGAGATTTAATAAACAAGTAAGCGTGAATTCATCCCAATCTAGTATTTCCGCTTAGGTGCGGCAGTTATGCTAATGGTAATATTCAAATTGGCAAAATATTTCTCCCAGAACGAGTTTTAAAGAAAAGAATTTACGCAATTTCATTAGCTGTTACTGGTCTTTCAAAGATAAAGGAGTGCTTTCTTTCTAAAGCTTTGTCTGAAATAACGTAAGTCAACAACATCTTGATTATGGCATTTTTCACATCGAGTGATATGTGATCTCCGGTTTAATTGTTACTGATGTTGACAGTCCTCAAGTCTGTTGGATTCTGTAATTGGTACCGTTTTCGTGATTCAGTAGCGCTACTCCTCGAGGGTTGATTAAGTTTTATCCTTGATTAGACGTACCATGTTCTTTCGCTCAAAATCATTTTAAATTATTGATCGTAAGCCATTACGAATACATGATATTTTAGATAATTCTGACAGGTTTAGCGCCTTAGATCATATCTATGTCGAGGATTCTAAATAAGAAAATAACTCAATGTTTATAGTACATCTTCTGGATTTGTAGTAATTTCAATTGTTGGTTGAAACTATCCATAGCATAGCTTCCGCCAATTTTAATTTCACAACCTTACGAATTTTACTGTAACTAATCCATATAGGTATTTATAATATTTTGTATTTACCAAATCCAAATTCTGAATTCTTATGATTGTTTAATTTCAAATGTCATTGATGTTTTCATTCCAATTATAGATCAGTGCTTCTATGTTGGAAAGATTAATTTTCAGTCCTATTTCTTGAATCCCGTGGTGGAGGATACGTTTTTTTTTTCTAGACCATTTTTATCCCAACTATGAATAAAATATATACTAATTTATGAACAGATACAGTTCATATTTAGGATCAAGACATTCATTTGAATAAGTGTTGGAATGCGGATACTAATCAACTAAAAAACAAACATTCTTTTAATATCATCATATACGGCTTTTAGACAAAGAATAGATTATTAGAGGGGAGACTTACTTAATTGCATTAGTACTGCCACTAAAATGGAACCACTTGAAATACTTGTGTATGTGAGAGCGTCATGAGAACGCAATTTTATTTCCATAATGAATTAATGCACTAAATACCCCGTTTTTTCGGGGAGAGTGTATGATATTTTAAAACGTTCGACCGTAATGTCATATAATGAGTTGTTATTTTTTAGCATCTACACAGTTTCATATAAATCGTAATTTTGTTCAACATTGCTTAGATTTGGAGATAGATTATGTAATGTAATAGTCATATATAAAATGGTGTAAGTTTTCCGGGATCTTCAGCTGTGGGTTCAGGGTTGAAATCTGTCTTTTAGCAAGACGAAGACGTTTGTTCTGTGTTGCATTCGATTATAGGAAGTTATAGTATTTGCTCGTTTCACTACATGTCAACACAATGTTTTACTGTCAAGTTTCATTAATTTGGCTAACATATACTTTCTCTGGGCATCAAATTTTTTCTTTGTTCATTGTTTCTTATTTTCTTTTCCATTTTCCTTGCATATCTGTGTTTCTGTCTTTAATCAATTTTATATCAAACTTTTTCAAATCGGGATTGTCACCTCAGAACGGTATTCCTGTCCATGTATTCTTGGAATGGTTTCAATGCTTCGACCAGCGAACATACCATTAGATCATTTGATTTCTCGCTGTTGAGATTTAGTAACATCAATATGAACTCTTGCTTATCATGGAGTTTTCATTTTTACGGCTTCGAAGTTTTATCTAGGTTCCTTATGAGGGTTATGTGAGCGGAAAAAAACAATTATGTTAGTTCGTGTCGTCAGATTTGTTACAAGAAGCATGAAACCTGATTCAGAATAGGAGTTGTATATTCCTATGACTTCTGCCACTCATTGTCTAAGAGTCCGTGTTACTGAAGACAATAATCTCTTTGGTTACGTTATCTGAGCTATGCGATGTGATCAAGCCTTTCATGGAAGGAACGAACCATATATATATATATATATATATATATATATATATATATATATATATATATATATATGAAAATAAATCTTTTTGAATAACGAATTTATCAGCCGCTTCCCATTGGTGTTTGATAGATTACTTTTAAAATGGCGACGTATTTTTATCATCAAAGGTCTAGCGGCGTTCATGAAAAACTAGAGGTAACAATAAATTTCCCATTAATACAAAGTTTTCCGGAGATTATTTTTTACTAGCACACGAATCTTGGTTACCTCTCTGTAGAAAGTCGCTTTTTTTGAAGGAAAATTCTTTTCAACCAAGGCAAAAGCTTATATCATTCGGATTTTACAACCACGAAATGCTAAGTCGGCTGCCATCCATCATTCTGACTGTTGTTTACATTTTCTTTTTCAATATAGAATGATGTGCGTATTGCAATTTTTCTCTCATTTAGGCTAGTCAAATAGAAATTGTATCCCGAATACACAATGGGCTTGCTACCAATTCGACTCATTTCTTGCATACATGCAACATCAAAGTTTGCGTTTTGCGTTGTTCTTAACTGGATTGTCGTCTAAAATCATATAACACGGAATGGACGTTGATTTGTCATATTTTTAATTTGAATGTCTCAGTTTTTTTTTTTATATTTATTTTTAAATATCATAACCTTATTTATTTATATCCATTTTTTTATACTCGATAGTAAACTTATAACATTGCTTGTTTCTCTAGGATCCAATTGTTTTCTCTATTGATTATCAATTTACTTGCCAGTAAAATATTCTTGTTGATGTATGGGTTGTAAAATTCATTTATTGCATTGGCAATCACTCCCCTTAAATATTTGAATCCGCATACTTCTCTTACAGATTAATAATATAACTGAGTTAATTTTCTATATAATTATTTTTCTCTTAATGCATCATATGTTGTCAAAACAGCTTTCACTTCAAAGCACAACTGTAATATGATCCCGATGATTTAAATAGGTCAAATGGACATATTTATAAAAGTAAAATTATATTTGAGATTGTTTATGGCGTATCAAACTCTTCCTCGATATTTAAAGTCAGTAAATAGTATTAAATTGAAAGAAAATGTTTGGGGATAATAAGGATTTACTGATACAAGTTCTACTAATTAACCTGTTAAAGGGGAGATGAGGTGTATCCATCGCTTCCCCATTTGCATTTACGCGTAAGTGAATATATTATAGCCGACTGGAATATGAACTCATTTCTTCGATTTTAAATTCCGAGCTCTCATACCGTGCACCACCTGCACATCTCAGCACTCGTCAATCTATGTACTGACCAAGTTCGATCTAATTTAACTTCTATAATGGTAAGGAAACCGGAGTTTCAACGTGATATGACCTTAAACATTAAGTAATTTTAAAGGAAGTTAAAAATTGTTATATTACTGAAACTATTGTTTTAATTTATTTTTAATTTTAAAAAAGTCTTATATTTTGATTTTATTTTAGGGTTAAAAGAATTCATATTTTCGCACGAGTTTCATCAGAAGTATGTTTAGGAATAAATCAGCTTGATTGTATTTTTTTAATCTAATTCACCCCAAGCAAGGCAATAAATCCAACAAGACAAAAAGCATTACTGGGTTTGAAAGAAATGGAAAACTAAAATATTATTAATGAATGAGAAACATAGAATAGTAATCGAGAAGACAGTAGATAAAATTTGCAATTACGTTTATATTTTTGAAGATCAAAGTAAGCTAAAGGGGATGGAGCCAAAAGAGATTTCCACAGGTGAGAATGCCAGAAAAGAAAATATAGGCATATAACTTACGGTTGCATCTAATCATTACATCTGTAGAATCTAGTACTGCGCTTAAATTCATAAAGTCTAAATATCCTAGCGAATATCTCATACATGAAAAAATTTATAGAAAAGGCACAGGGACTCAACGTTATGGGGGTGGGAAAGTGACAGAGGCCGAGACGCCAGGTTACTTTGTATATGCATCATATGTTATTAAATTAAGCTGCTTTGTATTTATAATGTTGCTGTCGTAATATTTAGGCACAAATGTTTATCAGTTTTCCTCAGATATATAAGAAAAAGGAAGGAAATTAACAATTGTTTCACTGTTAGTACGTTTATAGTGAAAAATTGTGTTCGTCCAAAATACAAATTCTGTGATAAACATCAAGAAAACAATCACCATCTTGTATCACGTGGCGCAGCATTGGGACTTACTGAATATAAAAGCCGGCATGAGAAATTAAACCAATACCTGCATTGGCAAATTTGCAATCTTCACGGAAAGGAAACTGCAAGAAATTTGTATGAACACCACACAGATCCGGTTACAGAGAGAGGAGGTGTAACGATATTATGGGACTTTACAACACAGACAGAACAACCAAAGTAAACACCTAGGCATTGGGATCAAAGACCGCAAAAACAAAATTTGCCTTCCTACTGTCATAGTAATAGACGCTAATTTATTTTTGAAGATGTTCAAAACTAGCAGAATACATGGACCTTCAAATCGAAATCACAGAAATGTAGCGTATGAGGACATCAACAATTTCTTTTGTAGTTGCAGTCCTCGGATTGGTTGGAAATGATTCGGATAGACAAACTGACGGCGTTGACGGTGCCTCAAGTCTTAAAGAAATAAAAAATTGTACTCACAAGTACAGCCCAAAACTTACAAAGGGCTTTATCTATGTAAAATATGTGTGATCTTAGTCTGTTTTTTTTTTTTGTTTCGATTTTTCTTCAGAAAATCATCAATGAAAATGTCATGATGACATCTTTGACCGGAGATCTCTGGTTGGGACGCCGAAAAATATTACATACACAAGAAATCAAAGGAAATCGAATAATAAATAAAGCTATTTCTGCTCTTTGAAATCATTGAAATAAAATATTCCATAGGTTTATTTTTTGATGTCATTAAAAGATTAGTGGACCTAATGATGATTTAATCATTATATTATTGAAGTATTTACGGCATGTGTAAAAATTATTTTATAAAACGGGTCTTTTTTATGAAGAATCGTTTCGTGTACAGGAAACATGAATTCCTGACATCTGACTTCAAAGAAGATTCCAGTTGTTCGAAAGTAATTAAATAGTACAAAAAATAAGAGTAAAAGTAATATTATAAAAGACAAATCAATAAGAAAATATCTATTAAATATAGAAACGCCCATATTGCCAATCATTCTCTCTCGGTCACTGAAAATACACACCATCAGTCAACATATATAGATAGGCATACCATTCTCTTAAGTTCCTCACGTACTGAACGCGGCACAGGGATACGCGTAGGAGAAAGATCTCTAAAATGACGATAAATAATAAATAAACCGGTTTCGCTGATTCCAAATGTTCAAGTCCTCTTCAAATAGGTTTATTTTAAATATAGCCTCATCAGAAATCAATTGTCCCTGCAAGTTTTATGACAATCAGTAACATCTGATTCTAGTAAAAAGGCCGAAAACAATTGAATTTTCTCATATTTACAGGTACACACATGAAAGCAATTAATATGTATCCGAGTCTGCCGAAGGGAAACAATACATCATATTTAAGGGTGGGTTTTCTGAAAGAAGATAAAAGGAAAACTGTCAGGTTAACATGTAATGTCTCATATGTAAAAATATACATCTGACACTATTGATAAGTAATTTGCATGAGGTGCACAGTAGAAAGATCAATATTAATATC
>OZ010605.1:80464298-80469298 GCA_963932145.1 Acanthosepion lycidas
TAATTGTCATAGTGAAATGTTATTTCATAATTTCATTATGGAAGCGAGTAATTTAGAAATGCACCAATTTTTAGAAAAATACATAACTATTTATATAACAGATCAAAACTTTGAAAAAATTATTGAATTATTCAAAATTAATAAGGAATGAATTATCTGTGGTAAATTCAGTAAGTACTTGCAAATATTCACAATATCTTAGACAATGTTCAAATATTCAGTAGGAGAGAATAGTGCGTGTATTTATCTGTCTATCTGTTTAATTATGTCTACACAAAACTGGATTAGAAAATGAGATTATTTTTATAAATTTACCGAAAAAACTTCTATTTGATAGATAGATAGATAGATAGATAGACTGACTGACTAAATCACTGAGGGTTATTACTTGCCAATGTCTATATATCTAGAGATTTGTGCATCATAGTATAATCAGGATATATATCAGATGAAGGCAAATTTGAAATTCTATTCTACATAGCATTTGGTCTATTTTTGGTATTTTTACCGGAAATGAATATGTCATCAAATGTTCGCATGCGCATGTGTAAATACAAATATCGCCGATAGCGAAAGTTTCTTAATTTCACGGTTCAGAAACGAGAGTTAGACAGAATTTGTTCATTTATTTAATTAACGACGCTTCTTCACAAAAAAATATTGACTTTTCTGTTGATAATAAGGGTCAGAAACATTTTCCAGTTTGGGAAGATCCGATTATATTATCGAATTTAAAAGACGAGGACATTAACTTCATTCCCATATTCTAAGTATTCTGATCAAAATAAATTTTCATATTCTAGAATTTGTTTTCCAACATTCGTTTTGAATTAGGAATTAAAGGAGTTTTTCGAAATTAAAGAAAACTTGCGACTTTTGCCAGATTCTGAATAAAAATATCAGTAGAACTGAGAAAATATTAATTTCCTGTGTGATTATCTAACATTGGTAACATTTTCTCGCATCTAACCATCAAAACATTTTATTAACTTTCGAGTAACACATTGTATGAAATATTTCCAAGAGTTTTGGGGTATATCTTGCATATGAACATCTTACCATAAATTTATAGCATATATATATATATATATATACACACACACACACACACACACACATATATATATATATATATATATATATATATATATATATTTATATTTATATGTGTGTATATACATATATATATATATATATATATATATATATATATATATATATATATATATATATATATATATATATATATATATATATAACGATTAACTGCAAGCTTTCAACTCAATGAAGAAAACGTTAGCTTAAATTATATGGAGAACAATTGAGGCATGTTCTGTAGTATCTCGCATATGGCAACAGGGTGTAGAATAATTAAGAACAGAAACATTAGTAATGAGGAGAAAGAAAAGAGGAATCACGAGTCCAGTTGACATTGCATTTAAATATTTACAGATCAAAGGTGGTTGGAAAGCATATGACCCGGATGGAGTTCAATAAGCGAGAAGTGCAGCATCAGAAAATGTTAGCAACATCTACCCAGCTCACCTGAAAATTGATAAAATCTCGCCACCAATCTATTACTGCGCATAAATTCATACAGTCTACGTTACATAGCGAATAGCTCATCTGAACAATTACCATGAAAGTATTTATACAAAAACGGCACAGAGAGGTAACTATACGGCGGCGGGCAAGTGACTTAAGTCGAGCTGCGAGATCAGGTCAAATAATATTACTGTTTATTCTAACGGATCTTATCCAGAAGCACTGGATCATATATTTCAGCAATATTCTAAGCATGGACGAATAGTAGGCATAGATATGCAAGATAGATTCCGGAGAGATATATTCTCTCCCCCGACTCAGTGAACCGACTTTCTTGACAACTGATCTAGCAAAAGATTCAATGTAATCTTCCCACCTCATGTCAGTTGAGAACGTGGAAGAAAGATGATTAATGGAGAACAGTTTAGTTTTATAGGCATTAATTTTGACAAGCCATATGTTCCCCGATTTAATGACGGTCTTGAGGTTGTTTTGTATGTCGGCTGCAATTTTGACGTTTTCTGAATAAATGGTAGTGTTTCAACGTAGATTCCAGGTTGACAGCTGATGTCATCGGGAATGTGGTTAATAAAGAATAAAAATAGCGTAAGATCAAGGATATAGCCCTGGGGGGGGGTCATCGCTGTTATTATGAAAGGATGTAGAGGAGTGGCTGTTCAGGATAACATTCATTTTATGAATTGATAACAACGACTTGATCAGATCAAAAACGTGCTCGAAGATACCGTAGCTTTTCAGCTGCTGTAGAAAACCTGAATGTCAGACCATGTCAAAGGCTTTCGAAATGTCTAATGCTACAGCCCGAACCTTCTGCAATTATCATTAGAACATCAGCTGTTTATTTCGAGAAACGAAAGCCGTATTGATTTTTTAAGAAAAGGCTATTGCACATGCACACTAAAATGTAACGTTAAGTCGTTTTGAACATCTAATTTCTCTAAGATAAATTACAAAACAGAAGAGTATCTTTCTAAATTCATGGTTATTTGAAAAAGATATTCTGTTAAACATAAGATAATTTTTTGATATTACTTAGGTCCATTCAAATATTCGAATATCTGAATATTATTACACCAAATTAATTTTAATACATCATAATTTTTATATAAATCTATATTACACAAAAATTAATGTATATTAGAGATATATCAGCTATTATTTTGTTTAATAGTATAAACTAGAAACGAATCAATAGAAAGATTTTAATAAAGAATATGATCCAAAGTTTATGGTGAATTATAGCGAGATAAATATGAATTCAATTATAAGAATTTAATAATCAGTTTCCTGTATATCTCGAAAAGTGAAAGCGTTTTAAAATTGGGCTAATTCTAAGTAAATTATCAGGATAGCCAAATACTTTCTCATTCTTTTATAAAATTGTCCAGTTATTTACTTTATTTACATAAGGATTATTTTTGTTATCACGGCCTATATCAGACGTGTATGGATATGTGTAAGCTACTGGTCATTCTGAAATTTTTATTTTGTCTACGGAGTTCCCACTGCTGTTGCAGCCTTTAATATTTGACAACTATGGCTGTTGAAGACTTGCTGGCATTTGTTTTTCTTTCTTATTAGAGGGTCCTATAATCTTTTTAATTATATGATAGGCCAACGAAGGAGGTCTTCATAGGCTAGCATATAAGGTGATTTATTTTCAGTCATCTAATATCGAACTTAGGCTTGGGTGAACAAGGGGTGTAATGGATAATGGATCACAATTGTTGATCGAAGAACCTAATACCAATTTCTAACTTTCGTTGGCTTCGTTATATTCACGATCTAATAACACAGGGAAAGGTATGAATATATCATTTCTCCTCTAGCTCTGGGTTAATTATTAAGATCTCTATTAATAAAAAAATATTTCCAAAAATTATTACAAACCCCCAAATTTTCTGGATTTAAATAAACTGCGATAGGTTTGATAAGCCTTAGGAGGCGAACTAATCAATCGATATAAACTATTCTAGCCAATATTCACGTAAAACTACTTATTGGCTAACTGTGATTTACCGATAGAATGTATATAGTTATGAACATATGTGTATGCTTTGATAGCAAAATAAAATTCAGCAAACCATTCATTTCAAGGAACAAGACATCTGATCGAGAGACTGGAAGTGTTGAGAAGTATAGGACCACATTTTAATTCTTATTGTTCCCTGCTCTGCCATGACCCAGGGCGGTAGCATCTTTTAGGGTCCCAGCTATGGGCAAATAGTGAACTTCCAAACAGATATGAAAACACTAGGAAAGTATAAAAATATATTTTTATAGTAAACATCCCAGTAATATATTTTTATCAAAAGATTTACAATATATTTTTCTAGGGAAATTTATCAGCCGTACATTTTGATAATAATACAACCGTCAATACTTTTTTATCGCAAAATGACTAACATTACATGTTTATAGCAATGACAATCAATATTTTTTATACTGAAACTGAATACATCACCATACATCGTCAAAGAAATCTATGATAGATCAGATTTCTTACAAAAAGAAACAAGTTTTCAATTCTTGTTTGATTTTGTAAGAATACTTAATAAACAATGCAACTAAGAAATTGTAATTTACTCATGATATATATCATTCAATTGAATTAATTATAAAATCAGAATGTTCGCATTTAGATGTTGATAATAAATAATACATAGAGATGTTGGTATGCTGCAAACAAAAAAACAAATCATATAATTATTACAGGATTTAATCGGAATGTATCTTGGTCATTTTTAGCCCAAACTTTAAGAAGAGAAGAGGTTAAAAATATTGATGTATATATGTATGTATGTGTATCTGTGTATGTGGATATGTGTGTATATATATGTGTGTATGTATGTGTATATGTATGTATATATGTATTTATGTGTGTATATATGTATGTATGTATGCATGTATGTGTAGATGTATATATATGCATGTATGTATATATATATATGTATATATATATGTGTGTGTATATATATATATATATATATATATATATATATATATATATATATATATATATATATATGTGTGTGTGTGTGTGTGTGTGTGTACTGTTATATTTTGTACTTAAATTTATATTTACGTATATTTCTGTTTGTATGAATGTGTTTATGTATGTATGTTGGGATACATGTATTTTTGTGTTTGCATGTATATGGATGTATGTCTATGTCTATGTATGTGTATGTATGTACGTTTATATATGTATTTGGTTGAATGTCGTTGTATTTATGTGTGTGTACGTATATATGTGTACTTGTTATCATAGAGAGGTATTTTTATGTATATATTTATGTGTGTGGGTGTATATATATATATATATATATATATATATATATATATATATATATATATATATATGTGTGTGTGTGTGTGTGTTTACTTATGTATGTCTGCGGTTTTATATGTGTATGTTGACACCTTTTGTATAT
>OZ010605.1:80474298-80619298 GCA_963932145.1 Acanthosepion lycidas
GGGATTATAGTCATATCACGTTGAAACACCTATTCTTGCACGGTCACCGACAGAGAATAACATCGTAACTCTTCAAGATCTGTGAACACTTAGGCATAGCAAGTGCTGTAAGTATGGAAGTCGCGATCGATTAGGAAGAGACAATCTACAAGACATTTTTGAAAACTTTTTTATTTTAATTACATTGTTTATATTGTATTTGATAGACACCTGATTCTGATGTAAATTATAATGTTTGTCATATTTCGATTAAATTTTATTTGTGTAAATGCTCTCATATATTAATCAGTAATTCTAATAAATATATAAGATGGTTTATCGTGACCGTGATCGGAAGATATGATAGAGCACCTAATAAATAAGGACTGAATCAATCATCTTAGTCCTCTGTTCTCGTGAATACTTCAGTATATATATATATTTAAGTTTAATAATATATTTCTTGAAGGCGTTGTGTTATCTTCTGTATTCATTCTTATCAATTAAAGAGAACACACCCAGGATCTATAAACAATGCAATATCACTTATTTGACGTCACCCTGTCTCCGCGCTGTCGCCGTCCTATCCTTTCCTGTGACGACCAATGTGACTTGGTATTGGTCGCGGCACCAAATGTGAGGTTCTAACCTTTTCCTTATTTGGATGTAAATCTGATTAGATTTGTTATCAGCCTTGTCATTCCCAGGTCGCCTCCAACGTCTGGTTAAACGAAGTAACTGTTTTGATTTCTAGTCTAACCTACCCACGTTGTGATTTGATCTTAGGTAGACTAAATCTATCAGTCGCCGGGCCGTAATGCAAGTCGAATCCGAACAAGGGTAATACCGCAAAAATATATGTAAATAAAAAAAAATAATGTAACAACTTGAAAAGTTCAAATGCGTTAAAAAAGGATAACAATATTTTATATCTGGTTGCTGAATACAGGACTGCGTCTTTCTATCAAACCGCTAATATGGATACGTGACACTTTGCGTTTGGTACGCGAGACTTAATATCTTAAGTTGTTTTTCGATAACTGTTTTTTTTTGTGTATCTTCAGTTGATGTTCGTAAAACTTGTTTTGATGGTTTCAGCCTAAATCGTTCTTGAAAAATAAATTGTTCTTGGTTAGAAGTTGAGGTCGTGATTGCGTGGATCTTGAGGTCAGGTTCCTGCGAGGCGGGTCTCAGTGCTCACAGCTCAACTCTGTCTGCAATTCCTACTCAACTGCCTGCCTGTCTTTCTAACCCCAACTGCTGTCCACTCGCTGCGACTCTGCTTATATGGACGCCGACCAAAACCGGGGTGGGCCTGTCGGGGTTTGAGGTTCCTTGATAATTCTAAATCCGCGTCAAGGATTCCCTTTGTTTTCGTTCAGGAAAATGTATTACTTTCCATTTTTGGAAGTCCTTAATTTCTAGTTTAAGGGAATCGTCCACCCAAATTCTTCCTTTCTCATATTGGTATCTCATACCAATCCCTTCAGAGGCGTCAACAGGTTCCCCTCTCTCTCACAGTGGCATCTCACACCAATCCCTTCAGGGGGTGTCAACAGGCCTCCCCTCCTTCTACATGGTTTACCTTCGCCTACCGCTCACGCCACCCGTCAGCCAATGAACGCTCAGCAGCGTGGGTGTTTGCAATTATCGCTCAAAGGAAAAAAAAATCTTCCCTTTTTTTTCTTTTCTTTCTTTTCTTCTTCCCGACAACAAACCCTTACGACTCTTAACTTAACCGAACGCCGTCTGGAACTCGTCAACGAGACCATCGCCAAACAAGCACTGAGGCTGGTCAATGAACTTTCGCACCATGTCGCCAATTATTCGTTCCGATAAAATAGTTTTTCTAACATGGCCAGCTCTGACACAAAACAGGTGCTCTTCTCCAATGATATCGCCGTAGATAGTTAATGGTTTAATCTTTCCTTCTTTGTACTCTGTATGTGGTACAGCGGACATTTTTCTCGGTCAGAGCGCGACCCAATTAATTTTTATCTCTTAGCATTCTGCCTTGTAGGCCACTATACCAACCTGAAATTTTATTTATTGCCATGGGCAGATTGCTACCTTCTTTCGCCGCGTCGTATAATAAATCAAATTAAATCCGGTATCTCACTTTCTTCGCTAATGAAAATAAAATCTTTACCACTTTTCTTTGTTAGAAAAAATAACATCGCTCAGTGTCTTTTCGTGATAGCTTCTTTGCACCTAAGTTAATTCTCGCCTTTTCTTTTTTTTTCACGCAACCCTAAATAGTGTCGCACTTACATTTATCAATAATTCCGTCATCAATGTGGGAAGCAGATGACAGGTCATCTCAATGCAAGATTTGTAACGACCATCTTTTCCTAGTAGGCGCTTTAGGTCTCAACGATTATAGTCATATCACGTTGAAACACCGGTTCCTGCTTGGTCACCGACAGAGAATAACATCGTGACTCTTCAAGATCTTGGGTACAACAAGTGCTGTAAGTATGGATGTGAAGGCAGAATAAATGAGAGACGAGTTTCAGTTGCAGTCGAGTTCTTTAGACTAAAGCACGCAGAAATTGCTTATGGGGTGTTATAAATCCATCTTTTCTCTCTAAGCTATTGGTTAACTTGTACAAATTGTATCAGTAAATCATTATTATCTCTAAAAAGGCTTACGATCTAAAAATATATTCAATCTTTAAATACCCTATAAAAGTTTTATATGCAGCAAATATCAATTCAATCAATCAATAGAGGTTTTCAATTCGAGCAAGTATCCCACAGTGTTTGGACTCCATTTTGAGATGATGTTTCTGACCCATGGAGCTGATCTACTGGTTAAACGTTACAGTTTCACCTCGTGTGTTGTGATAATCTTCTTGCCAATGTATGATTGTCTTTTCTTCTTGATTGCTGGTCAGGTTCGTTATATTCAGTTGCGTACAAATATATTTGGCGAATGTATAAATCCACACCATCTACCCTCACGTTTAAGTTGAAATTTTATCAGCAATTCATTTTTATCACCACTTAAATATCACAGCCTAAAACTATTTACACGTTTTACTTAACATGGGAGAATATTGATAAGCCGTAAAAATAAATCAACCCATAATTGCATCGCTATACCATTTATCAAAACAAGATTTCTCTCCCTCCCTGTCCCTCTTCCCCTGTGAGTTTTAAATTTTGGAAGCCTCCTTACCTCATGGCTGACCAACAAATTTAAATTGTCTGCTGGCTATAAAAATAAACATTATTTTTAATATTTATACATATATATTGAAAATAATCTGTTAACTTTCTAATTCTTCATATTACTTATATATAATAATATTTTTTGTTTAAAAATATGATTCCTTCGCTACATAAGAGTTCTCATGTTTCAAAAACGAGAGCCGACATCATCCAAATAATTAATAAAATTAAGTTGGATTGTGGTGTTTAGTCCCGTTTCATCTTCAAGCGAAATTTTAGGAATAAGCTATCTCTCGGTTTACGTGTATTTTTACAGAATTTGTTATTGTGGGAGTGGCTAGACTATTTTCCTTCTTTAAGTGGTCAGGGAGTTAATTCTTATCAGTAGATTCATCATCCTCTGAGAGGTTTTGCTAAGGTTGGGTAGGGTATCTATTTCAAGGCTAATGTTTACGGTCATCCTTTAGTTGGTTCCCAGTGAAGAATATTTTTATGGCGCGCCTACAGTCGTTATGTGTCTGGAGAATTGTCTTTTATTATTGTCTATCTGATTATCTATTTATTTATTTGTTTATTTAAGTGGGTGTTTAATATACAGATCGCTTTGCATTGAATTTCAGTTTGTTTTTTTAGTTTTTTTGACGACGACAAAAAGGGTTTTTCCTATTTAAGGGTTTGGCTGAGCTTTTTAGAATTTTACTTAGCTATGTTTTTTTTATTTTTTTTATGCTAATTATCTAATGCGAAAGTCTGTTGATGTCGGCAAAAAAACGTTAACTCCTGCCTATGGTTTAATAATTTTTCATTATTTAGGAATTTAATGATGTGTAGTTTTTCCTGTAAGCATAAGAGGCATGGGTCATCCCAGGTTCTACAGGTTCTTGTTCTATTTACTATTTTCCATTTTACTTTTGGTGTTTAATTCGTTTCCTTTAGATGCCAGAAATATTGGGATAGAGATGTCTGATTTCTATTTTGAATATTGTTAAAAGAGCTCTTGTGTTGTCTCCATCTAATTTTAAAATTATTCTTTGTTGATCCTATGTATATCCTATCAGTGTTAGGGCTCTCAATGGATGAGATAGTGCATTGGTATACCACGGATTTTGTGAGGCATTAATTTTCCAACGGGCAGTTTTTAGGGTTTCTACAATCGCATAATTTTTCGTTATTTTTATCTAGTTTTAGTTTATGTGTTTTATTACTGTTTTGGTATGCGTGTTTTTCTAGGATTTTCTTATTGTGTCTTTTTATGATTCTTTCTATATTTTCAGTGCAGCTGTAACTCAGTTCCAATGTGTTTTTGTTAAAGATGTTGCTAAGTTTGCTATTAGTGGGAAAGTGCTTTTCAATTAAAGCTAGGAACTTATGGCCTAGTTTGGTGCTAACCATTTGGTTGTACGGTGGGGTATACCAGATGATTTTTCTTTTCCTGTTTCTCTTATTATTGGTACTAACGTTTCTATAGGTTATGTCAAAGTTTTTGTATCCGCTGTTTTTCAGGGCTGTGTTGTAAAAACTACTGTGCTGTTGGAATATTTCTTTATTTGCTGAGTTCATACTTATTCTTTTCTCTATTGATGTGGATATATGCTTAATTATAGATGGGGGTGGTTTGACTTAGGATGTACATACAAGGGATTAGTGTTAGGTTTTCTGTAAGGTAGGTGAACGTTGTTAGTTAAGTCTAGGGTTACGTCTAGGAAGTTTACTTTTTTTAATTTAGTGTTGACTATTGTTTTTAAATTTAGTTTCCCGAATTCATTGTAAATTGCCTTTCTAATTTTCTCTGTTTTAAAGCTTGTGGAGCTCCTCACTACCATGAGCCCGTCATCTCTGTACAGCCCGATGTCCCCAACGTCCAGTTCACGGTGGGCGGTTAGATTGTACAGTATAAATAGACCGACAAGGTCCGAAGATTCTGCAGAGTCTAGAGATCCCATGGTAATGTCAAAGTTGTCATTGGTGTTTTTTATCCACTGGTCCCCATTATGGATGAGGACAGATTTCTTTGCACTGAGAATAATGTTTGTTTCTTATTCAGTTAAGCCTGTATATACCGTAGCACACCCCAGGGCAGTCGTGAAAAGGTCTTTTGATATTGACTGGTAGTAATCGACAATATCGAACTGGATTAGGGTGCATTCGGGCTTATTTTCGATGTTGGTAAACCAGTTTATGACTTCTTTGGTGTTAATCCAGAGTGTTAATCCAAGTTGTTTTTTAATTTGGCTAGTGATCCTTTCCAGGATTTTTTTGCTTATCTTTCCTATGTCGGGTCTAGTAGGGTTTATCATTCTGGTAGTGGGGTCTTCCTCAAAACCGTGTTTGTGGTCCTTAAGGGTGATGTAGCACTCCTTTTCGGCCAGTTTGCCTACTCTATCACTTATTTTTAATTTATCAGTAATCATTTTACTTGTTCTATTGATACTGTCAACCATATTTATATTACTTATATATATATATATATATATATATATATATATATATATATATATGCAAGAAAATTGAATTTTAGCCATTTTGAAATAGATGCCTAATTATAAACGAGCAAAAATACTTATTTTATTTAAATTTTAACAAATCAAATTTTGTCTTGCATAAATTGAGTTAACGTTTTAAGATAAAACTTTTATTTCATTAAAAATTTGAATAATTTTAATCTGTTCATTATATACACAAATATGTTTGAAATTAGATTTTAACATTTATTTCGTATATATTTTCAACCTTAATCATTATACAAATCTAAAATCGTTAAAGAAACGTCAAATTTCACATATAAAACGTCGTTGATATTTATTTCAGTACAAATGCCGAAAAATACGGAAGAATCCCTGACAACCGGACTAAGAAAGACTTTCGAATATGAGGAATTAGTTACAAAGTCCGGATATGTGGGGGTTATATTTAGATTAAAATAAAAAGAACTGAAATCAAGTGTAATATTTATTTTCAATGTTTTATAGCAAAAAAAATGAGCTAATGCTGAGTGAAATATAACGGACTTTATTTAAGGAAAAAGAAATATATAATGTAAGGTTAATGGAAATTCATTAAATTACGTATGCCGCGTATGCAAAACAAATAATGGAACAAAGATATTTTTAATCGCTGATGCATGATGATTATTTCTCTTCCAATATCTTTCTCAAAATTTCCCGACTTTCGTTTTCCTTTTATTCTTGAAATTTTTAAACGGAAGACATTTTTTTTAACTCTGCGTACGTTATTGCAATCGCCATAGCTTATAACTGGCTATTTTTCTATAAAAATAACAACCTTTTCAATAGCTATTTCAATTCAAGTCCAGGTTTCGTCACAATCATGTTTTGTTTTTTTTTTTTGTTTTTTTTTTTTTATTTCCTTGTTCATTGTGACAATGTGAACGACGGAAAATAGTTTCTTTGGAATATTTTAATATCATACAATGTTGACTTTCTTATGTTGAACTCAGTTATTTGTTACAATGAACATTCAGTAGCGCCTAGTCTGTTTAAAATTTTCCACTTTCTGCGATAATACCAAAGTTCTTTTTCCCTCTTATTCTCATCATCGTTTTTTTACCAATACATGTCATTAGACTGAAATAAGTATAAGCAATTATGCAAAGTAAATTTCCTGAAAAACAGAAATTTCAAGTCAGTTACATATCACCACCATAGTTCAAATACACAGAGCAAAATCATATCAGGATATGCGGAATACGGGATATGAGGCCTTCTGGGTACCGGATATGAGGGATTCTACTCTAGTCTATTTTTAGAAATTATTCCAACCTCAATAAACACTGTTTGAGATCAACGCTGAAACCTCGTTAACTGTGAGAGAAAGATAAAATAGAACACGTAATAAATGAGACTTGAACCAACTACTTTAGTCTTCTATTTCTTATAAATAATCTATATATTTCGATTTTATTTATATAATTTATTGAATCCGTTGCATTATCTGTATCACTCTTTTTTATTAGGCAAGGAGAAAATACGCATGAGATATAAACAATGCAGCAGCAAATTGCAATTTTATATATATATATATATATATATATATATATATATATATATATATATATATATATATATATATAGTTATTTTCTAAGCGTAGATGTGGCATAAGACTGAAAGCATGGGACACCTCACTTTTCAGTCGTAACTGATCTAGCGAGACAAGCTTGCTAACCATTATACCATGCCTAGGTGACTTACACCACGCCGAGGTGCCCTAATATATATATATATATATATATATATATATATATATATATATGTATGTATGTATGTATGTATGTATGTATGTATATATATATATATATGGAGAGAATGCGAGTGTGAGAAATGTTGCTTTTCAGTCCTAAAGCTATCAGTCGATACCTGTGCATGAAGCGTTTCTTTCGAAGTGAGGAAATGCTTTGCACGCTTCGATTCCCAGTCTCTGAAAAGTCGAATAGATTTTCCAAAAAGAACTGGTCTACTACATTAGATGCAAACTAATTCACAGTTATTATATCAGAGTTTTCGATCAAGTGTACTCTTAACGAACGGAGATGATTTATCCTTCTAAATAGGCATACAAAATATTTTAATTTGATGCATACTAAAACCAAAGGATCTATCTATGCAACGCTTACTCTGCATCCCTTAATATTTTCCAGGAAATTAGCGATATTATTTAAGAAGTGTAAGTAAATAAAATGAGGTATAATTTAAAAAGCGTTAATAGATAAATCACCTGTTTACTTAAAAAAGAGGAAAAAGCGTGGAATTAATTGCTCTCCGATATTCTAGCCTTTGAGTAAGGAGGAAGAAAGAGTGAGAGAGATGTGATAAAGAGAGATACGTAGAGAAGAGCAAAATTTTTATTTTTTGCCTTTCAGCCTTATTAAGCCATCTCCTGTTTACTAAGCGAGAAAATAAGAAAATCAACGAATCAATCGTTTTCGTGTTCCATTCCATTTGACCAGAGAGATTGAGAGAAAAAAATGAGTTGGGAATCAAAAAGAGATACGCTGACAAAAGCAGGAATTTTGTTGCTTGTCTTTCTGTTCTCAACATATTTTCAAATGAATGCTAATGTTTTTTTATTGCCATGTGCGGCTAACATTAAATAATCTCCTATTGAAAAGACATAAAGCTTCCCTCGGATAGATTTAGAGAAGAAAATTAGTCAATTTTAAGTTTTCCTTTAATGCTGATTCTGAAATGTATATTGGGGAAATCTGTTAACCATAATGTCACATCAAAAATTAAATGTTGCTAAAAATGATTTAACCCATGGTGAGTATATTCCATCACTTCCTACGACACCAATCATTCTTTTGTAATATTTGTTTCTTATTTGACTGTTCCTCCAAGACTATTTAAGCAATCTCTTTTGGTGGGTTACTTCATGTTTCAATCTTACCTTCAATATGTCCTGTGATTTTCACATTTTCCAAGCCTACTATTTTATTATGAGTTCAAATATTTCTTATACTTATTAGTCTATGTGTTATTTGTTTTCCTTTTCCTTTAAATATTTCTGTTCCTTAGGTGTTTCTTCCCTGGTTTTTGGCGTATTCTCCTGTAAAACAATATATATATATATATATATATATATATATATATATATATATATATATATATATATATATATATATATATATACTGTTTTAAAAACAAGGAATTTATTAATGTTAATAGTTCCTAAGGTCCTTTCGTCCAAATTCTCATCAGGTGAAAATTGTTGGAAAATTGTTAAATTAAACGAAAACATGTACCTTCTAAAATACGACATAGCAAAATAGATAAAATGTGTTATCTTCCTTCTATAAATATGGAATCGGCTATTGCTCAACACCGAGTAGAGAATATAGCCTGTGCCAAGTCGTATAAGAAAAGTGGTTCAAAATTATTCAACTAGCTAGTTCCAACAATCATTTGAAGATTTTCGAATCATTCTGCATAGGATTACGGAAACCGTCTCTTTGCCGGCAGAAGGACTTGTATTGCCTTAATTTGTTGCAGGGTATTTTATTTTAACTGTCCTTCGCTAATTATTTACACGTGATTTCCCTTCCCATCGTTATAAGTATATATACTTATATACTTATTGTATATATACTTATATACTTATATGTTATTGATTTTATTGTCTTCTCTCACTTTTTTGGTCTTCATTTTCGTTGTTGTTCTTTTCGTTTATTTTTTCAATTTTTCCAACGATTTTCTCCTGATGGGAGGTTGGATGAAAGGGCCTTAGGGACTATTACCATTAATAAATTCCTTGTTTTTAAAACAGTATACAGATTTTGTACCTCTAAGCATTTGTTATATATATATATATATATATATATATATATATATATATATATACATATATGTCTGTTGAAGTGATATCGAAAATTACAATAATAATAATTAAAAAAAATAAAAAATAAACAAATTTTTCCATGAAGATTAGAATAAAGTAGCCGGGAAAATGATTATCACATTGCCTCCGTAAAACGCCGTTTGGTGGCGCTGTTGTAGTCTTGAAAGGTACAAATATTTTCGTGTGTCACTTTTCTTCTCCCCTTTACCACAGGATATTGAACCAAAGGGTAATTACATCCCCATTGTGGGGTGTCTTTGTCTTCCTATTTCTCTGTCTATTTAACTCACTTTTCAACGAATGGCGCTCGTACATGTCTTCTAAAAATCTTCACCTATGAAGTGGGTCAAGATTTCTAAGCGCAAAGGTCGATTCAAGCGCTACCATTGTAACAGTTCTTCTACTCATGGAACAAGAAAAAAGTAATTCCATAATCATGTTTAAAACTCCCAAGAATAATATAACTACAACTCTTTATTTGGTTGTTCCATCTCTGCTCAAAGCTGAATTGAACTCTGCCATTAATTAAATGCTTATACATACTTAACGTCTGGACCAAGAAAAAAAACGGATATTCAATAACTATGTTTTATCCTACCTGCGATAAACTAAATACTAACCTTCTTTTGGATGTTCCAAATCTGCGCAAAGCTGACATGAGTGTGGTCATTATGCCGAGCTTATACTTACTTAACCTAACACCTGGAGCAAAAGGAAAATGGGCATACCAAACTGACTTTAATAACTTTCTTTCACTACAGACATCGTAGGAAAGAATAAATGTTCCGAAATAGAAATCGCAGTTTTTGCACGCTTCTTCACTAGCTTCGTTTTTATCATATGGGAACATGAACATAAGTAAAATGTACACCAACACGCAACCTTTTACAATCTATACGTCTCTCTATCTCTGACGAAATCGTCTATTATACACTGCCATATAAGAGTTCTGGAATTGTATAGTAGTTCAGCGCACCTTTCTTTTGTTTTTTCTGAATAGCTAAATATATCAAGGATTCCATTTGCAATCAATTCAGCAATTTATTCATTGATTGGTGTGGTTTTTCTGAAAGGGAGTTCCCTTCAAAGCTTGTCTTTGACTGTAACTTTTCCTCTTGGATGATTTAACGATTGACTGTCAGACTTCCCGCGAAGTTTCTCATTAACGCCAGCCAGAGTTCAAATGAGTCGAGAATCGTAACTTCTTAGAAACGATTGTTGTCTGAAAGTCTCTTTTCTTGTCGACCCGATATATGATATATTTCACTCCAAATTGATCGACAAGAGACGGGAATATATATTTCAAATATTCACTTACTTCCTATCTCTCACTTTCTTTTATTTAGTTCTTTTTATTTTCCAGTAATAATATCATTTTAAATTAGTTTTTACTCATGAATATTACGGTTCCCTTTGAAGATCAAATACCTGTAAGATTGTTCAATATTTAAGTACTTTCTTTAGGAATTTTACTGGTTATCTTAATGTATAGTATCGAAATAGTTACAGAGACGGACAGGAAGTATTTATTATTTTTTTTAAATTCTGTTTTTCCAGCCTTCTTACAATTTAGGAGTACTAAAACCAGACTATCAAATAGAAAATGTATAAAGTATTAGCCAGCACGCCTTGGGACAATAATAACTGCGCAGTCTCTACACGTTCTCTGTCCTTATAAAAGCAAAGAGTAAGAATTCTACAAAAGTGATTTAAAAACAAGAACTTATCTCTTGATTTTCGTCTTCAATGAAACATGAATAAAAGCAGGCGTGCTACCCACAAATGCAAGATGTATTTGGCGTGTAATATTCAAGTTTGCAAGCTTTGAAAGCTTTGCTAAACATTCGTAAGGCAGTAATCCCAAGCTCTCCAAGAATATTACGAGATTCTGTTCTTTGGCAACGACAGTTGTTCCATTTTACGTTCTATAAGATATCTTTGCGGAAGTGATATCCAAAAATATATTGATCAGCATTTCTTATTTCGTGATGAATATATTTATCATCGTGATTGTTGGTGGGGTGAATGAAGCTTTTGAATTTAAAGCATTAAATTATTTAACGTTTCATCTATTCCTGGTCGCTTTTGAACAATGCTAAAGCTATTTGCTAACCTGTTTGAATTCGAGTAGTTTACACTTGGGCCCTATAAATCTGGGTTTTCAACCAGCCCATTTTAATTTATAATCTTTAAAGAATTTGCCAGAGGCAAAATGGATTATTTGCAGATTCACATTTCTCTCCGAACAGGCAATACATTTTTTTAAATAATTGTTAGATCCCTTCTTAGGTAAAGGGGGTGTTTTTTTCAGTTAAAAACGCAGAAAACGTAGTTAATACTGCAATATTCAGAAAAGTATAAAACTCATTTTTAAATATTTGGATGAGAATGTTGTGTAGGGCTCGAATTATGCGGTTATATATTTATTCTGTCTACGTTGTCAAATTTGTGGTTAAGCCCGTTTGGACGAAGGGTTTTGAAGCGCGAAATCCGCATGTATTTATGGGTAATATTTTTCTCAGCTTTCTTTTCTTGTCTATTTCTATTTTTCAATTATAGTGAATTTGGCTTGGCTGTTAAAATTATGATTTTCTAGGCGGAAATATTGTTCTACAGGTAATAATCATTCGTGTTGATCCGATTCCGATAATCATTAATTCCATAGTGAAATGGCCATTCAGATTTTCACACATATTTTTTCTGGCATAGTTTGCATCCTAATAGCTACATTATGTTATAACTCCTGCAGTTAGATCTGTGGTTTTGAAAAAAAGCTTTAGTGACTGAGCTAGAGGACGAATGATGTATATATATATATATATATATATATATATATATATATATATATATATATATATATATATAGTTAGTTAGTTTATGAAAAACTAGGTAATCCATACGGGTAAACCTAAGTAGGATAAAATCCAGAGAGCTCAATGTAAATCCAGAGCAAATAATTTAAATAAAAACAGACCCCTTTAAGGTTCCATGTAATAAGTTATTTCACCACAGCCCTGAAATAATTTATTACTTGGAACTTTAAAGTGGTCTGTTTTTATTTAATATATATATATATATATATATATATATATATATATATATATATATATATATATATATATAAAGTGAACAGTGAAGTCAACACTCAAAGGCGACACGCTGTTTCATGCTAGACGCAATTGTCCGGCCTGAAGATTGCGTCTAGCTGAAACAGCCTGTCACCTCTGAGCGTTGAATTCAATATTCACTTTTGTATTTGTAATTACATACGCTCTATCTCTGATATTGAGCGCTTTATCCCATAAATATACCATAACTTAAAACTATATTTCTTTATATATATATTATTGTGAGACCGGAAACTACCTACACAATAGACTCTTCCAGGCCTATATTAAGTAGGCGACATAGCACACTACAGACAGTTATAGAGAGTGACAGAGAGTGACAGAGAGAGACAGTGAGGGTCTCGTACGACTACCAGTGTTAGACACTAACTTATAGTAAGCTCTGCTTACACTATCTCTGTAACCTGTTGTTAATATATCTTTCTTACATCTAATCCGTGTTCCGTTATTTACTTCTGTGGGCCCAACTTTGGCATCCACATCAGTGGCGACGAAGATTCTAGAAACGCACTCACGGCGAAACCTAAATATCTTATCAATCCCACATCTGGGTCGACGAAGAATTCTAGAAACGCTTTCACGTCGGAATACCGCAATACCTTGCCAGTCCCACAACAGTGGCGACAAAAAAGATTCAAGAATTTCGTTCTCACCATATCAATAGTGACAGTACTCAAAAAATACACAAACACCACGCGTTCCCACAGCAGTGTTGAACGTGAAATTAAGCTGGTATTAATATATTAGCGATTTAAAAGCTAAACACCCATCGTCTACATATATTCCAATACCAAACGCCATTCACAAACTAGCGATTCGACATCTATGGAATATCAAAGTCTGTCCAATACCAGAACGATTTCTACCCCCACACACACACAAAAACATAAAAAAACAGTTGTTCGTAAAAAATGCTGACAGCACAAGATCAAGTATTACCATTGTACTCAAGTTTTCGGAGAAAACTATCGAACATTTTTTTATGTAACTGAGTTGGACTCAAATTCACTGAGGTGAATTTTCTTTTTTTTGTATCTTTCTAAAAAAAAAAAATACATAAGTGTGGTGAAAAATTATTCAATTACGTTAAAATTAATTGAACCACGGAAAAAAAGGCTAAACACACATAATTAGTTTAGTTTAACTATTGTGTGTCCATATTTTTTTTTCTGTAAAAAAAAAAAAGGAGAAAATCTATCAAGATTTTTTTTTTGCGTGCCTCCTCTTAGTACAGGTGTTTCAAAACAACAAAAAAGAGCTGTCATTTTTAAACATGGAAGATTTGCAAAAAGTAGTTGCCCAAATGTTAAAACTAAAATTGGACCAGCAACAAAAATCAGAAGAAAGACAACAACAACTATTTTTGGATTTACATAAACAGCAATTAGAATTCCCAAACATTACGCTTCAAAATGCTGAACTACAACAGAAACAACTTAAATAATTACTCGTAAATGCATTAAAAGGCTCAAACTCTGAAAAAGATACAAAATTCTCCCAGAGTACAATTTACAATTCAATAGAAAGCTTTGAATACGTACCAGAGAACGGCAAAACGTTCCAGGCTTTTTACAGGAGCTACGAAGATATTTTCAACGTAGACTGTGAACAATGTCCCAGTAAAAAAAGGTACGCCTACTATTGAGAAAACTGGGAACTACAGAACATAGTAGGTTCGTAGACTTCATACTACCCAAGAAAACGACTGACTTGGATTTTTCAGAGACGATTAAGCTCCTAACGGAACTATTCGGGCCTAACACAACCTTGTTCCACAAACGTTGGAAATGCCTGAACACAGTCAAAGAGAACCAGCAAGATTTTCTAACGTTTGCAGCATTTTTTTCTAAAATCGACCTCTCGGACGCATACCTTCAGATAGCGGTGAAAGAAGAAAGTTCCAAATTGCTCTGCATAAACACCCAAGGAGGGTTGTACAAATACAACAGGCTGGATTTTGGATGAAGGTTGCGCCTGCAATTTTCCAGCAGGTCATGGGCGCCATGCTGGGCGATCTTGACTACGCAACAGCTTATTTGGATGATATACTAGTTACTAGTAAAACTACGGCAGAGCACCGGAACCAAATAATAAACGTATTCGAAAAGATACAAGAATAGGATTTAAGGTTAAGGAGGCAAAGTGTGACTTTTTCTTACCAGAGATTAAATACTTAGGACATATCATAAATAAAGATGGTCGTCGGCCGGATCCAGAAAGAGCCAACCTGATCCGAAACATGTCGGCCCCAGATAACGTTCAAGCGTTACAAAGCTTACCCGGTTTAGTTAACTTTTACCAAGGGTTCATTAAGAATATTCAAAATTTGAGAGGGCCTCTCAACCATCTTTTAAAAAAAGGACAAATCATTGTCATGGACCCCGGAATGCCAAGATGCATTTGAGAAAATCAAGAAAACTCTTACTTCAGACCTCTCCCTCACACATTTCGACCCTAGTCTCGAAATCATAGTCGCAAGTGATGCAAACTCGTACGGCATAGGCGCTTGCATATTACATAAACTGCCAGATGGTTCGCGAAAAGCTGTGGCTCACGCATCAAGATCTCTACTTCCAGCTGAGAAATAATAAATCCCAAGAGGAAAAAGTATTAACAGTTTTATTTTTTTTCTCCTTTTCAAAAAAGAAAACTCTTTGGAAGAGGGGTATTGTGAGACCGGAAACTACCTACACAATAGACTCTTTCAGGCCTATGTTAAGTAGACGACATAGCTCTCTACAGAGAGTGATAGAGAGTGACAGAGAGTGACACAGGGAGACAGTGAGAGTCTCGTACGACTACCAGTGTTGGACACTAACTTATAGTAAGCTCTGCTTACACTATCTCTGTAACCTGTTGTTAATATATCTTTCTTACATCTAATCCGTGTTCCGTGTTTTACTTCTGTGGGCCCAACTTTGGCACCCACATCATATATATATATATATATATATATATATATATATATATATATATATATATATATATATATATTAAAAAGATAAGGGCCTTGATGCATTCCAGTAAAAATTAAATTAAAATGAGTTAGTTTGCGTATTTAAAATAAAACTTAAAATGTAATTATTTACTGTCAATTTGATATGAGTTTGACAAAAAAAAAAACTAAATTATAAAAATAAACTATCCTACAATAACATCATATTTTGATTTCGTCAATAAATAACCTGGCTTAATTACTGCTTCACAAATTATTGATATTCGTACCAACAGATTTTATTTAAAGCAGTTGTCAGACTTTCACAAGATGCTAGTAGTGGAAACAAAATATAATTTTTCTCGTAAAATATCTAGTAATTTATTCAAATTTACTACGAACTGACGAATCCAAATTTGTTGTTTTTTTGTAGTAAGATAAGCCTGTAGAAAGCAATAATCTTTAGTTACTCAAGTTTTATCTCTTAAATTAAATGATGTAAACATATTTAATTTGAAGATTTTTGGAAGATAGTTATATTTGAAAAATCAGTATTAATCTAAACGCGTATAATTAACATGAACCCACAAGGTATGCTTCCTTAAATTTCTATTTTATTTTTACAATTTTGCATGATGTTGGTCAGTTATCGACCTTTTGCAATTTATTTAAAGCCAGAAAATATATTTAGATTGTAAAAATTTCTTGGCGATAATGATTATTTCCCGATAAAATTTATACTAACTGATACTTGTGATGGGAGAGGAAGTGGATTCATACCTTTCCCAAGAGTATTTGAGCGTAAGTAAATATCACCAAACCCTAATGGAACTGGGACGTGTCACTCCGATTCACAACGTCAAGACGTTATCACGTAAACTGCACCTAAGCTTAAAGCACATGGTATTTCCAAGTGGAACAGACTAATGAAAAAAAAAATGAATTAGTTGATTCTTACAACTAAAAATTTCAGAAATCGGTAGAGAGCCAGGATCCTGAAGAAAACAAATGTGAAAAGGAAGAAGATTATCAATTTACAAGTCTCTACTATCCGAGAGGTGGAAAGTTAGATCCTTAAACCATTTTAATGAACTTAGTATTTTCTTGTGGTTTTATAGTACACTATTGATTCAGCACTGGCAAATTTCAGGTTTGAGGGTTAATATCATATAGTCTGCAAAACATTTAAAATTAACTGTGCTGTAATATCAGACCATTTAAGTACAAATAGAAAATCGTGTTTGCTACCGATTATATTTTGTGGAAAAATTCCGTGTGTCAATTAAAAGAATTCACTCTGTTTTTCAATCAGTGCAACTCTGAAGTGAAGACAAGTATATCTTCCTTGGAATCTTATATCATATGTTATCGTTTATCGTTTATTAATTTTAATTTTAATTTTTGATTTAATGATTAGTATTTGATTTGCATTTCGATGATGTTATATATAGATATATTAAATATGGCAGGTTACGTTAGATCAGTTTTTGAAATTTGTTCGTTTCTGTGCGCATTTCAAAATGTAAATATACACAGACGGCTATAGGAGCGTACTTTAATATTTGTCCAATTATCTGTTTATTAATAAATTAAATTTATATTATAACTGTTTCATTTATTATTTAAAGTGTGAATTATATATTTTAAACATTATATTTATTTTATTTATATTTGTTTCATTTTAGTCAGTGTTTACATGACAAAGTAAATATTTGTTTATATGCTTAAATTAGTTCATTTCTTCAGTTTTATTTTTAAGGGTTTAATTTGGGTTTCAAATGTAATTATTGCTAAATTTTCTTCTAAGCAAAATTTACATTTTCTGCTGTTAATATTGTATGTGTCTGCTTTTTGTTAAAAAAAATAATTTCTCATTTGATTTTGGTGCAGATATTTTTTTCTTTTTGACTCCATATGTATTTTGATAGGTTTATATTGTTTGTATGACTGAACAGTTCTGAAGATAAACCCAGAGCTTCGTAACAACATCGTTACTCGTGTGATCAATTGATTTGAATCTCTGTAAGTTTCTCTGACGGCAAAACCCGATACTACGAAATCTAACAACCTGAAACAGCTTGCAAAGAAAACAACTGAGAATAATATTTAACTGAAACTTCGTAAGCTAAAAATAGAACACCTTGGGTATCATGCAACATCTGCCAAATATATGAAAAATTACGCAAACATGAAAAGTTAAAAGTCTAGCAACCATTACCCGAAAACTTCAGTGATGCTTGCATTGCATTCAGAAATGACTAGGAATTGCAACAAACTGAGTATCTGCAGAATAAGAACAACAACATTGTAATTGCTGTTCCCAATATGAAATCCACCGTTGTTTGCAAAATATCAACAAATTAGGTGGAAGAAAAAAGCAGTGTGATGTCATTTGTTTACATTTCGATACGCTTTGAGCAGATATGAATGTACGTGAGAGATTCATAAAAGCAGTAAAATCAACCTTACTAACCGAACGCTCCTCTGTGGTGAAATCGCTAAACCACGTCAGGCTATATGACGGCTCTGTATAGGATACATGTTCGATTCCTGTCGCAGACCGAATATTATCTCTAAAAATTTCTCGGACACTCAGGCTGGTAAATGTTATTAATACTGTTTATTATAAACCGAGCATTTACTTAAATATTTGTATCTATAAAAAGAATGTATAAACATTATATATATATATATATATATATATATATATATATGCATCTGAAATAATTAACAAATCATATGATCCTCAATAAACCATATGTGCGTTAAACAAATTTTTGTTCAATTTTAAACGATTAATTTAAACGTCAAAATAAACGTGGGCTAAATGACAGTTTAACCTGTGCTACTAAATCGGAAACGCAGTATCCCCTTCAAATTCACCAATAAAAAGGCGTACAAATTAACACCTCTAATTAATTAAGATAAAAATTCTTGCGATCCATGCATAATATAGCCTCATAAACGTTGCCTTTGTTTTGTGTAGTGGTATTTTCATGTCTCAAGCAGAAGTTGCGAAGAGATCAATCAAAGAACACGTCATTTTTGTCATTAACTGTAGAAAGATCTATCCAAGATATGATACCTATAAGTATAAATTCAGTTAACATTTTTTTTTGGGGGGTGTAATTCATCCACAATCCAAAGCTACATTTGATATGACAAGCAACAATCATAAGTGATATTCTTGACTGCAGTTAACACGTTCTACTGATTATTTTTATTTATTAATTTTTTTTTTTTTATCTACAATTGTTTTATAATCACATGCCGTGTCATGACAAATAACCTAGTGCGAGCGAAGAATGCTATATTATTATTATTATTATTATTATTATTAATAGTAGTAGTAGTAGTAGTAGTAGTAGTAGTAGTAGTACGTCTTCTTCCAATACTTGAACAAATTATTTACCAGAGACATGAGGTAAAGTAACGCTATTCTAAAACAGTTATTGCACGTATTACATTTACTGAGTTCCTGAAAATTTGATCAGTGTTTATGGGCAAAGAATATCAACGGATATTCTTTATGTATTTCTAACTCGACATATTGTTTGTGTGTATGAGTGTGTGTGTTGTTTGTTTGTGTGGGTTGTGTGTGTGTTTAATTTTCGCATTATTTTAATTTTTACTTTCATGTCATTATATTTTGAAGATGTTACAGATTGTGTTTTGTGACATTTTTATCAGACAGGATGGCCATATATATTAGGACCTTGAATAGGTTTTCGCTGTTTTCCAATAGATGTTGTTCCCAGAACTGCGTTTGTTTACATTCATATGGTAACGCTTCTATAAGTAATTACTAGAAGTAAGCTTGAAATTCAGTGTATGTCATTTCACTGAAGTGTAAACAAGTTTTTTTTTCATAGCATTAATCAGAGAAGAAAGTTTATTTGCTGGGTTTTTTACTGTACTAATTATTCAAAAGAAATCTGCAGCTGACATTCACAGAATTCTTGTTGAGACTTACGGTGATCATGCTCTGTTGGAAACATCATGCAGAGTTTTGATTAGACTGGTCTTTCTTTGCTATATATTGTTTATTGGTGCGTGTGATTGTTCTTGTTTCTTTTGTTGCTGTTATTATTATCATCTTCTTAATATTATTATCTTACTGCGCGCGGTTTTTCTTTTTCAGCCAGAAATCTTGCATTTAGCAGTTCCGTTTCAATTCGTACGATTTTCTGCAGATACCACCTTTCGAGAATATTTGCAGAGGCAATCAATACATATATAATCCCCAACATTCCAAAAAGCACTGCGATAATATTGGCGTCCAAATTCTGGCAGCCTCAAGCAGGTTATCGCCCAGTTTAGGCTTTCAAATTTTTTAACATTGGCATTGTGCTCACCAGGAACAGCTGCATCATTTTATTCTATCTTATTTTCTTTACATTGGTGACGGGTGCATTACTGGCTTCAGAGATGCAGTAAACCAGAATATTGAAATACCAGAAGTTTTCTTGAACATTTTCGCTTAACGTATCTGGAATATGGCGGTGACATTGCTTCTCAACTTCAACATTATACTTACGGTTAAGACATCAATGCAGATGGCAAGCCTGTTCATTGCTTTCTGTCCAAGGATCCCCAAAGCGCGATGGCTGAGGGTGATATTTCAATATCCATGCTACACTGTTCGAATCCAATTGGTGATAGATGTTATTGCGGACATTATTATTTCGGACATTATTATTATTATTATTGTTATCAGTAGTAGTAGTAGTAGTAGTAGTAGTAGTAATAGTGATTAAGCTTCTTTAGAAAGCTTAATTTGTCCGCAGATGAAAAGGGGTTTTTGATCAGGAAAAAAAAACACCAAAGCCTCGAGTTAGTCCGTAACAAAAATATTCTTATTTTAAGGAAAATAAAAATATCGTTTGATTCTTAAAGAGAATTAATGATATTTCAATTTCCACGAGACAAATTAATATTGTTTGTTTTTTGTAAAGGGAAAAGCCACCTTTTATTGGATAAACGCTTGTATGTGATAAGGCCTTTCAGGACGCCTGCTCTCTAATAATACGTTCCTTTTCTTTGTTATAAATAACCTTTGAATCATTGCCAACATTCTTCAATCTCTGTTTACACAGACCGATTGAATATATATATATATATATATATATATATATATATATATATATATATATATATATATATATATATATATATATATCGTTTTCTGTTCCCCTTGTTACTCCTGACAAGAATATATCCAGTAAGTATTTAACTCTGTAGTAAGTAGCTGACTCTCTATTAAGTACTTGACACTCCACTAAATACACGATTTCGGCTGATATGCTGTATGCTTAGAATATCCAGATAAGGCTGACCATCGATAATTTCTGCAATATCTTGATTAGAGCTTGTCATTCAACATTATCCAGGTTTTATAGTCGAAAATAGTCTATGTGACTATGTGCTTGATGACGCAAATGACTACGTTAATACCTTTTTCTCTTATACGAAATGCTGCAAGAAAGACAATAATATATTGTTATTACCATGGAAAAAAAACTTCAAATTTTCCACATTACTTAGTTTTATCTGTTCTTATTTTCCGAAATTAAACCCATCATTAAGGCGTATAATACTTCATTAAAAAAATAATATTTGAGATATCTTATGAAGTTTGACATGTGTTTTTTTCAAGCTAAATTCAGATATTAACTTATTTTTAAATCGTGAACTATTTGATTATGGTAATTTAACTTAGGAAGATTGTTAAAATTTGATTGTATTATTTTTTTAACGATTTTATTTGAAAGACTTGAGAATTTGAAAGTACAGCTGTGTTTTTATATAAGAAATTAAAAAGAAATATATTACTAGATATAAATCTACTCATATCTTTCAATTTGTTTTTGTCCAATTTCATATAAACTATTTTATTTTTAAACATTGACAAACATTTCTTGCATGCTCAGCGAAACAATGAGATTGTTATTTGCAAATTATATGATTATGTGAACATTATCAGACAATAAATGTTCGGAAACAATTATTAGCAAAACATTTATTCGAATTGTAAATTGTTTGAATGAAAATTAATCGAAAGGGCAATTGTACTAAATGATAATTATTCAACATGCAAAATTTTTTGGTGCAATAAAAATGCAAAAATTAAAAAAAAGAAATGCAATTTAGTAAGACAAATTTCTTATAACCTTAGTTGATATGTTACTGCATGCAAATAGTCAACTACTGAAGAGTACTAGTTAAAAGATGCCATTACTATTTTAAGCTTTTCATTTACGTCACACTACTATTTGGCGCTCTTGATATTTTGGCAACCTTCTTTTGCTTTTGCAATATGAATTTCTTGCAAGACCCGTCCTCTTTTAAAAGCGTTTCCATATAGTCGGATGATGGGATGATACTTGCTTCAAAAAAGCTTTATGCGACCCTACAAGGGCGTTATTAGTTGTAGACAAATCAGCATTGGCTACCTCAATACGCTTTTCAGACATAGGTATTTCTAATAATTATCATTTAGTATAATAATGCTTTACATTAATCTTATTCAAACAATTTAGAATTCGATTAAATATTTTTCGAATAATTCTTTTCAAACGATTATATTCGAACAATTTTATCGATATTATTTATATTGACTATTCAAACAAAATTGGTACGTCATTTATTTCATTTTACAAATTACAAAATGAAATATTTCTTTTATATTTAAGTACAAAATCATATTACATTTGCCAAAATGCAATAGAAGGTCTCAGATCAGGTGTGTGAAAGCGGAGTGTCAAGCCTAATTGGGAAGCCCTTGCAGTGTTTATTGGCCCTCCTTATATTATCAACATTTGCTATTTTTTTTACTGATATTTATATACGTTAAAATTAAACTAAGCTCGACTGACTACAAATAGATGTAAATTTTCGAGAATTTTGATGTTATTCTATTTTTGACATATGTGCAAATACGTGAGTTTTATGAAAAACTATATAAATATCAATATTTTTATCCATAATGATGAATCTGTTGAAATTATTCAAATCTTTCACAAGACAAAGTTGATATTAAGAATTACCACAAAAAACGATCATTTATTTAAGATGGCATGGTCTGTTATGAGATATCTCAGATTCGAATTTATATATTAGATTTGTGCGAAAATAATGACGTAATAATGTCCTTTTTTGACGTTAAAAAATCTATTATTGTACAATAATAAATGTTACAATATTTTTTTCATATGAATACTAGTTTATAAATATCAAGATGAAGTAGTGTGTGGAGGACCGAAGCATAATTTGTAGGCATACTATAGATTTGCTGGGACAAGAAACCCTTTCACCGGCCCTGGTTGCTATATATATATATATATATATATATATATATATATATATATGTTTGAAAAATAAAACTTCGCACGATCTTAAAAAAATCATCTACACAATAAAAGATAATATTAAAGTTTTGTTTAAGTATAAGCATTCAAGCAATTCAGTAATATATAAACTGATTTGATCAATCCGTTTTATTAATGATGTCCTTCCCTCATTTATCTTTTGCCATCAGCCTTCGAATTGTCCCTTGATCTCTAATACCACCATCTTGTTTCTCTTTTGAGATGTATTTTCCTGTGTATAACTCTCCACTCCCATATGTGTGTGCAGAATATGACCGTTGAAACACTATTAATTTCAATGTATTTTCCTTGCGAACCCTGTTTTCAAAAGCAGCGTCTAAAATTCTGTTGATTGTTGTTAGGCATCTGCTGTGGTTAACTGGAGCTATTTCACGTAAACCTGTTTTTGGTCGGTAAGAATGCTTTTCGAATGGCAGTTACAATCCTATACACACAATACTGATATATGAGTAAATATTTGATCACTTCTTCCGATAATGCAATCAAAGCAGAATCAACACAAGTACATTCTAAAGGAAGCAGCTTGCCTGCTTGTTTAGAAAATGTATTATTTAAAATGGTAGGACTATTAAGATTGAGAAGAAAGTGTCATAGTCGGAGTTCTTTGCTATTAACTAAACAATCTAGCCACACAAATCTTGTTTCAAATAAGTTTATGACTACATCATCACTCCTGTTTTAACACCACAGTACACAGTTTGTAAACGGCCTCCCACAGACAAGGAAGTCTTGAGATTTTTGTTCCTTCAGCTAGCTATAAACATTATCTGTTGTGTATCAGTAAGCTCTTCCGTTCGAAATAGATTTTCATCTTCAATTTCATTCGCTACACTTAGGTCTTTAAGATGTGCTGGGTATGCCTGAACTTGTTCACCAATTTTGGTTTCAGTCATTACATGTATTATGTCAATACACTCAAAAGAGTGTAGACGAAGTTCTCTTAAATATTTTTCCGATTTTCTTTTTCGTTTGAATCTTATTTAGTTAAAGTTAATGATTGGCAATACCTACGGCAATACAACATCTATAGAAATTCTCCCTAGCATCGGTAAATATGTAAGCTGAACAACCTTAGCAAAATGTTTCAATAATAATCATAATTATGAATGCTGGTCGTTATTGTAATATGTAAAGGTTTACAAAAGTAAAAACTAAACATTGATAACTTTTCTATTTCGTTGAATCCGAAATTAAACCCTTTCTATATTCTTTCTTTTATTCTTTCTTTTTATCTTTGAAACCAAATAGCACCGTTAATTTCCTTTTTTTCATATTTCCACACGATTAAAGCAGAATAGCCCATAATTTATAATGTATCTACCTGACGTTACTGTCATGCTAACTAAGGCACTAATTTACCTATTAGAGAGGTGCTGAATATAAAACATTTCTCCCCTACTATCGACCTCACCTTATTTAACAGTGGAAATTGAGTGTTAAAATTTGTTATTTTTTAAATAAAAAAATGATCCTCACACGAATTTCTGGCCCGCGGAACGTCTGAAGGCTCGGAATAAACGCTGCTATTCAAAATAACACAAAAAAATTACAACGTAACCATTCCAAACATGAGGAAAAAGTAACAACGCCAATGAGAAACTCCCGTAAAAATGGCTATAGATATGCCCGAAAGCACTTGGCAACATAAAAATTATGCCAAATTGTTTTATTCATTTACGCATACAAAAGAGACAAAAATAAGGATGATATAAAAACGTAATAAAAATTAATTAAATCTTCTTGGCTGGCCATATTTAAAGACAGATGCTTGAAAGAAAGGCTATGGCCCAAACATAAATTAATGTATGTATGTATGTATGTATGTATGGATAGATGTGTATGTGCGTGTATGTGCATATATATTGATGTCAAGTTAGTATTATTAACATGTTATATATGTGTATAGATGCTTAGTTAGTATTATTAGCATCGTATATTGATTAGTCTGTATTATTAACATCTTATGCGGATGGTCTTTACGTAACTGTTTAATATTTATTTATCAAAGAAGTTTTGAATTTACGATTCGTTTTTTTTCAGGTTCATTGCCAGTTTCTTAAAGAAGCCTTTTTATTTTCAACTACAAAATTCTATGTAGGAAAATGACCGAACACATAGCTAGTTAATAATACCCCCTACCTCTTTCCATTTAACGTCATGTGAAAGTTATTAATCAATTAATAACAGTTATATACAGGTTTTTATATTTTACGAAATAATGTAATCGTTTGCATCAGTCGCAAACGAAATTGTCTAGGATTTATATCTAAACAACTTCATTTCATGAACTAAAGTTGGTTTAGAATTTAGCGTAGGCATCATGTTTGATTGGTTAATCACGGGAAACCCACAGACCTCATTATAATTCTGTTTCTTTGTTTTTTTTCATTTTCTCTTTCTCGTTGAAAAGAGGAAGTATTCTGTTTTTGAAATTAATCGTTCACTTTACCATCATCGCCTGAGGAGTCAAATTTGTAGTGTTGAAACACGATTACTATTTTGTAGAGATTTTTACGTTTTTGTTTTAAACTTCGAGATTAAAGAATATCCAGCCCTAATTTGTATTCAGCCCTCTTTTAAATTAAATGTTACAACAGTGGAATTATACTCCATTTGTTCTTATATATGTTTGGACTAAACAAATGTATCAATATTGTGATTTTCTTTCTTCGTTTATTGATTGTTATGGTCCGGTTCCTTGTACCACGGTGATAGTCCAAGGTAGAACCAATAAAGAAGAACTCGAACACGTATATGGAACAGCACATATATATTACAAATAGGAATATATACAGAGAAGTAGATAGCGTTAGTACGAACAATCAGGTTTAGTAGTAATTGTCTGAACGCGACTCTGTTTTCGGACAGCCTCTGACTCGACTGACTAACACGTTCGCTCTGACTGACTGACATACTTCTGACGAACTTCACTCCAGACTTCAGACCGAACGGTATTTAGTAACCGCCACCACGAGGGCATCATGTGGCACAAGGCCAGTTTAACGTGGGATCTCCGAGCCCGTGGGCTCGGCCAAAAAATATGCCCTTGGAACCCGTATAAACAGGTTCAGGGTGGGTTTACCACCCCGAAAGTGACTCCGCTCTTCGGCGTAGCCTCGTTCGGGTTCCTACCCGGCCGAAGGCGGAGAGTTCAACCGATCAACCGGTCAGCCGGTCGTCTGACTTCAGACTGAACTCCCTGCTTCAGGCTCAGTATTTATTACGCATGGAATAGTCGATTATGTTATTATGGGTAAGCTCCCATAATAATGATGATGTTATTAAGATTATCAAACGTTATGAAAAGAATTTACATAAAATAAATAGGCAAGACTATCTTTATTATTTAATGAAACATGTATGAATTAAAAAATGCTGCATAAATACAGGGAATTTAAATTACATGATCCAGCAGCCCACAATACTATCAATACTTGGAATTATAAATATAGCCTTGTGAAAAGGCAAATTGAAATAGCCAAGGAAAAATGGAACACCCTTAACAGAAGCCATTTGTTTATACTAAAAGCTTCCCATACTTAATACTTCTAGAAATGGCTTATGTAAGCTGAAAGTTAAAAAAATATGTATCAATATGGTGATTCTTTCTTCGTTTAATGATAATGTTATTAAGCTTATCAGACCTTATTAAAAGAATTTACATAAAATAAAGAGACAACACTTGTCTATATTATTTAATGAAACATGTATGAATGAAACAATGCTCCCTAAATACACAATATATATATATATATATATATATATATATATATATATATAGTTCTTTCCTATTTTCTATATATTTTCACACACACACACACACACACACACACATATATATATATATATATATATATATATATATATATATATATATACTGCTCTATATTGATGACAACTTTGAATTCAGAACATAATGGAATAGCATTTTGAATAGCGATTGCGGTCGATCTTAAACAGTTGATTCACTGTCCATGGTATTTTTACCATTCCTCGTTCGTACCACATCTCTGTAAGTTCACGTTAATCTGTGAATACATTTGCAGCAGTCACTGTCGTATAGGATTTTAAATTAGATTAGCAATTCAGCAAGTGTTTCTTGTCCCAACGACTTTTTTCATAATACTTTGTTTAGTTTCTGGAGATCTCAGAAAAATCCAGTAACGATAAAATTATTTTCAGCAATAAATGTGGCTTTGGTGTTTGCATTCTACTCCTTTATTCTTTCCGTTCTTCCTTCTTTCCATTACTTGTTTTCTCTAAAACTTTCCTTCCAGAGTGTGCCATCAGCAAAATGTTATTCGTGTACCATTCGTTGTTAGGATTATGTACACTGATGAGATACACCTTGGTAGATATTCTAGTTACGTCTAACTGTATAGGATGAATAAATCTAGTTTGAATACACGTCGTTGTATTATTCCTCTTTCTGTCTGTGTCTACTCATGTAGCTCTTTTATCGCACGCAGAATATTTGTTGCAGCTATAATTGGCGCTAATTGCTGAGGCTCTACCCGAATAAATGTCTGCCTATCTACACTGAGCCTATACGCGTAGAAGGTAAACTGACGGACGCCAAGTGGGTTTCGTCATGTTCTCCAAAAGCTCTGATTTAGTCTTCTCATAAATTGATGCGATAGATTGTTTAACTGCTCATAATCTTTTGACTACAATATCGATAAAAGTATATTTGAAACTTATGAGCGCTTATGACTGTATAATATTTTTTTTCCTCAACATAAATTTTCCGAGGTGAAATTGTATGCCTATTAGAGTGAGCCAACCTGCCATGCTTGTTTCCATAAAATGACGATGTTTCAGCCTAACCTGCTGCATTTACGTTTCTAGCGCCATTTTTCTTTTGTGGTATGGTAGACTAGGAAAAGATAGATAGATAGATAGATAGATAGATAGATAGATAGATAGATAGATAGATACCGTGAATATAGATAGATAGATAGATAGATACAGTGAATAGATAGATAGATAGATAGATAGATAGATAGATAGATATAGTGAATAGATAGATAGATAGATAGATAGATAGATATAGTGAATAGATAGATAGATAGATAGATAGATAGATAGATAGATAGATAGATATAGTGAATAGATAGATAGACGCGTTAAGCGTTCCATTTCTTCACAGCGTGCTCTGATGGCCTAATATTGATAATCTGAGACTGTTGCCAATTCAGTCGGGTTTCGATCAGTCGATGCAATCGCATTTGTAACCACACTTTTGAGCTGTGATACAGCGAGACTCTCTGCCTATGAATGACTAGATAGATAGAACAATAAGAGAAGACAATGATTCAATGTATGTTATTTGCTTGTTTGATAAGGTTCCCTTGGTTTTGTTCACCTATTCTTAGGCCAATGATGCCTACACTTTATGCCGAAATTTTGAGTTTCTTCATTTTCTGTGAATTTTTACTGTGTCTACAGTTCCGATACTAATGTGCGTATTGCGTCAAAAGGTGCGTGTTCATATCCTATCATGCATTTGTTGTCAATATGTATTACTCAAATATATTTTCCATATAAGCCAATCAATACTAGCACTTCAATCAGTCTTTGTATCATACCTTGTCAAATGCTTTTGTACAATGTAAAATCTATTATTTATACATTTAAGTTTCTCGCTTTGAAAGTATTTTTATCATAAAGATAGCCTTTTTTGATCCAGAATCATGAACAAAGCAAAATTCTTCTTGCTCTTTTTTACGGTGTAAATCAGCTACAAGTTTTATTCATTAGAACTAAGTTGAAAATATGCCTCATTATATAGATATAATTTGTATGGAAAGATAGTTAATGATAGAATTTATAAATACTTTCATGAGACATTAAACTTGACTTCTTGTCACTTGATTTCAGGTACTTTTAACATTTTTTCTGGCTTATGCTAATGTTTCATTTTCAACAACCACAGAGATTGTGTTTGTATTTACGTTGAAAGCCTCAGGGCCAAGCAGAATCCATTTCATCGCGTACATCGCACTGAGAACACCGAGTGTAAATGCATTATATGTCGAGTCCTAGTGTAAAACTGCTAGTAAAAGATAGGAAGATCGATGGGAACAAAGATACGGAGAGACAAATTATGAAAAAAAAAAAAAAGAAAGTGAAAATTTATAATACGAGACAAGAAAGGAGATATATAAGTGAATGGAACAGAAATATATAATTTTAAGAAACCAACTAAATTCCTGTAGTTTCCTGTTCTCTTTTTATTGTGACTGTAAAAATGATAACGTCTTAAAGGAAATATTCTTTCATTTAATGGTAGCTTAGTCCATACTGGACCTACTCCGGTAATAAAAAAAAAACAAAAAAAAAAAAAACAGATTTGTACAGGATTATATATTGAAGTAAATGTTGTTACTCCGCTTTTCTAAAATAGAATTAATCATAGTGTTATTAAAAAGGCAAATCTGAGACTATATATATATATATATATATATATATATATATATATATATATATATATATATATATATATATATATATTAAATATCCATAATATACAGAATGCAGTTTTAATTTAATCATTTTAATTACTATATATATATATATATATATATATATATATATATATATATATATGTGTGTGTGTGTGTGTGTGTGTCTGAGTGTGTGTGTTTGTGCGTGTGGGAATGTAATTGAGATTGATATTGATATCTATGAATAAAATACATCTAGCTGTCTTTTGTGGATCAGTTTTAATATTATTATATTACTAGGATTTGTACGGATTTTATACCTACGGAATTTACCTTTCCTTCCTGATATATATATATATATATATATATATATATATATATATATATATATAAAACAACTAAAAATTTTCAAATTAAAAAAATAATAATGTTTTTTATGATTTATTTATATTTGATATTTCAGATTTCTGAAGAAAGATCGAGGTCGATCTGAAATATCAAATATAAATAAACACTTTCATAAAATCATTATTACTTTTTAATTTGCAACATTTTAATTGTTTTCTATATATACATATTAAGAAAGTATACGTGGCATCTCATTATGCTATATATATATATATATATATATATATATATATATATATATATTATTATTATTATTATTATTATTATTGAATATAACAGACAATGAATGTCTGATTATGTGTTTCTAATGTTCGAATGTTTGCTTTAATTTCTGGTTAAAATAAAGACAAAAATTGTCCAACATTTGGATATTTATTTCATTAAGTTTTTACATAACCTTTCGGATCACATGAGACATCTTCAGAGTAGTTATACAGATATGAAACCGTCAAAGATGATATTTTACTATTTTGATATAGAAAATTGCTATGCAACGTTAGTCACAAAACATTACATTGCATCTAAACATTGATTCTGTTGTTATACTTCGGCTCTCTTGCGTGGTATGACGTCATAGAAGTGAATTTTGACCGTTATCGTCGTAAAGAAACTGTCTATGTCAACATAACAAAATATCTTTGACGGTGCATATCTCTGTATCATGTGTGTATAACCACTCAGCGTATGGCTCTTGTGAGCCGAATTCTTAGGACAACTTAAGAAAAATGATGGACAAATTTTGACTTTATTTCACCAGAAATTAAATCAAGCGTTCGAAAATTAGAACGGCTCATGATCAGATATAAAAGGCATTCATTCTCTGCTATATTTAATAATATATGTTTAAATAATGGTCTGCTGCCCCAGTATATTAAATTCAAGTTATTAATACATACATATATATATATATATATATATATATATATATATATATATATATATATATATATATATATATATATATATACACAAGGAAGTGGTTGTAATGGTTCCAACGAGAGAAAAGTATGCATATTAAAAAGAAGAGAAGAGAGGTGCCGCAAAATTTTTGGTTGTAATGTGGATTATTTTAGGAAAAATATTATTTTACTACACTTGTTTCTGGTCTCGCGACCCTCTTCAAGCAAAAGCGGCGATTTCCACATATTATTAGAATAATTAATTTTTCCTTATGTTTTTAAATATATTAGGTTGGTGCAAAAATAATGACGTAATAATGTTGTTTTTTACGTATTTTATAACGCCAAAAAACGACATTATTAAGTCATTATTTTTGCACCAACGTAATATATATATATATATATATATATATATATATATATATATATATATCATTGTATTGGAGAAGACATGTGGTCATACCTTTAACAAGTGTTTTAACACGTAAGCAAATGTAATGAACATGACTGAGATTTGAACTCGGCTCTCCGACTTCTTATTCCGAGAATTTATCCAGTGGTCTCTGATGCTTTTATTATATGTTAATTGCAGGCCAGACTCTTCCTATAACCTTGGGTAGGATCTAGAACTCTGAATTCAAATCCTGTTGAGAGATATTGTGTAACTTGTTGTATACTGTGGACCAGGTCTCTCTATTCGGTGAGGCTGGTTCTACACAAGCCTGCAATACATACACCATATTTGGGGATAGATGTTATTTTTTTCCTCAATTTCAGGTAATGCCTGTTAAAAATTCCCAGATAAAAATGAATGTGATACTTGTCGAAAGAAGTTTTAATATAAAGTTTGCTATTACTAACAGTGAAGAATACTTTTGAACGTACAGAAATGCAAGTCTAGATTTTTCAATATTGTAGTAATACAAAATTTCTAAAACATATTCTAAGTATTTTTTCCCGTTGACGTGACATGGACTATTGGTCGGACAATTAGAGCGATATCTTAGAGGATTTCAGAATATGAGTTTTTATTGCAGATCGAATATATTTTCCAATTAATAAATAATTAAAATTAATTAATATAGTAAAATATTCATTAAAAGAATAAATCAATAAAGTTAATGTAATTAATGGCGAATTCACACACATATATGTGTGCGTGTATGTGTGTATGTGAGTCTGTGGTGTTTGTGAGTTTCTCTGTATGTGCGTGATGTACTAAAAAATATTAAGACAGCTTGAATTCATCTGCGTAAATTTTCATATTATCTCGAGATCTATGATTTAAAATGAAACAAATTAGTATCCTTGTTAACAAAAGTAAGAAATTAGTTACTGAGCGAATAATATTTCCTCTGATTTTTTAGAAATGTTTTTGACGATTTGGAATAGGAAACTGAAAACTGCAAATGTCTAATTCTAAAGGGACACTCGGGAAGGAACATGATGATTAATTGAGAAGAGTGTTAAATCTTGGAGGATCTTTAATCATTTCACATTTTTACATTATTATACAGAAAAAGAAAAAGAAAAAAAATAATGAAAATTCATCGGTTTACGATTACAGAAAATATCATGTCATCCGATAATTTTAGTCGGAATTTTGAATAAAGAAGAAAAGTGAGCAAACGTTACATTTAATTACAAATTCAATCAACAATGTATTTTCCTTGATTATCTATGACATCGTTTCATCTATCATGTCATCCCATAATTTATGTTCGAAATTGGAATAAAGAAAAAAGTGAGCAAATGTTATTTAATTACAGATTTAATCAACAATGTATTTTCCTTGATTATCTATGACTTCCTTCCATCTATCAGGTCATCCCATAAGTTCTGTCAGAATTTTGAATAAAGAAAACAAGTGACCAAATGTTACATTTAATTACAGATTCAATCAACAATGTATTTTCCCTGATTATCTATGACAACCTTCCATCTATCATGTCATCCCATAAGTTCTGTCAGAATTTTGAATGACGAAAACAAGTCACCAAATGATACATTTAATTACAGATTCAACCAACAATGTATTTTCCATGATTATCTAAGACTTCCTTCCATCTATCATATCATCCTATAAGTTCTGTCCGAATTTTGAATAAATAAAATAAGTGGGCAAAGTTTACATTTAATTACAGATTCAATCAACAATGTATTTTCCCTGATTATCTATGACTACCTTCCATCTATCATGTCATCGCATAGGTTCTGTCCGAATTTTGAATAAAGAAAACATATGATCAAATGTTACATTCAATTACAGATTCAATCAACAATGTATTTTCCCTGATTATCTATGTCTACATTCCATCTATCATGTCCTCACATAAGTTCTGTCCGAATATGGAATGAGGAAATCAAGGGACTAAATGATACATTTAATTACAGATTCAATCAACAATGTATTTTCCCTAATTATCTATGACTTCCTTCCATCTATCATGTCATCCCATAAATTCTGTTTGAAAATGAATAAAGAAAACAAATGACCAAATGTCACATTTAATTACAGATTCAATCAACAAAGTATTTCCCTGATTATCTGAGACATCGTTTCATCTATCATGTCATCCCATAATTTCTGTTCGAATTTTGAATAAAGAAAACAAGTGACCAAATGTTACAATTAATTACAGATTCAATCAACAATGTATTTTCCCTGATTATCTATGTCTACATTCCATCTATCATGTCATCACATAAGTTCTGTCCGAATTTTGAATAAAGAAAACAAGTGACCAAATGATAAATTTAATTACAGATTCAATCAACAATGTTCTTTCACTGATTTTCAATGACTTCCTTCCATCTATCATGTCATCCCATAAGTTCTGTTCAAATTTTCAATAAAGAAAACAAGTGACCAAATGATACATTTAATTACAGATTCAATCAACAATGTATGTTCAAAGATTATCTATGACTTCCTACCATCTATCATGTCATCACATAAGTTCTGTCCGAATTTTGAATAAAGAAAACAATTGACCAAATGTTACATTTAATTACAGATTCAATCAACAATGTATTTTCCCTGATTATCTATGACTTCCTTCCATCTATCATGTCATCCCATAATTTCGGTCCGAATTTTGAATGAAGAAAAACAAGTTACTAAATGATACATTTAATTACAGATTCAATAAACAATGTATTTTCCCTGATTATCTATGACATCTTTCCATTTATCATGTCATCCCATGAGTTCTGTTCGATTTTTGAATAAAGAAAACAAGTGACCAAATGTTACATTTAATTACAGATTCAATCAACAATGTATTTTACCTGATTACCTATGACTTCCTTCCATCTATCATGTCATGCCATTAGCTCTGTCCGAATTTTGAATAAAGAAAAGAAGTGAGCAAATGTTACATTTAATTACAGATTCAAACAACAATATATTTTCCTTGATTATCTATGACTCCCTTCCCTCTATAAGGTCATCCCATAAGTTCTGTCCGAGTTTTGAAAAAGAAATCAATTGACCAAATGTTACGTTTAATTACAGATTCAATCAACAATATATTTTCCCTGATTATCTATGACTTTCTTCCCTCTATAAGGTCATCCCATAAGTTCTGTCCGAATGTTGTATAAAGAAACAAGTGACCAAATGTTACATTTAATTACAGCTACAATCAACAATGTATTTCTCCTGATTATCTATGACTTCCTTCCATCTATCAGGTCATCCCATAAGTTCTGTCCGAATGTTGTATAAAGAAACAAGTGACCAAATGTTACATTTAATTACAGCTACAATCAACAATGTATTTCTCCTGATTATCTATGACTTCCTTCCATCTATCAGGTCATCCCATAAGTTCTGTCCGAATGTTGTATAAAGAAACAAGTGACCAAATGTTACATTTAATTACAGCTACAATCAACAATGTATTTCTCCTGATTATCTATGACTTCCTTCCATCTATCAGGTCATCCCATAAGTTCTGTCCGAATGTTGTATAAAGAAACAAGTGACCAAATGTTACATTTAATTACAGCTACAATCAACAATGTATTTCTCCTGATTATCTATGACTTCCTTCCATCTATCTGGTCATCCAATAAGTTCTGTCCGAATTTTGTATAAAGAAACAATGTCCAAATGTTACATTTTATTACAGATTCAATCAAAATATATTTTCCCGGATTATCTATGACTTCCTTCCATCTATCAGGTCTTCCCATAAGTTTTGTCAGAAATTTGAATAAATAAATCTAGTGTCCAAATGTTACATTTAATTACAGATTCAATCAACAATTTATTTTCCCTGATTATGTTTGTCTTTCTTCCATCTATCAGCTCATCCCATAAGTCCTGTCCGAATTTTGAATAAAGAGAAGATGTGACCAAATGTTACATTTAATTATAGATTCAATCAATAATGTATTTTCCCTTATTATCTATGTCTTCCTTCCATCTATCATGTCATCCCATAAGTACTGTCCGAATTTTGTATAAAGAAAACAAGTGTCCAAATGATACATTTAATTACAGATTCAATCAACAATGTATTTTCCCTGATTATCTATGTTTTCTTTGCATCTATTACCAAGCTTACTAATTCCATTACTGTAAAGTTATTTTGGCTGTGAATCGAAGAACTAACAAATGTCAATTTTAACATCTTCCTGTGTCACAAAAGCTGTTTCTTTCAAATGATTCTCTAAGCTACGAAACAAATGGTAGTCTGATGTAGCAAGATCGGTAGAATATGGTGAATGAGGCATTTTCTCCCAACGAAGTTCTTCGATTTTTTGTGACGTGATTCTTTCTGTGTGAAGTCGTGCATTGTCCTGATGAAACATCACCCCTTTTCGATTCACTAAATCAGGTCTTTTTTTTCCTGAAAGCTTGGTTGAAACGCTCTAATTGCTGACAGTATATTTGAGCATCCATTGTTCCGTTAGTTGGTAAGAATTCAAAGTGGATTTTTCCTTGGCAATCCAACCAGAATGAAAGAAGAATCTTTTGCCCATAAAGTTCTCTTCTCGGCTGTGGGTGGGGTCCTTCCCCTTTATACAGCTACTGTCTCCGACTCTTAACATTTCGATAAAAGATCCATTTTTCGTCGCCAGTCACAAGTCTATCCCAAATAGGTGAAACAAGTTGGTGAGAATGGAGAGAAGAGCAGATGTCAACTCGGGATTTGAGTTTGTTTTCAGACAATTCATGAGACCCACATTTTCCTTGTTTAGGAACTTTTCCAAGTTTTTGAAGATGACGATGAACAGTTGGATGGTTTGAACTGAGAACCACTGCCAATATCTCTCCATAAAGTGAATGTTTCTAGCTGCTTCGGCTACTGAGTTTCCTTTCTTGAACTCATAAACCATGTTAGCATGGTTTTAATCAAACAAAGTTTAATTTTATTGTTCTCTGAAATAAAATTTGATCAGTTTGAACATTATTTTTATGTTTAGATGCATTTAGCATCTAAACATAAAAATAATGTTCAACTCCATTATACATTATAAAATACCCTTTAAATTTCGTTCTTTTTAACAAAAAGTTAAAATTAGGACAGAACTTATGGGATGACCTGATACGTTTGAAATAATTTTATTGGCTGATAAAAAATGGAAGAAATTTTAAAGTTTATTCCCAATTAACAATGTTGTGTAGGAGTCGAGATAACATTCTTATGCAAGAATTAGCTTAATACAACGCGCACTCGTGATAGAGATTTCCTTGTTAAGGGGTGTTATATGAATGTAAGAAGAAATAGGAAGGGAGGACAAATATGACTACATTGAGAATAGAAATCTCTTGACCGAATTAAGAGACACATTTTTGTTCTTTTATGGAGATTTCAATAAATAAAATGGTCAATGTTTACTGAATTTCGCAGGTTTATAAGCAAGATTGTAGTAACTGAGCGGTGGTGGGAGGAAATTAAAAAGAGCACATTACTATGGATATCAGTAGAGCCTGGATTTGAAGAGACGATGGAATATATTCTCTGGGAAGTTTGTCCAATAAAGCAAAAGTTCTAGAGAAGAAGCTGATTGAGTTGAACTTATGCCTTACCAAATAACACAAAGAACTGGATAATTTGGCAGTGATGGTTTGCACTAGTGAAACTAAAAAGTGTAATTAGGGAATATTGACAGGTTAACAATAAAGTTAGGTCTGTAGGGCAAATGTTTTAAAGTGGAGAAAAATTTATCACCCAAAAGGCCGTGTAATCTTAGTTGAATTATGTCCAGTTTAGACTGTTAGAACTGCGTACTACTAGCATTACTCTATTCATCATTTGGCTTATCAATCTTTTGCAGGTTATTTAAAGCCAGAAAATATTAAAACTTACAGCGGGCGAGAAGAGGTGAACTCATATATATGCAAATGATATTTGTACTTAAGTTACCATAAGGACCCCAATTCGAACTGGAATAAATACTACAATTAAAAATTCCGAGTTATCAATCATTAAATCGAAGCTTACAGCGACTGACATTCCCAAGGGGTTACCTCTGTAGGAACTGACCAGGATCGACGGTGCTTACCTTCACTGATTATACGAGAACCTGTGTTTCAACCTGATGTGAGCATCAACCTTAGATTAAAGAGGAAATGAGGGTAATTTGACTTCGGAGAGAAAACATATAGTTTTCAAGCTGTAAATGTCTGAAAAGATTTAATAAGATAATCGACTTTATCTGAATATTTGCCATAGCAATGCTTAAACACAAGTCATACGCTGATAGATTTGTGGAAACCAAGATATCCACCTGAAAAAAAGCGTAAATTGAATTGAATCATATCAAGGTTTGAATGTGGGTCTGAGCTTTTCCAAGCCGAGATGGCAACAGTACACAATACTGTATTTAAATATGCAACATTTCCATTATCTTGTTAAGGTGAAAATATATATATATATATATAAAAAGAGCAAAAAAGTTTTCCAACATCCTGAGCAGTGGATCGTTTATAAGAATTCCCCCGTGAGATACAAAAGACTTTCAAAGCATAAGACATTGTTGAGAATGTTACCGGTTATGGTGACTGAACAAGACACTAGGTTGTTGTCATACTGAAAGTTATTGGACACGTCTCGGGCCAACTAAGCGGAACACTTTAATAAGATTAATTCGCATTCGAACAAAATAACTTGTGTCAAAATATAAAACATGAATTCTTCTGTGGCAGAAAAAAATGTAAAAATTCGGATCAAATATAAATAAGAAGAATATATATATATATATATATATATATATATATATATATATATATATAAAATAAGAAACATCACTTTCATATATGAGCGGAATAATACTGCCATTTACTGTACTGTAATGATATTCGATTACTCCATATATTTACAGAGGTATATCATTAATCGATATATTGAGCATTATTTTAATAGCACCAGCACTCAGTATATATTCATAAATAAATACGCACACCAAATATCGCACACACACACACACACACACACATATATATGTGTGTGTGTGTGTGTGCTGGGGTATAGAGGGAGAGACAAGGTTATATATATATATATATATATATATATATATATATATATATATATATATATATATATATATATATATAACCTTATCATACACACAAAGACATATCTATCTATCTATCTATCTATCTATCTATCTATCTATATATATATATATATATATATATATATATATATATATATATATATATGATTAATAGAAATATAACATATTTCATTTAACTAAATGATGTTTGATAGATAGATATTTTAAATATATCATGAATTTCAACATTTACCCAGAATGTGCCTATACACTTGCCGCATGCTTATCTGAGTGAAAAACAGATATGTTTTTTTTCCCCTGCTGTGGCTACTAGCTCAGCCTCAATGTCTGAAATGGGTGGTAAATTTACGCATTTGTCTCCTATGCGGCACCCCCAGTTTGTAAATTGATTAATCATGACAATCATCTGAATTTCCTCGTGTTGCCAAGAATTCTTAGTTGCCCCTGTAATCAATTTGATATGGTTGATAATTTAACAGATTCATCTATCAATATCATGACCCTGCACCATAGAGTTCTCCGGACTACTCCTCACCAAAACTGATTGGCTTTGATGTAAGAGCCAAATTCTATAGCATTGTTGAAAGTATTCAACCTGAAATTTGGATCCAACTTTTGATCCAGGTACGGTGTTATGGCTTATAAAATGTTGGTCGTCTTTTCCCAGACTGTTATCAATTTTATCTTCTTCATGAGTAGAAATCCACTGAAAAGTCAATAAATGAATGAAAGTCCTTTTTCTATTACACTTTTTATTGCTTCATTGCTTATTTTTCAGAAATTCTACTATATGACCTCATAATATATATTCCATTTAATCCCCATGATCCAAATTTATCTATATTAATCACCTCATACGCCTGAACGCGCGGATGCGTACACACACAGACACAAACACATACACATTGTTTAAGTAGATGATAAAATATCAGTATCAGTTACTGCAGCGTATTTAGTTTAATTTTTCAGTCTTTCTCTAGTATTCTCTTGTCACCAATTTCAAATTTGGATTCGTCTATCGACATATATGATTTTTTTTATCATTTAACTCTATGTATATTTTTTTAACATTACCAGAATTTACAACTAAATTAAACGTTAATACACGTTCTAAATGTTAAATCAGAACTGTCTAATATTGTAATGTAGCTGAATGTGTTTTCAGAAAAATATTATACCATAACGACACTATTTTATTGTTTTATTTTAATATTTTCCTCTTATTAATTTGCACAAAATAGCAAAATCAAAGTGGGTAAACACTGAAATGTTATTAACAGAAGTCTACTCTTAAAGACAAATTACCCAGATTTCAAATCACGCAGTGAAATATTTGAAACTGGCGCAATTGTTGACAGAAAAATAACTACAACAACAAAATTGAAAACTACAGCTGAAGATAAAAACTTGGTTATTGAGTACAAAGAGAATAGAAGAAAACAGCTTCAGAATTGAAAGGTGATCTTTAATCAACTAGTCAGCAAGCAATGATTTTGAAACCAAAGGAAAACATGCTTTGTGGTAGAGTGCTGAATATCGGTGATAACAGAATTAATATGAAAAGTTTTTTTTTTTTTTTTTCACTTAACTGGACATGACGGAAATATTACTAGGTAAAGTGAAAAGGAATCTCTCTCTCAGTCTCTTTTCTCTCTCCCACTCTCTCTGTCTGTATCTATCTACCCTTCTATATCTATTTCTCTCTCTCTCTCTCTCTCTACACAAACACACACACACACATCTATATACATGCATACATATATATATATATATATATATATATATATATATATATATATATAATCGGATGTCTAGCCACACTGATGAGCTGTGATGCAGCGAAACAATCTGTCTGTGGATATTAGCTCTCGCTCGGAGTAATTCGCCTTTCTCTCTGCCGGATGTCGATGGTCTAGAATCTCCGACTGGTACCAATTCAGTCGGGATTCGCTCTCGGTGAAGAGCAATCGGATATCTAGTCACACAGGTGTGCTGTGATACACCGAAACAGTTCTCATATATATATATATGTGTGTGTGTGTGTGTGTAGATATATTTTTAGTTGCAGTTATCAATACTGTTTTTCTTTTAATTGCTCTGCATTTTTTGTATATCTTATATATAATCCCGTCCGTTTACTTGCTTGCTAATTTTGAAAACACATTACTGGACAAGTGACTAAAAATTAACGTGTCCAGGAACGTGTTTTTAAAACTGCAACACAATTTCAAATACTAGATTACATTGCAAATGTGATGACAGAACCTTATTTATGATATCTTGGAAGAAGCTCATACTCTAGTGTCATCAAAAGTGTGATCAAGATCACTGCGTTCAAACTCTCAGTCGAAATTATGTCTTCATGCTAGGACAGTGATTGTTAGTTTCCATAAGATTCCTCTATTTTATTGCACGTATATACTGCGTGCCAAATTATTATCGAGATAACTTTTTTTCTAATATTTCAAAAACCGTCCAATTAATTCACACACAATTTTTACACAACGTTGGCAAAACAGGCCTGCGCAATCACTGAAATTAACGTACTGATCTGTGCAATATAAACAAACTGGCGCCATATTTGTTCTCAGCACGGTGATTTGAGCGTGCCAAATTATTAAAAAAGTATAGTAAAATTCCCAGAATTGAGCAAACAAAAAGTTTATTAATGTTGCACGTGGATGTTTATGATCAAAAGAAGCTAATAAATAAGATAATCCAAAAAATGATAACAGATACAAAAAATGCACAGTTTTAAACAAATTAATAGGGAATGATATTTCCCTGTTTTGAAATTACTTGAAGTCGACGATCCATAGAATTTGTTAATTGGAGGATGTCATCTGCTGTAATGCCGCGAGATATGTCAAGAATTGCTTCCCACAACTCAGCGTTGCTCCAGAATTGTCGTCCGTTGGCGTACAGTCTTCGCTTCATGATGCTCCAACGGTTTTCGATTGGGTTCTATACCGGAGAATTTGCTGACCACTTCATTTTTACAGGTCCATCGAAGCCTAACTGTTTCAAATATTCAGTAGTCTTGTGAGCAGCATGTGGGAGCATTATCTTGCATAAAAACAATGGCCCTTCTGAAGGCGACTCTTTGCCTTTTCATCCACGTTTCAAGAACCTCCTTCATAAACGCTATCTATACATCAGCAGTCATTTTGACGCCATCAGGTACTCTCCATGGGCCCACAAATGTTTTTCCAATAATATCACACCAGATCATTATGCATCCACCGCCCTGTTGGAGTCTCAAACGCTGATGCCAATTCTATCCAGACTTTGGCCCATCAAGTGTTGCTAGAGTTCCTTCTGTGAACAAAACTTTAGAGTAGTCGATCTTCATATAGTCCTCGGCCCATTTCAATCGATTTTAATGCGATTTCTCTTCAACGGAGGCTTCGATACAGGTTTGACTGTTGTTGCTATTTCCCTCAGATAACGACACCGAGTACTTTTAGACACAGAAGGATCCCTAATGCGACTGAAAAGCTCTTGACTGGTAAGTTCATGTTTCTTCGTGGCCTCTCGTTTAAGCCGTGACATGAGACGACGTGAAATAACCCTCAGCTTGCCTTATCTGCCATTTTGCGTGCTTGTGTAGGGTCGGCGGTGAACTTTTTCACTGTCGATGATACCTCCCTATCATTTTAGAAATTTCTAGGGTAGATTTACCCTTTGAGAGTTCTGAGGTGATAGCTTTCTTTTCAGCATCAATTAAACTGCTTTTACGGCCCATCTATTCACTAAATTCTTACACTTTACTAATAATTTGGCACGCTCAAATCATCGTGCTGATACCAAATATGGCGCCAGTTTGTTTACATTGTGCAGATTAGTACGAAAATTACAGTGATTGCGCAGGCCAGTGTGGCCAACATTGTGTGAAAATTTTGTGTAAATTAATTTTTGAAATATTAGTTTTTGAAATATTAGATAAAAGTTATCTCGATAATAATTTACCACTCAGTGTAGAGCTTGAGTGAAAATGCCGTACAGATTTCAGTCCCTTCTTTCCACCTAGATTATATCAAGTGCAGGATCAAAACAATGGTGAAATTCGAAACTTAACCTCAGAAATATTCTTAACCATTGACCATGAGCCTATACTCAAATATTTAATATACTAGATTTTAAGTAATCTCTCGTCAACTGTATCTAAAGGTCGGCTCACTATAGTTATTTTTCTACTTTATTAATCATTTCAGTTTAAGCAAGGTAGTAAGATACAAGGGCGTGATTAAATATAAGAAAACTAAAACATTTTTAAAGAAAGAGGACAAAAACATCAATTATGAAGACATAAAAACACTATTAAGATCAAGATCAACTGACATTTTCAAAGGATTAAATTTAATTACAATTTTTCACATTGCGATTAATATTAAACGTTTGAAGGTGTAACTTGACTGGAAAGAAAAAAAACAGGAGACTTCCATAACCGGGATGTCTTAGCGAAGAAACTCTTAGCATAGAACTTACGCTTACATTCGTAAAGTCTAGATACCGAAGTGGAAAGCACACATGAATTATAACTACTGTAAAATCTACAGTTTGAGTTTCTGGTGCGTATCGAAGAAATAAAAATATACCACAATGGGTCTCTGCAGCAGGAAACCAACCAAGGAAACGACTGTACTGAGAAACTAGCAGCAATCCATTTAATTCAGGCACCTAAAAAGCATTTAATTTCCCATTTAAGCATTAAGAAATATAACAAAGAAATAAGCCTAAATTTCCATAATTAATGCCCTAAAGTTTAGCGAGCCAAGTGAAAATAAAAAATGATTAAATAGAAATATTAAATGATTTGTAAGTGCAGACCTACCAACAAATATTTACTTTTTCCTTTAAGCCTTTTATATATATATATATATATATATATATATATATATATATATATATATATATAACCAAAGATGCGGTTATAAACGTAAGCTAAGGTTTAAGATAACGCCATGTCATGTAAAAAGCAAATTACTACTAAATAAATATAATGAAATAATAGAGACGTGAAGACACATAAGCAACTATTTACGTTGCCTTTTATGTACTGATTAATAAAAAATAATTGTTTAAACAAGAAATGAATGAAAAACAAAACACACCACTTATTTAACAATTGACCCTAACTAAAGCTAGAACGTTTGAGAAAAGAAATTATCGTAAGAACTCAAATAATTTCTGTCTCTAATAATGTAAATGTTATTCTTACATTATTTTGATACTGAGTCGAAAGAGAAAAAATAAGAAGGAAAACGTATAGGCAGAGAGTATAATGATAAAAATAAGATATAATGAATATATTCGACACATGAGGACATAATTACACGCACACGCGTTTGCAAATCACACGGAGATGAAGAGAAAAATAAATCACTATAAGAACAATAACTAGCATATGTCAATTTTTAATTTAGTATATGAAAAAAAAAATTCTACAGTCAATTTCTGGAAACTCCTGACGAGCGGAATGAACGACATCAAAAATTTTTCAAGCTTTATCTATGAGACATCCGAATCAAGGTGCTGAATATAATATCAATTAGCTACTTGCTTTTTGTACTAGAAGTATATATGTACACACACCAACACACACACACACACACACACATATATATATATATATATATATATATATATATATATATATATATATATACATATACATATACATATATATATCTATATATATATATATATGTATATGTATATGTATATATATATATATATATATGATAAAATATACTTAAATTTTTGTATATTTATAGGCATCATCCTCATCATCTTCCTTCGACCTCTCTGTGTTAGGTAGAAACTCCACTAACAATCCCTTTCCACACTGCTCAGTCCGACATTGCCTCACATAGATACCCAATGTCTCCCCATGATTTCCGATCCATACTCTCTGGGTAAAAGAAATTTCGTGAGAAGACAACTCCGATATAGGTAATATACAGATAATATAAAGCGTCATTGAAAAATAACCCCCTATTTTAGTTATGACTGGCTAGCCACGATTCCTAACTGAAGCCCTTTGCGACACATTCTTTGGTGCAAGGAGAAGGTCTAAAATACCAAACCAAAGGCCAGAAAATTAACTTTTATAAATGTCATGCTCAGTATTATTTGGCACTAATTAGATTTTAACCAATTATAATTTTAACTCTGTTGATCATATCAACACTTCTAAATATGTTACAGATGAACTAAAATTTAGTGATAATGTTGGCAAACTTTCTACAGAGGAAACCTATGTACTACTTAAAGACGATAAATCTTAGTTAATGACCAAAATTCCTACAAGAATTATAAATCCCACCAGATTAGAGTTAGGAAGGACAAGCAATTTATATTAGAACGCGTTAATAAACTTATTTAGAATCACTTTGGACTTATTTATCCACAATAATTAACAGTAGGTAGACATTTCTGACAATAACATTGATATTTTTCTGGGATCTTTGGATTTTGTAAAATCTTATGATTTTGTTGGTTTATATGTTTTGTATAACCTTACTGCTTATGAAAAGGTTACTTTGGATAGTATAGGTCTGTATTGGAACGATAGTCTCATGATTGTAAAAAATCTACGAGAAATAAAGTAGATATACTTAGAAAAATGACTTATAGGGAATATAAAAGTTTAAATCTTAAGGTGAAAATAAGTACCAATCAAATTGATTTTCTAGATGTAACTTTTGATCTAATCTATGAAAATTTTCAGTGTTATAGGAAGAATAATGCCAATCCAAACTTTATCCATTCTAATTCCATTAGCCTATCGTCTGTAATTCGACATATTTCTTTCATCGGTAGAACCTCGGATTTGCGAACACTCTTCTAACAAAGAGGTTTTTGAAAAACATAGAATCTGTATAATAGAGTTCTTAGGAATATTGGGTAACGTTCCACTGCCATTCAGTTTAAAGTCTATGACGGTAGTTCAAAGAACAGAAATATAAGCAGGAATACCATGTGGTACATACATCCATTTAACCAATTAGTACAGAGGACGTACGTTTCTAAAATTAGAAGATGCGCTGATATGCATTGAAACATGAATATATTTATGTAGGGGTTTTTACACATGTTCTAATAATGAAATGGGGGAATTGCCGTCATTTATATTTTTCATTTCGCGCAGGCGCGTTGTTTATTTTTGATTTTGTTGACTGCACAGTATAGTAGGATCAGTTCGGCGTCATGACGCAATTCACTCCACCATATAATTGGAAACGACTTGCTGTACTACTTGGCATTGGCGCCGGATGATTCAATAAGCACTTTTCAGTGTTTTGGGGTGTCAATTAGGGGACAAATGGAGAGGATTCAGAAAGCGTTGGATTATTCTAATGGTGATACGGAGGTTTTTGGCGCGATCACTAATGATATCGATGTTATACCTCCATAAATTTTCTCACAGGGCCTCAAACACCACACTGTCGCCTACATCAAATGCCTATAGGGGTGGTGGTTCCCCGGATCAAGGATGGTGGATGCTGGAAGGCTCTATATTTGGTTATAGTACTCTGCACAATGCCACAACGCTAAAGATTTTTCTAATGGCTGACAGACAATTTTGGAGACCACATAACCCCATACATTCGCGCATCTAACTCCCCAGATTGAAAACCCCTTGATTATTATGTGCGGGGCGCGAATTAGCGAGAGATCGATAAAAAAATCTTTTTAACACTAATGATGAACTAAAGCCAATGAATATGGCAGAATTGCCCAACTTTAAAAAGGAGACCATCCAGAAAAGATGCTGCACATTCCATAGTTGTCTGGATGCCCTGTTGAAGCCAATAAATTTACAACTTTAGTATTTAAGATATTTTTGTGTAATTTTAGTAAATATATGTTAAAATTAGATGTCAGTGTTATTTAATGTTTGTGTAATTTAGACGATGTTTGTTAGTGTGTGCGTATGTTTGAGTGTGTGTATGTGTGGAGGATGAAGAGACAGAGGGAGAGATAAAGAAATATTTTTATGGTATATTATATTTATGGGCAGGGTTAGTAAATGTATTTACAATGTACATAAAAAAAAATGTACACCGAGCAATGTAAGTATATTTCGCGTTTCAGTGTTTGATCGTAATCATTTAGCCATGTCTATGATCTGTTGGCTCGCTGTTCATTTTGCCAATGGTGCATTGTATGTAGTAAGGACTGTCATATAATCTTAATTTTTATTCTGAACCCGTGAATGGCTATATTTGAAATTGTTCTACTCTATATTGAGTAAGAATATTAAGTAAACCTGAATATGATGATTTATAGTTATTCTATAGACTTGTTTGTAACTTGTTGGTTTTTTACATGTGCATTCCTAGATTTTTAATTTGTTTATTTACTTATGTTTCTATCTTTTTTTTAATTATTTTGGGCGGCTATTTATCTTATTTGTTTAGTTTAAAGTGTTGGATTTGTTAAAATATGCTACATTGTATATAGTGTATATATTTTTACGTACAATGTTAGCAACTTCTTAGGCTTACCGGGGAAAACATCTCGTTGGCGTATTTAATGTCAGAGCATTAATATGATTTTCTTATTAACAAAACGGTGTCCAATGACCGACCACTACTAATATTTCCATGAGTTTGCCCGCAATCACCAGACAGTCGACAACTGCTTTTTCTGAAATGGTCGTTTCATCAACCTATCGGATAACATGAGATTTTACAACGTGGGTAGAAGGTGTGCATCTATTTATTCACACACCCACTAAACATGTCAAGCAAGATAGAAATGGCGAAAAAAATCACAATTATTTGGAGAAGACCAAAAAAAAACATATCAGAAATCAGTGCTCGGTGATCGTTCATCAGAAAAAAAGAAATCAAAAGTCTGTGTAGAAAATGGTGAGGTAACAATTGACAATCAGCAAAGGTGCATAACGTTAAAAACAAAACAGGGCCCAGATAGTCTGCTATATACATATATACGAACTCACACACGCATATATGTATATGTGTGTGTATGAGTGTAGGCGTGCGTTTCTGTGTGCATATGCATGTAAGTTTGTGTGTGTTTGAGTATGTGTGTCTATCGTGGTATGCTTATATATATTTGTGTTGTAGTGAGTGTGATTGTGTATATGGGTGTTGTATTTAGGCGTGTTTTGTATGTGTGCGTATTGTGGTGTGTATATATTTATGCGTAGGTATTTGTGTGTATAATGTGTGCATTTGTGTGTGTATGTGTATGTGTTTGCGTATATGGGCCTGTTCTGGTGTTCACCTATGTGTTTGTATACGTATAAGTGTATGTGTGTGTGAGTTTGTGCATGTGTGTTTGGGATGTCTGTGCATTGTAGTGTGTATCTATTTATGTTTCTGCATGTATGGCATGTGTGTCTGTGTGCGTGTACTTGTGTGCCCGTCTTCTTGTGTACCCGTGCGCGCGCGCGTGTGTGTATGCGTGTGTGTGTGATAATATGTGATCTATAAAATGAAATATATGACAAGCGTAATCTTCAGAGACAGCTCCGGATATTAATAACATGTGGTGGAGTTTTTATAACTTTTCCATGAGAGCGGATGTTAATGGACACTGTCGCCTGGTTTATTAGATGTAGTGTAACCAGAAAACCAAATGAAAAAAAATTCCATACTTTTGTATTGTTACTAGGTTGACGCGTATCAACTATGTAAAAGTCCAATAATTATATATCCCCAAAAATGTTATGAAGCATGTTATAGATATTTTTTCCACAGAACACATTCTAGAGTAATAGAATTACTTATAATAATAAGAAGATATCTTGATATAATGCATCAATGAAATTTTAATATTATTATGCCTTTGTGGGAATTGATACTATTATTACCGTATAAAAAAAATGGAAATTTAAAAAGCGGGTTGGATAAAGAAAGTATAACATTTAATATATCACTTAAATTGCTTTATATGTAGAAATATCTCCTCATTAAGAAAGCAGACCAATACTTGTTTTGTCGGACAAAATTGCCATAAATGTAAAAAAAAATATCTTCGTAAAATTTATTATCAAATAGAATTTATATCTAAATTGCACATTAATCTATTTGTGTTGCTGATTACATGCAAAATTTCTTTATAAAAATAATATTTTATTCCTGTATATAATCATCAATTTGTCATTAGCTATCATTTTTTGTTAATGGCCGTTGGTTTGGATATTTTTTTATAGCGGTATCAAAACATCCAGGGCTTATTTAACGCCGACATTTAAATACATTTTATGCATTTTTTTAAAGATAACAATGTATTTAGTTATACACGTCTTACTAATTATCCCATAGCTGGGGGGAAGAGTTGGATTCATATAATTCTCAAGATATTTGTGAATAAGTAAATATAACGAACCCAACTGAAATTCGAACTCGGCTCTCAGATTAACAATTTCGAGTCATTATCCTTTTCGCCACCCGCACACCCAAGCTTACAGCACCGTTATTACCAAGCGTTCATCTATCTAAATAATAATCAGATTCGGCGTTGCTAAATTCTGGTGATTGTGCAGCAGCGGATGTTAGAACGTGATGTACAATAAGTCTAGCTGTAAAAGAGGATCGAAGTTAAAATGGATCTATTTGTTCATGAAAAATGTCTGAATTTATTAGTAGATAAATGTTTATTTTCTTACTTTATATGTCGTGCCCCTTCAGGAAGTTGTTGATGGATCTGCACAAAGTCATCTAATTTGTAACTCTTAATAAATTATGTTTTTTTTTTTTTTGGTTGTTAATTCTCCGAAATATTGTTCCGCCATCCATTTACTCAAGCTCTCTAGGTAGGTTATGCGTTATTTTTTCTTTGTTCCTCATGGTTTCAGTTTGTTTTGGAGAGTCTCAAATTTACCAAGCAATTTACTTCCTGAAGTGCCCTGAGAATTTCAACTGTCCCTTCTTGGTGTTAAGCTTGATTATCCGTTTTTGTAAGCATGTCCTCAAATTCATCACATGTTCTGTTCGTGATATCCTCAGCATCATTGTGTAGAATCATTTTTCTGCTGCTTCAGTTTCCTCGTGTTCTTATTTATTACTGTTCCGTTATTGCTTTCCAAGTTCTCACAGGGTCCAATTACACTTCCTGGCCCAAGGATTATCATCAAATTCGTTAATCTATATTTAATAAACCAGGGCAATAATCCCTTCTGATTAAGCATGATTTGTCCTTGAAATATATCTTTATTGTCAGGTGCCTTATAATGAGACATTCATCCTCAGTTTTTATAGAGCCACTATCTCTGTTTAATATTTACATAGCCACTCTGTTAAATATTTACATAGCCACTCTGTTAAATATTTATGTAGTCACGATCTTGCGACATAAATTGTCAAGCGCTTTTCCATTCTGAGCATAAATATTGCATTCCTTCTTCCGGTATCTTTAACGAAACATCACTATTCTTGTGCAATTTCCGGACTAATTTCGCTTCACACTTGAATTACATGTTTTGCTATTAGGCTCATTAGGCTGACTGACCGATGGAAATCAAATACGTTTGCACATTTTCGCTCTCTTGGGTAAACTGTTGGAACTAGAACAGTCTACCCCAGCGAGCAAAATAAAGGGTTCAGGTCGACATTCCAACCACCTGAAGAACGCTGGAGCGTAAAACGGCCGAAATGTAAATAGTGTACATAATACCTCATCTCAGAAATGTAGACTGATTCTTTCTAGTTCTCTAATCATTTTCCTGATGTTAAAATAAAATTCTTGAATGACGGTACCGTATTTTTTACTACTGAAGTAATTTCCATATCCTCCAATTTCATCTCCCGGGATAAATGAGAAAGACGAATTTATTGTAACTGTGATGATAATTAAAAAAAAACAACAATACCCCCCCCCCCAAAAAAAAACACGCGTGAACAACCTCTTTTATAATTATTCAAAAAAAAAATTAACTTTATCTCTTACAGCTATGGAATTTCTTGCAAAACAATAATCATAATAAGCTGACTAGAAACTGATAGAAAAGCAAATGCTTTTAATGTTTGTTCTATGCACTTCAACACGTTGCTGAGACGTTCGTTATAAATCTTCTTATGTTTTGGCTGATTGCTTTTGATATAGAAGTCCTGAAAATTTGAATTGTTTTTATTTATTATTTTAGTGGTGCAATATATTGGTTTTGTCAACAATTATTTTTCACAACAGAATGCAGAAATCAATGGACGGCGGTTTCGCCCTATATTTGGAACTCTTGGATTAGTTCCACCACGGAATATGTGAACGAACGGCGCAATATCGAGTCTAGTTCGCTACCTCTTCGTCAGTACAGTTGGTATGACATTTGCCTGTCAATGCTGTCCGGCTTTCAATTCTCGGTAGTGGATGCGCACTGATGATGAGTTCCAAATATAGGACGAAACGACCGTCCAGTGCTTTCTGCATTCTGTTGAGGTTTCTTCTAGACTCAATGAATTAATTATCTCAAATCTCCTTTAATTTCTATCATTTGTATATCCTTGCTTGAACCAGCTTCTAATGCTCTGGATAGAGCGGCTTGGTGATGGTAGTCGTGGATCTCGGAGGCACAATCCTGTGGGTAAAGGAACTTGGATGAGTTCCACCACGGAATATGTGAACGAGCAGCGCCATATCTAGTCTACTAACCGAGGCCCGTTAGTACAGTTGGTATGACGTTTGCCTGTCAATGTATCTATCCGGGTTTCAATTCTCGGTTGTGGATGCGCACTGCTGATGTATCCCAAATATAGTACGAAACGGCCGTGTAGTGCTTTTTGCATTCTGTTGTGGTTTCGTCTAGTGTCAATGAATTTCTTAATTATCTCAAACCCTGCTTAATTTCTATCATTGATTGAGAGATATATATATATATATATATATATATATATATATATATATATATATATATATATATATATATATATATATATATATATATATATATATATATAAAAATAAATAAATAAATAAATAAAGTGATAGAATGACAAGCATACGGAATCAACAGCTCATTGTCTATGACCAAAGCGAGTCTTCAAGATGGTGAAATTTTCCATTTGTTTCACCTGCAGTGGAATGGACCTCGCTACGTCTATTTAGCCCAGACTTGTTACGCATTAATTAATACTTATCTGGCTTTCGTCACAGCTATTTACGTTGGTGTAATTACATATGTGCAGGAAAAGAAAGTCCGATGAATGTTAAATTTTATTTTTTTAGAAGTGTTTATGTTTATAATCTAACCAATTTCATCATGTACTTTTTTTTCCTATTAAGTATACGGTATTTTAATAATAAAAGCTCTGTCAAGAGACATGAAATATTGTAAGAAAATTGGTCAGAATCGATATTCCCTTCGTATTCCATTGGTAAGAAGATTCCGTCAGACCGGTTATTCCAGAGAACTGCTCCTTTGGGGAATAGACTCTCGGTGGATGATTTTTTTTTCCCACTCACTACAAGCTCCATCTCTTCAAGATAAGGTTTCTTGCATATTGCTATGAATACATTTCCTTACGCTCATACAACACTACAAAGTAATGATCTACCGTGGGTAGCTCTTGGGCCTCGTATTGGGTGAAGATGACTATTAAAATCTTTCTGTACACCCTCAATTTAAAAGTTTAAAAATACAGTCACATCATTGGAAACACTGATGTCCAAATGAAACATGCGAATCACACGGTTTGTTTTCCAATTTGTCATTGATTTTCCTAAATTTGTTCAGGCACATAACATTTATAAATATTAGTTTACCATCTCAGAAAAGTGAGGCAACATGGTATGTGCTCATCTATGTTAATTATCTCTTCTATTTTTCGAGTCGTTTTTATCTATATTTACACAAATTATATAGATAGGCTTTCTTACTTTTCTTATATATCAACGCTTTATGGTTATTTAGTGAAGAAATTTATTTTTTGGTGTGGGGAGGGGTAACAAAAATACATGTAATTCTGCTTCCACAATTGTATACATGGTAGATGATAGCAAGCTTTTGTGGAGATTATGGGAAGTCATTACTGGAGGTGAGGTTGATAGGTGTGTCCTATGTTGTAGTTTATTTTATGTTTTCTTAGTGTTTATTTCATTATTACTTGACCACAGCGGCTACCACTCCGTGTCAGGATGCCACTGTGTTTTATCCTCTTCCAATAACCAATCTCCCGATCCTTTAAAACTGTTTGCGTGCTGCCGGGTGTACTTTATAATCATGCCCAGGATATTTTTAGTTCATATTTTCTATATATTTTACTCATACATACATTTATACATATATCATTTCGGGTTAAAACTTTAAGATTGAAGCACGTGTAGAATACCTACGACCTAGGGATCTACATTCAATTGCCCCACTTGTCACAAATTCGCAAGTGGGGCAATTGAAGTCAATATTTGGTTTATTATGTGAGTGAGATAATGCGCATATCGTTCATCATCTGAAAAAATATTTGTGTACGCCTGAGGCATTTCTACTGTTCTCATCTGCGTAGACGTGATAATATCCGAAAATCAACACTCCCGATTTCAAATTTTCTGAAAAAAAGTACCTGAAAGAAATATATCACATGGACTTCTAAAAACATGAGTAAAGCCATAATAAATTTTCCTCTGCGAATTCAATCCATGTCACGTATGTTCTCTATTTCTCTCTCTCTCTCTCTCTCTCTCTCTCTCTGACACACACACATAGACACACAATTTTTATCTGTTTCACTCTCTCATTCGCTTCAACATTTATTTCGTTTTTATACTTGAATGTCCTTTAGTACTGAAACGGATTTAACTTGTGACTTGACAAAGAATTCAATTCTTTCTCTTTAAAACCTACATTTTTTGTACGATCTTTTTTTTTCTTGCAGTAAGCTTCTAGGTTGTTTTCCCTTCAGTTTTTGCTTAAACCGCCCGCAGTAAACTTAACGCAAATGGCAACGGTTTTACAGTCCATGCATTATGCTTAGGCTTATACCGGATTCTTGCAGATAATCTGTCGCAGAATACAGACAGTGAAACATTCACCAATATTCGATGTATTCTTTGTTTAATCATGAAGAAAATAATACAAAGAGATGAGGAGCTCAAACACAATTGAGTTTAAATTGCTAGCGGGATGACAAGAGATTATTTACGAATTGGATTCCGTTTTGACTTGAAATATAAGTTATTTATAATCTCTAAGAAAGACATCCTTCGATCAACAAAAAGCCCACAAATAAAAGCACAATTATATATATATATATATATATATATATATATATATATATATATATATATATATATATTAGCTTGGTGCAAAAATAATGAAGTAATAATGTCGTTTTATGACGTAGAAAAATACGTCAAAAAACGACATTATAACGTCATTAATTTTGCATCAACCTAATATATCTGTGTGTATGTCTGTGTACGTGTTTTAAAAATAATAACATTGAAAAGTTAAAATCTTCAGATACACTCGGTTGTATATTAATATTTTTTTTGTTTTATTATTTCAATTAGGTTCCTTGACTAGTTTCGATCGGCATGGTCATCATCAGGAGAATAAAAATCTGTTTGTTATTCGTTAACTACAGAAATGAATGACTGTCATTTGATTTTTCTCGATAATTTCGGTCAGACCTTGTATTAGTTAAACAGACTCTTTCAAGGTGGTTTAAAAACAATGGGAGATTCCTGTAATCTCAGAAATCCCTCTCTGGTCATTTTAACAGTTTTGTTTGCTGGGTAGGTTATGTGTATATTATTTGTATGTTATCTTTTATTTTGGTGGGATTGTGTGCGAGATACATACGTACATATATATATATATATATATATATATATATATATATATTTGTAGTAACCCACCAACAGCAGAATGAACTCTTCCACCTTTCATAAATACTAACATGCGTTACTCCCTGTGGGTAGCAGAGACGCAGTGTAATATGACCGTTCGGACGAACATTTCTATCAACTGACTAATAACACTCTTTGTATATATCTGTTATTTCAATAGCCTTCTTCAACATACCTTCGTTGTCCGTGTCTGAGAGCATATAGACCATCAAATCTTAAATGTTCATTTTATTATTAATGAAGAAATAGTGAATTTAGTTTAAACTTTAAAGCAATTAAAGATAAAAAAAAATTTAATTCAGTGGAAAGAAAGCAAAATATTTTTCGACGATTTTCTCGCCAAAATCCGAGAATAATCGATGTTTTTGAACATTTCTGAAATTACGCGGTAATAAATAATTTTTTTGATTATTGAAAACATTTTTGAGAAATATTTTAAAATCAATCTTTGAATTGAGACAAATGCGTATTCGTAAATGGACATGGAAACAAAATCTGAATTCAATTGAAATGATCATATGTGCCGCGAAAGTGAATTTCTCTTTCTTTCTCGCAACAAACGTGTTTCATTATTTAGTCGTCAGCGAGAGCACCATCGTTTACGATCTTTGTGTATAGAAATATCAAGGGAACCTTCTCGACAATAATAATTTAATAGATATGAATATAACAGCTCTTCACTATATAGATTATAAGTAAAGAAAGCGAATATAGACATCAGGCTGTCATTAGTATTAGTATTATTAACATATTATAATTCTGCCTTTCCTTCTCTTTGTTAGTTTGCACGACCGTTACGCTCAACCAGTACTTCAAAATAATGGACTATTCTAATTTAATCGTGTGGAAAAATGGGAAAAGACACAACTTGGTGCCTGAGAGAAAATGAAATAAAGGATGATAGACGTGGAGAGAGAAAATCTTAATAAGCCGATAAGAACGGATACTACACTACGTTTATTTACTTAATCCTCTCCCCCCGGAGACAGGTTTTGACGCATGGTCGGTTTTTAGCGTGGGGACCCGAGTGTTTTCATTCAGGCCGCATTTCCAAGCTGGTCTTAGCTGGTCATAGCTTGCCTAAGTTTGTCAGAGCTGGTCTAAGCTAGTCATAGCTGTTCTTGGCTTGTCATAGCTGGTCCAGACCCGAGCCGGCCAAAGCTTTGCTTAGCCGTGATCGAATCTCAGCAAAAAAGCCGAGGAGCTATTCTATTCTTATGACGCCTTGCTCTGTCAGGATGTAACATGGTCAGTTTAATGTAGGGAGCCCGACGTATGCACTCGGACAAGGTCCCAAAATAGCAGTGCCCCTGAAAGCCTCGTTAGTGCTAGCATCGATATTAATACTGACCCCTTTTTTTCAGTGCAATGAGGGGTGTATTGACGCAGGTAGCTGTCTCTCGAGGCCGAACCTCTCTTTGAATAATACTTTTTAGTTGCACTCTGTCCGCAGACAGAAACACAACTGAGAGATGAAATATAGTTTATCCGTCTGAAAAAAGGTAATACAGTTTTTATTTAGAGTAAAATATATTTCTAGTAATAATTTTTTCTTCAAAAATGTATTGCCTGTATTCTTTTTCCAAAGCGCATTGCTTGTAATATTTTTTAACAAAAATATATTGATCGTAATATTTTTTAACAAAAATGTATTGCTGGTATTGTTTTCCAAAGTGCATTGCTCATAATATTTCTTTTCAAAAATATATTGTTCGTAATATTTTTTTTAATAATGTATTGCTGGTATTTTTACTATAATAATTTATTTTTATATTTTCAGACTGTTTTAACCCACATTTAGTGGTTAAATGTTAGCCCATAGCTTGGAACCTAACAAATGCTATACTTCCGGGTAATGTCGGTCTATGACAACATCAATTAAGAGATGGATCCACGCTCCTGAAAAACCTGATCAGAGGGTTTGCTGCCGGAAGTAGTTTATCGTCATACCTAGGACGAGGGACAATAGAATTGTTTAACAGCTGTTTCATTGAAATGTTAAAAAAAATTGCTAATTTCACATCTTTACATTTATCCCCACTTCTTGAAATAACGACCAAACAGTGAAATTTATTGGAATATTTTGATAAGGTCGTTGATTTCAAATGTTTAACGATTAGAAAGAGAAATTACTACGGATATGTTATTGTCATAGAAATCGCCATGAGCATATTCTGCCATTAAATGAGGAATTAAGAATCACCAGGAAATTAAAATAGGACACCCGTGAAAGATTCACGGTTCTTTCTAGTTGTTATAATAATAATAATAATAATAATAATAATAATAATTATTATTATTATTATTATTATTATTAATATTATTATTATTATTTAAAATTATTTTATAATCACATGACGCGTCTTAACCAATGACCTCAGGCAAGCCAAATGTGTTATGTTTCGTTGTTTCCACTTAATTAAAGAACGTCAATTAACAACAACAACGAACTAATTGGACAAAGCTCTTCGCGGGACATTGCCTGTGCTTGTCAGAAATATTTTAGGGTGATTTCCTGGCAAGAGGGTGCACTAAGGATTTGTTGATGAGTTTCTTTCTATAGCAGACGAAAAGCGTCAACCGCAACAGGAACATTTTTAATTTTCAAGTAACAAATAATGTTGTTGTTCTTCTCTTTCATCATCATCATCATCATAATTTCCTTTAATTTATGTTGTGTACTCATACACTCTGGGTCCCGACCAGAAGCCTAAGTTCAGAAATGTCATCATGTGTTTTCCACTGAATTATTAAAATAAAAGCAAATCACACATATTTTAAATAGATAAAATCCTTCGTAAGGTGTAGGCTGTACTCGTGAGAATGATTTGTTAATTAACTGGAATCCCTTCAATGAATCTATTGGAATAGTTACCGAATAATCCGTGAGCTCCAAGTACAAATAGAATGCTTGATGTTCTCATCGAAATCATGAAATCGAAATTCTTGAAATCGAAATACCCAAAATTTGACAACTTTTAGGATTTCGATTTCATGGTCCTTATATTTTGATACCTCTTTGAAGATTTCGAAAATACATTGCAGTCTACATTGAGTGATAAGTCTATAAGAAGGCACATTTTGTTATTGCGGTCTCATAAAGTTATTACATTTCCTATTTCCGTAAACGGGTCTGGGTGGGCGATCATATTGCTGGTATGTTTTTATTCTTATTATTATTATAAATATTATTATTATTATTATTATTATTATTATTATTATTATTATTATTATTATTATTGTTGTTGGTGGTGTTATCGTTATTGTTATTGTTGTTTTTGTTAATGCTATTTTGTGGTATTCTCTCTCGTACAAGCCCTTACCAGGTCTTTAGTCGACACCTTGCATTCTTTCTAGTACAACCCAGACTTATAAAACAAGATAGTCATTATGTGAATGGTATTTTTACATATGATACTACGTGATACTTAACATGTAGAGTGTTAAAATCATATTTATATTGATAATATTCTGTTGCTTAGATGAAAGTTACCACTCATTGCAATATTTTAAGCCCTTGTAATCCTTGGGTATAAGGAATTTGAAAATATTCTTAATCTCTATACATTATTATTATTATTATTACTTCCAGTACTACTACTGGTAATAATAATACTATTTTCGACGTACTTAGTCACTTATGTGCAATACATAAAACACGCTTAGGCGATCATGTATCTTTTGATTTTACAGATTTTTCCCGCAGTATTTTGTCATTTTTTTCTGTGGTAGACAAGTTGTCATCCAAGGTTATAGAACTCGGCTTGTCCTCCTACTTCCCCTAGGAGTCGGAAAAAGAAGAGGATTTATACCTTTCCCAAGGATATTAGCACATAAGTGAATGTAAAGGATTCGAATCGCTATCCATTACTCGACTGACCTCCTATCGACGTACTAATACTGCTTATTTTCAACATTTTTCAATATCGATTTGAATATTGATCCATTTTCTGTTGATATATTTCTATTTGAGTTAATGAACATATAAATCATTATTATTATTATTGTTATTGTTGTCGTTGTTCTTGTTGCTATTGTTGATGGAGTAGTAGTAATAGAATAAGTAAGTTGATAATTTACTGTGCAATGCCAAGTTATTGGGCTAGGAGAAATATCGTTCTATTCTCCTTATTTTATATTGTTATGGCAGTAAGCACGTAAAGCAGAGATAACTATTGATTAGTATATAGATATTCTCATTATTTCCAATTTCATATGCTGTTGGTACTAAAAGTTTCATTTCGTCTTTCAACTTGGATATGATTTTTTCATCATCTGGGAAAAACACAAAGGTTAAGAAAAAGGATTCTTTTCGGGGTGAAGGCAAGAAGAAAATTCTAGTTCTTACCAGTAGCTTGCAATTTCTTTCTTTAAATAAGAAACGATCCGAAAGACATTGGATCCCCATAAGATTGATACCGCTGAGAAACGCATAAATCACTGTTTGCGCTTTGCCCCAACGACAGCGTAGTGACAAAATATAGATCATTACAATGACATCAAGTTCGAGAAACTAAAAAGTGTCATCAGCACATAGGTAAACAAAACTTTCCTTATATCAACTAGGTTATAATAGCTGTCAAATGCTGTCACACCAGTTTGACTATATACACACACACACACACATATATATATATATATATATATATATATATATATATATATATATATATATATATATATATATATAAGAGTGAACATTGAAGTAAATAACCCAGACTATTTGGTGGTAGACGCAATTTTCAGGCCATGTGTGCTAGTTTCTTTTTCAAATATTTATATATACAAGTCAGTGATGCATTGTGGATAGTCTATTCTAACGGTTATTTTGGCGGTGGTGGTGTTCTTATTTATTTATTTGGATTAATCTATCATATTTATTTATTTATTTTTATTTAATATATTTTATTTATTCTTTTCGGCTTTTCGATGTTTCAGTAACGCAGTGAAAAAATTTAAAATGAGTTCGAATCATTTATTTATTTTTTTGTTTTGGTTTGGGAAGGAAATTTAAAAGTATTTTTTTCCAATTTTTGGATTGAGTCTTGTAGTCTATTCTAACGGTTATTTTGGCGGGAGTGGTTTGTTAATGTGTTTATTATTTATCGTATTTATTTATTTATTTGTTTGGATTGATCAGTTTTACTTGCTTGCCCTTATTTATTTTTTTATATCTTATTTAATCTTTCCAGTTTATTCTAATGTTTATTTTGTCGGGAACGGATTGTCAATTTGCTTATTGTTTGCTTATTTATTTTTTTGGATTAATTTATTTTACTTGTTTGTACTTATTTATTTTTTTAATGTATTCTTTATAGATCCTTTTCGGTTTTCGATTTTTAAGTAACGTAGTAAAGTTTTTGAAATTCAATTTGTCAGTGTGCTCCCAGGGATGTAAAAGAGAATATATTTATAAGTCATTTGTAAAGTTTGATGAAAATTGTTTGAAAGAATAAGAAAGAAACCAGTAAAAATCGTCATTTTTCGCTATTTCAGCGGGTTTTTACTATATGGGAGGACACAATTATCAACTTAAATGACTGTTAAACAATAAACTTATTGTCGGCTACAATAGTGAAGTTTGTATTACATTACTTTTTTGAAAAAACAACAACTGCTGAACGTGCATATATCAGTCTTTCAAGCGAGTGAAATGATTTTCATAAATGATACCTGTTATTACAGGAATAAATATTCTTTAGGAATAAAATTTAATTGCGATCTTAAGTGAATTTCCAAAATCATTTATATTTGTATGTAGATTAATTCCCTGAATAACATGCCCATTAAGTCTTTAACTTTCGCTTTAATTGAGGAAGCTGCATGATCACATCCTCTCAGAATTTGAAATATTTCTATATGACGATTATGTCTAACTGTTTTCTAGTGATTTCCAGAGAATTGATATTTCCTATTTAAGATAAATTTTGCAGGGATAATTCAAATTTGCAAGGTCAAATGAGTCAGGTAAACTCGGTTTTTGGCTAAGATCAAAGTGTAGTATCTGTTCTTATCCGCTTAATACGTCGTGTGGAGAGAACGCCTCTCCTGCATGCTTCATAGCCCTGCAAATAGTGGGAAATTACTTCAGACATTTGCACATTACTATATCACTGTGAATGGCGAGCAATATTTTCACAAATGAAGAAGAGACTTGACGCAGCAGAAATGTCGTTCTACAGAAAGAATATGATAATCCAACAGACAGAAAATTTAAGTAAAATTTAAGGATTAACAGTTTGAAAACAAAAAGGAAGCAGATGCTTCAATTCATAAAGGTTCAGATTAAATTTCTACAAAGCATACCAGATAAAGCTTTAGGAATTTGGCATTCACAGGTCACACTAACGGCAAGATGAATAGAGGAAAACAGTGAATTTCATACCTAACTAACCTGTGTAAATTCATATTAGAACACGGAATGATAGGGATAATGAAAAGAAAAAGCTTATTCAAAGGATAAGATATGAATCTAATGATCGCCGACATCCAAAAGTTAAAAGGCGCATATATTAATATATCTGTAGCCCAAATCTATCGGCTTTCTTACATATGTTCATTTTTTCATAAATAAAATTATTTTTTAAAAAGAAACAAATAGTCGTCAATACAGAACACGCTTTTAATGCTCACTGATGTGGAATAAGTTTTACTCAGATTAAGCACCATGATACTATCAAGACAGAAGAAGATTAAAGGTTTTGGATAACTGGTGAAACTTTCAGCATCTACGTCTGCATAAGTGATTGCATGTATTATTCTCATGTCTAAGATGACGGATTTTTAATATATATATATATATATATATATATATATATATATATATATATATTTAATGTATAGCTTACATTATGAGAGCATCATCAATATTATTGTTGACATTTATCTGCAGGCATATTTTTTCTTTCAGGTAAATAATTTTCAGAACATTATCTACGGTCAATGAACTTTTTATCACATTCGACATCTTTTGTAGTACGACAAATGTCATGAACTTAATAGCGATCAATTGACTACTACGTGTGTAGCTCAAAAAGAACAACGGGGTGTTTTTCTGACATAGAGAGGTATCTTCAGATTACACACACACACACTTACATACATATATATATATATATATATATATATATATATATATATATATATATATATATATATATATACGAGATGACGATATACATTTTTATTTATCAAGGGAGCAGTATTGTATGACAAAGTGAAAAACATTTACATGAGACGTGTTTCGACTTCCGGACTTCTACATTTGTTATGTTGGTTTGATTACACATGTGCCTGCGAGTGGTGCTGGGAAGTTTAGAATTTTTCTTTGTCATGAAAATTAATTTAGATTTTTTTTTTCTATTTCTTTCCATTACTTTTTTTAAGTAGGTATACCACAGCAACTTAAAGATCTTACCATATCTGCCAGGAATTGTGAAATGCTGTATGATCCAGGACGCAAATTTACTTTGTAAAACCACGCGAATAATAATTATCTAGACTTTTATACCCTAGTCAATTAGTTTCTTCTTTTATCAGAGTAACATTTTTATATCAATCTTTCAGTCAGCCTACAAAAAAATTATAGCACCCGTCTATAGTCAGCATCTGTAATCCTATCAACATAACAGATTTACACCGATGAAGTCGTAAAAGATGTAATGCGTTACAAGTAAACTATTTCCATTTTGTCATACCATTTTCCCAATATATATGTGTACGAGCAATCTGTGGACTAACCCTGTAGGACAAAAAATCCAATGCCGACCTTCTAACGATGTGTAACATTGACGGAATTGAGAGCTTCCTCATGAGGGCACAGTTACGATGGGCTGGTCATGTTTTTGATGCAAGATGATAAAATTCCAAAGATTCTCATGTACAGCCAGCTTGAAGGTGGCCAATGGAATGTTGGCCGACCTTTGCTCAGGTTTAAAGATAAGCTGAAAAGTAACCTTGTAGCTGCAAATATTGCACACACTGATTTGGAGAATACTGCCTTGGATCGCAAAGCTTGGAAAAGTGCAACTTACAATGGAATCAGGAATTATTCGGCGGCAAACGTTGTCAAGCTCCGTGAATTAAGAGAAAGGAAAAAAGCCTCAGAGGGTGCCAGAGAAGTGGACCCTCTTTGCTCACACGCTTTCCCAATCTGTGGTTTTCTTTGAAAGTCATTAGCAGGTCTGAAATGTCACTCTAGATTCAAACATAAAGGTCATTAAAAAGTTGTCGGAACCTCATACGTCGAAATCGACGGGAGAGTCCAGAGAAAAAGAATATATATATATATATATATATATATATATATATATATATATATATATATCCGATAATTATAGCATATCATAAAACTATATTTCTTCCTTTTTCCTCCTTTGTTTTGATTATCAGCGATGCATTGTTGGTAGTCTATTGAAAAGGTACACAGAGTCAAACTGATTTGCCCATATTGACCTTAATCTCTGTTGCGCAGAACAGTAAGATATAATGTTCTCGTTTTCTTACTTCCTTTCTTTATAGCAGTTCATGGAAGGACAGTGTTTAGCGTGTGGCCATCTCACCACGCAGACTTTATCAGTGATCATGTTTTGTGATGCAGTTCTTGGCCAATCACAAGCCCCCACCCCGATACTTTTTGACAAAGGTTTCCTATAGAGTTGAACATAAACATTAAACAAAAGAAGATGATTAAACGAACATATAGCAAAATATTTATAAATTTATTGTTTCCCTATTTATTTTACTTCCGCTTAAATAAGGCTATATTTGTAACAATTTTTTTAAATTTCCTTGTCGCTTTGTTTTCAGAGAGTGTATAAGTAACACATGTATATGTGATGTCGTCTCTGCTTATCTATGTATCAGTTTGTAAATTCTATTTTTTTTAAACTTCGATGTCGCTTGTATATGTTACGTTCAAGCATTTGTATAATTTTCTTTTTTCAAAAGTTTATTGAGGGATATTTTTTCAAAAATATAGTGCCTATATTTTTTTTTCAAAAAAAAGTGCCTATATTTTTTTTCAAAAATGTATTGTTGGTAAAATATTTTTTCAAAACTTTATAGCTGGTAAATTTTATATTTTTTAATTCATTGCTGGCAAATTTTTTTCAAAAAATTATTGCTGGTAATTTGATTTTTTTTTTAATTTATTACTGCAATATTTTTTATTCTCAAAAATGTATTGCTGGTAATTTTTTTTCAAAAATGTTTGCTGGTAAAACACATTTCAAAAAGAATATTGCTTGTATTAAAACCTATTTTTATACTTTTATAGTGTTTTGACCCGTTTTGGGGGTTACCTATTTGCCTATAGCTAAGACCCTAACAGGTGCCACCACGGCGGACCAGCGTGGACCCGGGAACACCAGCAATCAAGAAGTGGTTCCACGTTCCTCGAAATCTTCTGATCAAGGCCTTGCTGTCGGATGTAGTTTATCGTCTTACCCAAGATGAGGATGTAGTTTATCGCTATACACAGGACGGTACAATTTTCTAAATGTTGATTTAAGTGTGTAATAAAATTGTGTTTATAATTGTATTTAATTCGTATTATTAAAGATATAACTTTGAAACACTTGATAATGTTTAAATATCTGCGGATCATTGTAATAAAGGATTGGAAATGTGACACTGTAATCTGAACACGCACGTGTCTAGTGAAAAAAATGCATTTCAAAAGCTAAGCAGGGGGCTGAGAAACAGGAAACGACACGGGTAAATCAAAGGAAAGAGTATTGGTTTGCTCTGTGATATTCATTCTCTTGTATAGCAGCGAATGTTGAACAATCTCGGTACGGATGAGGCAAAAACTTGAGGCAGCAGAAATGTTCTACGGGAAGGCACTGAAAATTCCATAGAGATTAAGGAACAAATAATTCTTAAAGAAAATAACAACAGAAATAACTCTTCTACACTGAATCAGTTCTTTGGACAAGTAATGCGGAAAGACTGCCTGGAAAAAAATTACCTTCTCTGGGCATATTGTTTACAAGCAGAGAGAGGAAAGCAGTGTGTCACTTACGTAACGAACTTACGTGAAGTGATGTGGAATGGGGCCTTGGTGAAAACTGTTAAGTACCACACAAGACAGGACGTTATGGAGAGCCAGGATCACCTACATCCTGAAAAGATTCGCAACATAGAAGTAAAATTGTATGATAAATACAATGAATATTTGAAATGAATATATAATCTTCTCATCTTCAGCAAGAGTTTCCTCCTAAATATGTTGTTAGTTAAAAAAAAAAATCAAGCAATGTCCAACATCATAAATCCGGCAATCTGTAGTCCGTTGATCCCCTGGGACCGCTAATTCTTTAATCAGTCGCTATTTGTTCGACGTGGCGTCAGTGAGGGCAACGCCATACATTTTTTACAACTTACGCTGTGTTTTTTGGTATTTCTTATATGCAGTATCAGATAGATACATTATTCTTTTCACTTAGGCTTTTTTTAGCCTTTGTAGTGCATGAAACAATAAAAAAAAACATAGTTTGGAAGTATTAATAAAGGTTTATTTTCTGTTTAAAGCTTTTATAACACAATAATGTACGAAAACAGCCTGCAAAATAATGAGACTGTGTGAGATATGAGCATCGTTCACAGGGAGTTGTTACAACATAGAATGACGATCAATCAGCAAGTCTGCAAAGAGATCCTGCGACGTTTGCTTCGTTCGGTACGTGATAAGAGACGACAGTTGTGACAGGATAAATTGTGGGTGCTTCACGACGATAATGAATCTGTTCCCAACGCCCAGAGTATGCGGTAGTTTCTGGTTGAGAACATCACCGTCTTAGAACAACCTCCTTATTAAACTCACCTTACTCAATGTGACTTCGTCATTTTCCTCAATCAATTCAAAATGACGAAGTTTCAGATTATATATATATTTTTAGTAATGCCCGGTTTCTATTGCAAAACGTATATAGCTTCAATAGATTATTGTAATTTTTGCAGCTGGATTTATTGTTTATTTTAGTACTTTTTCGTGGAGCGATCTTATTTTTTATAATTCTTGAGAAGGTTATTTATTTTGTCTAAATGCAGAAATTACAGTTGAGTTGTAACCGTAAGTTTTATGCTAAAAGTTTCTTTTCTAGCACGGTGGAACTGTCTTCAGGTTTCAGGATTTCCTGTCACCTTCAACCTTTAAAAATTGAAATACATTATCAATCATAATTTACTGTCCTCCTTAAGCTTCTTCTATTATCGATCCTTAGTAATGTTTCTGTTTTCTTATTCTTTCCAACCCGTAAGTCCTTTGTATATTAGAAGCATTACTGATTTACTTGAGGTCAAATCAATAAAAGAAATAAATGTCTTATAATTACTTTTTGTAATTAATGATGAATTTTAAATGTGTATTTTTATCAACAGGTGTAATTTATCTGTGTCTCAAATCAAAAGCATTACAACTGAAAAAAGAGTTGGGACATGAAATAAGATATAAGTAAAGAGATTTTCCAAATCTTGATTTATAATCAGATCTTAATTCTTAAACATAATTAGATATAAAATCTGATATTTATTATTTAATTATTTAGATGTTAGATGTTTGAAAGACCTCTATTGTCTTTGCTACGGGCCTTGTTGAGGAAATGGGCATTATTAAGGAAATTTGTCAAAAATCTCAAGAACATCAAACAAATTAAGACAAGACAATAGAATATAACGCACCGCAAAGCAAAGCAAGTATACGACATTACGTGATGAGATACTGGAAGACCAAAGTAAATCTATTTTCATAGCGTCTCTAAGAAGCCAGGAGCAAAGGAATGTTAACTCTATCAGACAATTAGTCTAATGAGCCAAATAATAAAACGTATTATCCGGACTTTGATATATAGCGCGTGCAGCAGAATCAGACAAGAAATAGTATAAGAATATTTTGCTAAAAAATAATGGAACGAGGAGTGCAATATATATGCTCAGAATGATATCGGAAAGAACTATGTAAATGCAGATGGATGTGTAGCTGTGTTTTATAGATTATGAAATGGCGTTTGATAAAATAATGTTTTATAGATTATGCGTTTGATAAAATACTATTGGAATTGCTAGGTAAGCTTGACATATTTGGGAAAGATATTAGTATAGTTCAGAGCCTATACTTACAGCAAACCGCCTGCACGGACAGAAAATGAGTTCACTAAATAGAGAAAATATAGAAAGGGATATAAGAAAAGAATGTGACTTCTCAACAGAATTATTCAACCAATGCAATGAGACGATACTGAGAGAAAGTTCTAACAGAATTCATTCCTGGCGGCCACTAACTTAACAGCATAAGAAATGCATATTAACCAGTGTTGATAGCAGACACAGAAATGGAACTATAATTATTTCGGTAGAGTAAAGGAAAGCGAAAAGAAAAGAACGATAACATCAACTGAAATTAGACAGCCTGCATGGTGGTAAGCAAAATGAACAAACATACTAATTTCAAATTAGAGCTAACAGTTTAAACAACTACAACAATTTAAATAACTGGGAATTGCGTTAAAAGATTTCAGATAGTGCAACACTGAAAAACAAAGTTGCATCAGCATAGAGAAAGGTGCCTTCAAAAAGCCAAGCAAATATTAAACAACAGAACAATGTCGTTAGAAACAAAGAAAAGTGTACGAAATATTTTTTTAATCCGTCTTCCTATATGACAGTTAATGCTTGACAGATGTAATTGAAGAGAAATATAGTTCTACAGAAGAATCCTCTATTATATATGGATTGAACGACAAAGTTTTAGATAAACTTGCAAGAAAGATGACACTTCTACTTAACAAAAACAATAGACAGTTGAAATTTCTAAGATATTTAGGAATGAGTGCTTGGGAAATGTGATATTCACAGGATAATTTAGATGTATGACGGACAGAGGTAAACAACGCAGAATCTACCTAGAAATATTTAATAATTGGATGGTGGAAGTTTAGGTGCTATAACCAAAAGATAACATTTACTAAGAGATACAAAGTACAGGAATTTGTGAAGCCCCATGATCACGAACGTTCTGAAGGGACACAGAACAAAGATGAAAATAAAAACCTTCACAAAATAGAAATAGTTTTCAGTCTTCTGATTTCAAGACAAAAAATGTTTGGGTAAGACAGGAGATTGCCGATTTCTATTATCTAGGAAGAAACCACAACATGCATCTATAGTATTTATCAAGACATTTTGGGAAGGGAGAGTTTTACTTGTCATTCTCCGAGATTAGGACCAACTGACCTTTTTATGATAGGTTCCTACTCTTTCCGCTCTATTTAAACAAACCACTAAGTAACCTTTTCTTCTCGGATATAATATATTAATATTTCTGCATTTATCCCTTTTTTAAATGAGGTTCATCTGGTATAAGACCTTGGTACCACTTGAGATAGACGGTTACAGAGACACAGGTTATGCGGATAGGTGGGCAGGATAACGATTAACCCTCAACTTGAAAAGAATAAAACTGTATTGATCAGGGAAACATAATCTTGGAAGTTGTTTCCACAGAGCAGAAACATTTACACTTTTGAATATTAACGTAAACTCTCTTCATTGGTTATTTTTTTTAATCATTTCACTAAAATGCCACTAGAACACAAAGGCAAGGATATTACAGATATTGAAAGAGAATGCCAGTCAGTCAGTTATGTGCTATGCGTGATTATATATCTTTCGATTTTGACTGACAAGGAAGATTTTTTTCCCGCAGTAGATTCCCATTTCTTTCTGTGGTAGACCAGTTGCCATCAAAGGTTCCTCCTGCTATTTGCCGATAGCCGGGGGAGAAGTAGAGGATACGTATCTTTCCCAAGGTTATTAGCGCGTAAGTGTATGCGATGGATTCGACTGAAATTCGAACTCGGCTCTCCGATTCCTCAGTCCGAGCCGCTAGCCATTATTCCACCGTATCTCCTGGAAGAAAATGAGAAGATTGTAAATGTGAAGAATTGATGAAAGAGCAAAAAAGGTCAGGATTCAAGAATACAGATGATGGCAATTGACGATGCATTTAAATTGTCCATGTCATCAAAGAATTCAAATAACCGAAAAGAATTCTAATGTTGGGTCCTGCAAGAAAATCACTCTCAGTGTAGAAATTACGGTTGTAACTAGCTAGTTCAACATTAAAGAGGTAATATCGAGTTGCCAATGTAGTAATACGTTTAAATTTATGTAGTAGTGCCACCAGGAAAAAATGTTCGTTACCATGAAAATATTTGTAGACAGAGGGAAGCCATGTCATATCAGTGAGAAAACAAGCGGAGACGAGATGCTAGGTCAGGTATGATTACATTACTGTCCTTTCTCTAGGTTTTATGAAAAATCTCGAAATGCACAGTAGGAACGGTAGACCAGATATGGCAACAGTATTCAAGACACGAACGAATAGTACATTTATAACTGTACAACACAACTTCAGGCGAGAAAAACTTTCCGACACAGCACAGTGAACCAATCTTCCTTGCAGTAGCCGTAGCAATTTACACGATAATCACTGCAAGTCATGACAAGGCAAGATGGTGTACAACGTTCTGCATCAGCCATTCTGATATTAGAGAGAAAAAAATTAATTAAATGTTTTTCCTCTATTTAAGTGTCAATCATCATCATCATTATTATTATTATTATTATTATTATTATTATTATTATTATTTCTTTTGATATCTGGTGTACGCTTATTTCTTTCTAGGTCCCGACCAGAGACCTAAGGTCAAAAATGGCATCATAATATTTTCCATACAGGAGTTTTGAAAAAAAAACACTCATATATAGATAAATCACTTCGTAAGGCGTGGACTGTATTTGTGAGTACAATTATTCGTATTAATTTAAGACAAGGGCTACCAGGGAAACCTTCAATGAGTCTATTGAAATCTTGTCAATCCATCCGAGGGCTCCAAATAAAGTGAGTCTTTTGATGTCCGTATGTGCATTTGTGAGATTTCGTTTTCAAGGTCCTTGTATTGGGATAGTTTTTTGAAGAACTTCAAAGACACATTACAGTCTGCAGGGACTATAATGTCAATAAGGAGGCACATTTTTTGGCGATATCTGGTCCCGATGTCTTAGCAATTAGCTTTGATTGTTCTGCTGTTATTATTATTACTATTATTATTATTATTATTATTTTTATTATTATTATTATTATTATTATTATTATTATTATTATTATTATTATTATTGTCGTTGTTGTTGTTTTTGTTGTTATTATTATTATTATTGTATTTATTATTGTTATTATTGTTTTTATTATTACTGTTGTTATTACTATTGTTATTATTACTGTTGTTAATTTTATTGTCGTTATTATTATCGTTGTTGTTATAATTATCGTTGTTGTTATTATTGTTATTGTTATTATTATTATTATTATTATTTTTATTATTGCGATTGTTATTCTTGTTATTCTTGGAGTTGCTGGTGCTGCTGCTAGTGCAAAGTTCAGATTCTTTTATTCACTTTCGTAAATATCGTCCTTTTATTGATTTATTGTCTACCTTCATATTTAGGGTTAACAATAATTATGTCGTGGATTTAAGTTTAGCGGCTGGGAATACGGTTCGAATTCCAGAGTGTTGTTACATTCATTTTCGGTAACATACTACATGATGTTAAACATAGATTTGAAAATAAGTCTAGATGGGAACGTATGCTCTATTCCAACATTTTTCTCTTCTCGCGCTTTTCACCTGCGACGTATTGCTTCCATATAACGTAAAAATCATCAAAAAATAAATTCAAAAACAATCACTGTCTTCCGTTTCCCTTGAAGCGTTTTTATTGTATTTTCATTTCTCGTCACTTTTCTTTACTAACGTTAGATTCATTCTTATTTACTTACAGTAAACAATTCCGTAGCAGTGATATTGTCGCTTTGCTTGGATGAAAATACCCTAAAATATTATGCATTTATATTTTCTTACCCAACTATTGGTTAATTAATAACGCGAAATTCTAGAAGAAAAGTAACACTGGCGCAGCACATTCTGTCTAATAAAAGTTTACAGTTTAAATGATCCCGATTGTAGTCGTTCGGTCAATCATTTATATAAAATAAGTTTTTTTTTTGTTTTTCGGTAGAGATCATAGGAGCGTAAATAAGTGTGGTGGCTCGTGTTCGAATTCTCAGTGAGACAGTTCAGTTTGCTTTCGCTGAAATAACTTTGGAAAGATATAAATTATTTTCTTCCCTTCCATCGCATACGGGGTTAACAGCTGGTCAGACTGAACACTCTCAGTTGTGGTTAACAACCAGTCGTGGAGAAGGAAAATATAAATCAAAATCCGGTTGGGTGTGTTGCTAGTAACTTCCCCTAATAAAATGCACTTTACTATGGCAGCTGCAAGGTCTGACGTCGTCAGGCTGTGGCCCTCTACACCGCAGGGCAGATTATATGGTTAACATAAAAAGATAAAATATTGCTTCATTGTTTACACTATTTTAATCACCCTCTATTTGTTCTTTTCCTTTTCAGATTGTTTCATTTCACCTGATTCACTCTACTTACTATCCCCTCCTCAAGAAATTATGCCCATCACAAATTATAGTTTCTCTTATATGTTAATGCATTTTTCTATTTTACTTTTTATGATTTATTCTTAGAAATTGCACAAGAATCGCATTCACTTTTATCCCACATTGCTTTTTGTCTTTAGTCTGATCAGCTATCCAAACTTGTTTGTTTCTTTCTTTGTTTCTTTCTTTGTTTCTTTCTTAATCTTTATTTCTTTCATTCATTCTTCCTCATTCAAATATTTTTATTTCTTTTTTCCTTTTCTTTTTCTTTTTATTTCCTTTTACTTTCTTCCTTAATCATTATTATTTCTTTTTTTCTCTCTGTTTGTTACTCTTTCTTCGTTTCCATTCCTTTCTCCGTTTCCATTTCTTTCTTTCTTTCTTTCTTTCTTTCTTTCTTTATTTATTTATTTATTTATTTTTTCTCATTCATTCTTCCATTTTTCTCTCTTTACTTATGTTTCTCTCTCTTCTTTGCTCTTCTTTTCTTTCATTCTTTCTTTCACTTTTCGCTTTCTTCATTCTTTCTTCCTCCATCATTCTTTCTTTCTTAATTTTTAATTCTTACGTTAATTCTAACTTTTCCCCCTCTTTTACATATTCTATCTCTCCTTCTTTTTTTTCTTTTTCTTCCTTTCGGTCTTCATTTCATTTTCTCTCTTTCTCAATTGCTTCTTCCATAATTTTCTTTCATTCTTTTCATGTAATTCTTTCATTTCTTCTTTATTTTTTACTTTCTTTCTTTCTTTTTTCGTAATCTTGATTTTTCATTCTTTCATATTTTTCTTTCCCTTTTCATTCTTTCTTTCGCTCTCCTATGTTTGTTTATGCTTTCTTCCTTTTTCTCTTCAGTTTTCTTTCTTACCTTCACATTTCTTTGTTTATCTTTCTTTCTTAATCTGAATTTTATTCATTCTAGCACTTTCTTTTTTTCACCTTTTTTCTTTATTAATTGCTTTAATTTTCTCTTCCTTCTCTCATGTTTTCTCCCTGATTTTCTTTCATTATTTTTCCTCTTACTTTCATTCTCGATCTCTTTCATTCATTTTTCACATTCTGTTTCTTTTCATTATGTCGTATTTTTTTCTTTGTTTCTTAGTCTATATTTCCTTGATTCATTCTCCCGTTGTCTCTATTTTTCTTTATTAATTACTGAACATATATTTCATTCATTCTACATTTTTTAATTATTTTTTCTTCTTTCCCTGTCTCTTCCTTCCTTTCTCTTTCGTTCTTGATTTGTTTCAATTTTTGCTTTCTTCTCTCTTTCTTTCTCCCCATCTTTCTTTTTTTTAAGTCTTTCTTTCATATTTTACTTGTCTTTTTCTTTCTTTCTTTCTTTCTTTCTTTCCTTCTTTCTTTCTTTCACTTCCTTTCATTTCAGTATTTTTTATTTTCCTTGATTCTTACCGTTTTCTTTCTTTTTTCTTTTTTTTCCTTGTTCTCTTCATCTGTATTCATTCCTTCATTTTTTCTCGTTTATCCCTGTCATGCTTTATTTATTTTTTCTTTTCTTTTTTTTCCTTTTCTCTTTTTTCTCATTTTCTTTCTTTCCTTCTTTCTTTTTCTCTATTTCTTCCATTCATTCATTCTTTTTCTTTTCTTTTTTTTTTCGACTTTCTTCCTTTTATTCTCTCTCTCTTTCGTTGTTTTTCTTTCTATATTAAATTTTCTTCTTTCCCGCATTGTTTTTTTACGTCTACCCTCATTTTGATTTTTCCTTGTTCTCAAGAATTTTCCACACAATATGTTCGCGTTGGGGAAATTCAGACCCACAAGTTACCAAATTACAAGTCAATTTTGCGTTAACGTTCGATGAATTGTTTGTCGAAAAGAGTTTTCAGCAGCCTTCCTTCCAATTTTCTGCCGGATGCTTTCCGAGACCGTATTCCTATCTATATGCTAAACAAGACTTCTTCTAACGTCCATTTTCTATTCCTTCTTTACTTTATTTCAGGTTGTTTCTTCTGGCAGTAATTCAAAATAATAATAATAATAATAATAATAATAATAATAATAATAATAATAATAATAAAAACAAAAATAAATATTATAAAATAATGAAATGTAAGAAATAATAGCCAACGTTTAGTCTAGTTCTATTCGGTTTCCTCTTCCACGAGAAGCTGTTAATCTTTCTCGCGATATCAAAATGTCGTTGAGCATTGCATAAAACTCAGAGAAAGTAGATTGGCATTTGTTATTATACTTTATGCTGCGTCATTATCTTATGTCTCTCTGCGCCATTTTATTTTTTTTCCTTTTCCTCGAAGCATGAGACACATATTCACGACGCATGCGTGCGGAATGGGGTGGATTGCTCATATTGTAAAGAGTTGGCTTTGTTAGTGTTTATTTTGTGCATTGAGATTCCATGGCATATATATCGGACTACAGAATATTTATAATTTATATTTATATGATGTAAACCTTATAAGAAATATAATTATTGTAAATCTTTAAAGAGAAAAATAGAAGAATGGTGAATATTGAAGATATCCAGGAATATATATATATATATATATATATATATATATATATATATATATAGAGAGAGAGAGAGAGAGAGAGAGAGAGAGAGGGAGAGAGAGAGTAAAGTAAGAAAACAGTTGGTATATAATCCAAGTGGATACTAGTTAATAAAATATTAAAACTCATCCACAAAAAGAGCTCAAAGTATTTATTATATATATATATATATATATATATATATATATATATATATATATATATATATATATATATATATATATATATATATATACTCAAACTCTCGGGGTGGATTCTACGTATGAGTGTCAAGCAGATCGGTTCCTAGGAAACAGACAGTAGCACATGAGATGAGATGTGTTGAAGGTTTCGTGCAGGATCATCCAAACTTTTTAAAGGGCCGAATACAGAGACCTAGTGCACTACGTGCCAAGGGGGCCCCAAAAGTTCCTCCTAGACCAGTTGCCATCTAAGGCTACAGAACCCAGTCTGTCCTGCTATTTACACATAGCTGGAGGGAGAAGAAGAGGATTCACATCTTTCCAATTCCTCGCCGCTATCCATTACGCCACCGTGCCTCCATATATATATATATATATATATATATATATATATATATATATATATATATATATATATATATATATATATATATATATATATATATATATATTTCATTCATGCATGTTTCATTAAATACCATGAAATTATTATGTCTATATATTTTATAATAATCCTTTCTAGGTCTCTAATTAACTTCTTGATATTAAATTGAAATTCAGCCTGGAAGGCTCCGTATTTTTTTTGTCAATCCAATTTCATTTTGGGATGTGAATTGCGAAAAGAAAATTAATGTAACTGTGATCGTTGCGATGGTGATTTTTGTAAACACGCGTGTACACGTTCTGTTATAACTATTTTAACAATTTAAATTTACCCGTTGTACCAATGGTGCGTTTTTTGTAAACACATGTCCACAATATAATGGCCCAAGGCACAGATGGGAAAAATTCAAATGGCATTAAATGTTGATCAAATCCATTTTAAAACGTTACCACTACAACTGTATTGAATTTGGGCATTGTTCGTTGGTTGTTTTTGATATAGACTGCCTTGATGACTATGTTTTCCATTTTTCAGGTTCAAATTTCTTAGCAAAGATACTTACGAAAAATAATATAGTACTAACTCTATAAATGACGCACATCTTTTTTTTTTTGTCGAGAATTAAGATTTCTGTTCCAAAAATGAGAGACCATCAGATGACTAAAATGATTTATATTTCCATCACTTTCGCTTTCAATGTGACATTTAAAGTTAAGCATCTCAACACTGGGTATTTCTCTGTCTACCACTAAGACGAGTTGTGACACAAGGTCTTTTTAAGGTGGTGGGCCCGAGCGCGTACACAAAGGGCAAGGGAAAAAAATTGCCCGCAACACTCGCAACATTCGATTGCGCATACCTCGGTGCAATGGGAGGGGCCGGCCTCGGGCAGCTGTTCTCCAGGGTTGGCCACCTCTTAGTATAATTTTTTAGGTTGCGATTCTGTACTTTGACGGAGTCACCTGTGAGTTCCCTTTGTGCAAAAAAAAATACGCAACTGGGAGATACTAGATGTGTTACAAACCACTCCAAAGAATGATTTACACACTCTCAGCAATCTCAACACTTATGATATAGAAAAAGGCGTTGATACATCAGTTTTATAAAGCAAATGTATATGCCATAAATTTCGGTCGAGCGACGATAGATACGACTGTGTCAAAACACCATGGACTTTTGTTCCAATCAAATAGATTTTGTTTGGTTTGGTTTGGTTTGGTTTGTTTTACGGCATATCAACCTCAATGGGTTATTTAAGCCAACAAAATTTTTGTTTCTGGTAATATTTTTTCTTCAAAAATGTATAGCTTCTGGTAATAAAACCTATTTTTACATTTACATATTGTTTTGACCCCAGTTTGGTGGGTGTTAACTATTTGTCCATAGTTGGGAACCTAACAGGTGTTACCACGCCGGATCAGGGTGGACCTGGGAACACCAGCAATTAATAGATGGTTCCACGCTCCTCAAAACCTCCTGATCAGCGGCCTTGCTGTTGGACGCCCCCCCCCAAAAAAAAAACTGACAGCAATATTTAATAGAAATCAAAATTAATTTTAAATGAATGAAATTTAATAACGGATGAGTATATTAACATAAAACACACTATACTATTTATGTTCAACCCGGAACAGCATATTACGTAGATTTGTTTAAGTCTCCTAACAACTGATTTTTTTTTCAGGTTTCTCCTAGTCATATAAAAATTGCTTGCATTTGGGATCATTATTAAGGAAACGTATGATTTTCGTTGTGACATAGGAAAATCTTGCCAGAAACAAATAACAGCTGTGTAATAACAATTCTCTATTATAGCAGTGAATGCTAGCCAATTTCCTCACAGATGAAGAAAAAATATGGAAATGCCATGAACGGATATTGTGAACAAAGAAGATGTTTTAAGGATAATGGGCACAAAAATTACAATTGCATTCAGAATAAGAAAGAGACGCGTAAGGAGGATGGATGGGTTGGAATATTCGAAACCCTCAGGGCATATCAAAGGCAAAATCTACCATTCGTTCGTACAATGAATACTAGTTCTATTTATGATCTTATAGTCCTGAGATGATTGACAAAAATCAAACGTTCTGTAATGTAATAAACCCTGACCTGGCAGCTCGACACAATTCCCCGCTCTCTTTTCTATAAATATTTTCCTGGCAACAGTTTTGATGAGCTTTTCCCCCCGGTGACTTAAATACGTAAATTAAAGTGCCCTTATCCATTAGCAACTAGGTTTCATCGGTTTTCTGCGGAACTAGCTATCTACAACCGCCATTTCTATTCAAACAGTTTCTTTTCTCGGACTTCTCCCCTGTCGAACTATTTTTTCGATTTCTTGCTTCCATGCCACTTAAAATCTTCTAATATTTAAATGTAACGTCAATCGCCATCTTCTGCCTCCCCGAACCCTATTTCTTTATTGTCCATGCTCATCACTTCTACTCAGTAAAGTTTTCTCATTTTATTTTATTTCCTGTAATCTCTTGCATCCTAGTGGCATTATAACCTTTTGTGCGAAGACTAAAAATAAAAGACAGAATAATTTACCTAAGTTAGTCAGAGATATGATAGATGTATTACAAACCACTCCAAACAATAATTTACACACTCTGAACTATATCAACAATAATCATATAGAAAAAGGCGTTGCTACATCACTCTGAGAAAGAAGATGTATGTGCCATATCTTTCTCTCTTTTATAGAATGCATTACGAATGTTTGAAGTGATTGTAAAATGGCAAACGTTAATAGGGAGCTACAATATATAAGAAGTTGTTGAGAAACAAGATCTTCGAATTCCTGAAGAGCCGCGGTACATAGAAAAAGAAAGAAAAAATATTTAAATTTATGTATAATTTAGTATGTTCCCTTTGCAATAATTATTTTGTGACATGTGTGAATCCATTTCTTTTTTTACGCTACTATAGACTAAAAAGGAGGCTAGACTGGTCAACTTAGTCGCCTTAAGAAATGGGCTACAATTAATTCAATACTCTTGGAAGTGCAAGAGGAAAACAACTCCCCATTTACTTCTATGTGCAGCGTTTATTCAGAAATCATGGCTCTCCATAACTTTCTATCTCATGTGATTCTTAGCAGTTTATTTTTTTTCTGATATGCTATGGGTCAGCTGGCTCTGCCGCCCTTTCACACATGCTTGACATGTAAGTTGCTCGCGCGCCTGCTTTTAACTCTTTGCCATCGATATGCCCAGTGAGATTTAAATTTTCCAGGATCTCCTTCCTCATTAAGTGGCCGAGGAATTTCAATCCATTTTTCCTGATTCTGAGTGGAAGTGCTGTTTTTTTTTAAGACTTGTTGGTTACACGCTTAGTCCATGGAATTTTAAGTATCTTTATGTGGAACAGCATTTCTGCTTCCTTTATTTTTCTCAGCATTATTTGCCATATTCTTATATACTGAACAATTTCACCAAGATGAAGTTGGGCAACCCAGAACAACACCATTATATTTTCATGGTAATTCAAAAATAATAAAGAAAAATATATGCAACGAGAACCCTATCTATTACGTTCTGTAGAAACAAATTATTAAACTAAAATTGATTTGTTTTATTTTAATAGCAAGCCGCAAATATATCAAAATTTAGCGTTAACGGGATAGTTTATCAAGATAAAAGAAACGTTTGAAAATCAGTTTAACAGATGGCAGTCGATATCTTTAAATGGATACAGATAAAATATTTAAATAATATATGTCCAATGACAATTAGATTCGTTGATGTTTCATTACATATCAGTAAAGCGGTAATACCTTGAAGAAAAATAGAGTTAATTTTTCTCAGAAAGATACCTGCACTTATTGCGGTATTCACGCGGCTAGTTGAGCCGACATGTTTAGACGGATACGCGGAGGTCGTATTCAATCTGGCGTGCAAATCTATAGCAGAAAATCAAACGGGAATATGAATTCAAAAACGGTACTTAGTATATATAAAAATTAATTTTTAGCATAGTCCGATCCAGTTTGAGTTCGACGAATCCTTCTCCTAGATTGTTAGTCAAGCTTAAAAGACCCAATTAGTTCTGCTATTTTGACTATATTTTTTGGGAGAAGAGTGATGCTTAACTATCCCAAGAGTTGTAGCATGCAAAGTAGCTTACCGATCTCTCCGATTCCTCAGTCTGAGTAGAGAACGAATACTCCACCCTGCCGATACTTAGAAATATATTATTCAAAATATTTTAAAAGTGTATTTTATTTTAGCAGTATTTAATTAAATCTGAATAGGATTATTTCAATAATCCCAGAATATTACATGTCTTAAATAAACCTGGAAAAATCAATGTTGGTTCAATATATATATATATATATATATATATATATATATATATATATATATATATATATATATATATATATATATATTATGGAAGCATTTCGAATAAAAAAAAAGAAGAAATAGGCGACACTGAATAACATCAACTATGAAGCGTGTTTGGAAAATAAAAATAGTATATCCATTCCCATAACTATAGATACAGGCATAAAAAATATCCATGCATTATGTTAACAGTAAAAAAAAAAACTTCCTTGATCTTACTTATTATAAAATGCAGATTGTGTGTGTGTGTGTGTGTGTGTGTGTGTGTGTGTGTGTGTGTGTGTGTGTGTGTGTACGTACGTTTATATATTGGATCGAATTTCCTACATTTTGCAACCGATTTCAACAAAACTTCACAGGACTACGTAAAATTACCTTGCGGTGGTTATAACAGCGCCAAAATTTGGAAAATCACAATTGTTTTTGCACGAAATCAATTTGAAAACAAGATTAAGAGGCATCACGAGAATGAAAGGGGGACAACTCAGATCGAGTTATACTTATTATAAAACACAGGTTGTTTATGTGTGTGTTCGTTTATATATGGGATCGGATTTCCTACATTTTTCAACAGATTTCAACAAAACTGGCAGGTAGTGTTTCTTATTGTCTTGCACACTTTTTTTCTTTATTTTTACATTCAGAATGCTTTAAAAATTCTATTTACATGACAATTGTTTATAATAAAATTCTATTCAATCGGTAGACTCATAACGATTGAAAACATTGTTTTTTGTTTGAGTTTGGGTTTAACCAATTCGTAAAAAAACAAAAAACAAAAACAAAAACAAAAAAACAATTAAGATGCGTGTCTGTCAACCTTAAACAATAATCATTGTCAATTTCATTTTTCAGTCTTTATGATGGTCGATACTTGATCTATCTCTTACTGTTACATCTCTGGGTAATAGCTAAAATATAGCTAAAATCCCTCAGCCACACAGACAATTCAGACAATGTCAAAAGAATTTATGTCCAGAAAAGAAAAAAAAAATGAGAGCACAAGAAAAAAATATAATCCTAAGCGCAGGACTTTGTAAGTCGCTTGTAACGAAACTGATATATATATATATATATATATATATATATATATATATATATATATATATATATATATATATATATATATATACATATATATATATATATATATATATATATATATAATTATTTATTTAAAAATATGATTCCATTGCTACATAAGAGTTCTCATGTTTCAAAACAAGAGCCGAAAACTTCAATATAATTATTTTAATTAAATTGAATTAAAGTATCAATCTCTGTTCCATCTTCAAGTGAAATTTTCGCTTGAAGATGGAACAGAGCTTGATACTTTAATTCAATTTCATTCAAATAATTATATTGAAGTTTTCGGCTCTTGTTTTGAAACATGGCAACTCTTATGTAACGATGAAATCATATTTTTAAATAAATAATTATATTTAGGCTCTACTTTTGTATCGAGCACTGTTTTTAAAAAATAATTACACAAATGCTATAAAACTTTGGACTATTTACCTAATGAGTTCTTTCCTATTTTGTATATATTTTCACACACATACACACACACACACACACACACACATATATATACATATATATATATATATATATATATATATATATATATATATATATATATATATATATATGTATGCATGTATATATATGTGTGTGTGTGTGTGTGTAGAGAACAACTATGAATGTCGGAGATGGAGAACTGTAGTCCGGAATTAGTAGGTTGTGCCCTCTTGATATATTCCGCATGCCCACTGCCACCAAACATTTCATATTCTATCTCCCATTTAACAATTACCAAAACTCCTAATATATACAATTTCTCCACATCGACTTACATAATATATAGGCACATCTACCCATAAATACTTCCATTACGCTAAAACAAGAAAATAAAGTCGAGCTTTCTTTACAATAAACATTAATTGCAACATCGGCTATGAAACTTTCAATTTCATCTCCGAACCATATATTCTCACAAATATATAATCGCCTTGCACAAATAATTTTCTGATTTGACACCAACAATATCAATATGTATAATCAAATAGTGTTAATATCGATAGTCGCCTTGTAGCAAAATTCACCAATTAATACATATCTCACGTCAAAACAGGTTAGCTAAAACTTGACAGAACTGACATCCACCCCTGATATGTAAATTCTAAGTAACTGTGAAGATGAAATTAAAAACCGTAGTACTATACTGGATGAAAATAAACAGTTTTACTATTTGCGTATGAACTTAGAAATATCAAAATAGTTCCATTGCACGACGTTCTCTTGCAATCTTATAATAAATTTTCTACTTCACTATAAGAAAAAGGCATATGCAGAAACTCCCCCTCCTAACTATAATAATGAATCTGCACTTAAATACAAATAAGAACTAATAGAAATCGTTCTATCTAAACAAGAGCCTATGAGATCAGGTTCACTACCAAATATTTGCTTAAATAATACAGTCATGTAATATAAAACATTCCCAAACTACATAATAATCTGCTAAATGAAATTGTTTATTTTGCAACTGAACAATATCAACTCAACCATATTATAATGACATTAATCTTAATATATATTTATAGGGAACTACTATATATATAATAATATATAATATAGAGACATGGTGCACTACGTGCCACAAGGTTCCCAAATAAACTTCCGCAAGTTTTTAATTCAATGTCGTCCTTCTCCTAGACCAGATGCCATCCAAGCTATAGAACCCAGTTTTTCCTGCTAATTACGCATAGCTGGAAGGAGAAGAAAATGTATACCTTTCTTAAGGTAAGTGAATGTAAAGGATTCGACGGGAATTCGAACTCAGAAAAAGTAAAGTCATGGTTAAAGATCAATTCGGTTATAACTTATTTCATGTATATATTCTTGAAATAAATTTTAACTGAATAAACATTTAACTATCGTCTGTATTTCTTTTTTTTTCTTCTTCTTCTTATCATATTGAGCTGTTACTTACATTGAGCTCTCCTTGGTGAATAACCTTGGATTATCGCTGCCAATATATATATATATATATATATATATATATATATATATATATATATATATATATATATATATATATATATATAAATATAATTTTGCCCCAATACAAAGCGCAAGAGCCACTAGAAATATAGAAATACTGAATGAACACTTTCTATCAACGTGTGAGAAGGAAAGGATTGAGAAGTGCGTTTTATGAGGATTTGTAGAAAAGATAACCTTTATCCTTAGCGGTTCTTTGGCATATATATATATATATATATATATATATATATATATATATATATATATATATATATACAAAAGTTGGAGCCTCTCTCTGTCGTTTTGTTTATTATCAAACTCTTCCTATTATTTTGGAGATAGAATCACATAAAGACATATATTCTGAAACTACATTTTCCCAGGTACTTGAAGAGGCCCGTTGTTGGGGAGGGGAAACCCTGACTGAAATGTACATTGGCTTTGATATAAATAAAACCTAAATTTAAAGAAGGCAATAACTCCTAGGGTATTTGGGTAATTATATTTCATTTTGATCAAAGAGGTGGACTGGTGTAAAAATCACCCACTAAATTTGTTTTTCCTTTTATTTACACTACCTTTAAATTTAAACAAGAGAATGACTCCTATCCAAAATATAGAAGGTGAAATCCAGTAGATGGAGGTCACATCGTCAAGACACGTAAATGTCACTTCCACGTAATACTGAAATGTTTAATTTTTCTCCACAAATTCTAACAATGATTTAAAACCAATCATCACTTTCTTGCAAACAATGTGGGACACACGCAGCAATATATATATATATATATATATATATATATATATATATATATATATATAGTTTTTTATTAAGTGATTTCAGCAGTAAACACCTAGACACCAATCTATTAGCACGCTTAAATGCATGTAGTCAGGACACCAGTGGACAAAACTGTTGACATGAATTTTGACATAAAACAACCAGAGGGAAGTCAGGCCACCTCGGTTAAAAAATGGACTGAATACCAAGACAGATCTGTGACACATTATTTATCCTTCTTTCAATTTTGTTAAGAAATTCAAGCCAACATGAGATATTGCAGTAGTATTCAATGTCAGAACGAATGGAAAAGTGAATGAGATGTGGAGAAAAAGAAATAACTTCTTGTATTTTTACTTTTTGTTGATTTCTTTTCATTGGTTAATCATGTTTCAACTGCATTTGACTTGTTAAACAAAGGTTAATATACTTTGTTGTATTCGGAATTCAAGGAGATATCAACCGTCCATTCGGATTTCGATCAACATTTGCTATATTTGATCCTAAGACACAATGTCAAAAACACCCACAAAAACACGAAGGAGATTTCCCCATTCAGTAAATCTTTCTAAGAACGAATGTAGTAGTCTAAATGAAAGATTTCATGAGGAGAATATATATTTACAAAGATTTTGGCATTCCAACTCAGCGCATTAGTCAAGAATGAAATGTGTGTAAATTTTTTAAATTGAAAATATCGTTGCCAGCTCAAATCTAATTGCACTAAACCCGCGAAAACAGATAAATGTAATAGACTGCAAATTCCGGAAATTGTGTTAAATCGAATTATCCAGAAATGATTTATGGAATTCATTTTCAAAAGAAACAAGGAATTTATTCAGGAAATAGTAAGTTCAGAGAGCAGATGATTGAATGGGAAATATTAATCTGGAAAAAATCTTAATCAATATATATGTATGTATACACACACACATACACACACACACACACATATATATATATATATATATATATATATATATATATATATATATACACATTAGTGTGTTTGTGTGTTTGTGAGAGTGTGTATTTTAGCTGTAGGTATATATATATATATATATATATATATATATATATATATATATATATATATATATTAAAATGTTTATATGGAAAATATATAAATGGATCGGTATGATAAAAACTGTGTATAATATAAATTTATATATAAATGTCGGCATTTCACATTAACTTTGTGCAAACGCGCAAATATAACTAACTTTTATTCAGGAAAAATATCAAGATGTTATTCCAAATGTCAAGGTTTTTAAACTTATTTATGCGTTTGCTTCTATTTACACAAGTTAATTTTTAAACAAAACCAATCTATAACTATATTGTTTTTAATCTTATCAATTTATCTCTCTTATTAGTATTATATATATATATATATATATATATATATATGTTTATATGTATCTAACATTTCATATGTCATAATATCATATTCATTTACGTCTCCAGCTCTCTCTCTCTTTCTCTCTCTCTCTCTCTCTCTCTCTCTCTATATATATATATATATATATATATATATATATATATATACATATATGTTTTAACAGTAAAATTGTCCTGTTGTTAGATTAAGTTCTGAAACGTCATATATTAGAAATGATTAAAGATATCTTACTGGAATTCTGCACTCTGCTTTGAATGATACGAATGTATAATTACGCTTTCATCGTAATAAAAATACCGTGATGAAATTGACAATAAACGAAAATGATATATTCATCATCAATTCATCTTTGCTAAAAATCGGTAACTCATGCAGTATTAAAATAAAGTTCAACTATATATATATATATATATATATATATATATATTACTCCAGGATAATTTTCTAACTCATGATATTCGCCCTCTCTAAAATTCTAATTTTCTGTCCTGGTGTAACATTTTGCATCACAGGTTTCACGTACGATTTCATTTTAAGTATTTTTACTTTTTTCACTTTTTCATTTCTCTTTGGCCTGCAAGTTCGTACCATCTCAATCCTTTTTTTTTATCTATGCGGCCAACTAAATCAATGAGTTTATGCTGCAGACAGCAATAATGGGGCCTCTGCTCCTATACAATTATACACCATGTGGAAGTATTTCAATGATCCGACGTGTACAAGCGTGTGCAGAAGCAAGTGGAGGTCACTTTGAACATTTGTTGTGAGTTGCTATTTTCAGTTACAACAAAGGCCTTTTGGACATGTTTTTATTTGGACATTTTACCTTGTTTTCTTGTCAGAAACCCGCCCCCAAAATTCGTAAAATTATTTTTGATAAAGTCGTTGTAAGTTTTTTGATGTTATGATGAAAATTTTGTCTTACCCATGTACTTTTGATCTCCACCACAAGCATCCTCAGGGTCTGTTTTTAAATGAATGTACTCTATTATAATTATTTAAAAATTAGAGAAGAATAAAGAAGACTTATAAAATAAATATATATCAGAATATTCTATGAAACATGTTTAAATTAAGATCATTCAGTCAGGTGCCATGCGTGATACACGCTTAGGCGATCATGTAACTTTCAATACATGATGACGAGGCTTTTTTTCCCCACAGTAGGTTGTCATTTCTTTCTGCAGTAGAACAGATGCAATCCAAGGGTATAGAACCCGGTCTGTGCTGCTATTTACCCATAGCTGGGGAAGAAGAAGAGGATTCATACATTTCCCATTGGTATTAGCAAGTATATGAATGTAATGGATTCGACTGGAATGAAGATATTCTGCCCAAATACACACACACACACACACACACATATATATATATATATATATATATATATATATATGACATCCGAACCCGATCCAGAGTCTTATCCCGGTCACGGCGCCAACTTCGACGTCGGCCACTCCCGTTCGTTCGTGTGGGTGTCGCTACAAACGTGATGTGCGCGTGTCTGCGTCAGTCGTGCTATCCCGTCTTGTGACGACCAAATGACTTGGTATTGGTCGCGGCACCCAAGTGTGACGTCCCAACCTTTTGGCGATTCGGATGGGAATCGGGTTAGATCCGATAACAGCCTCGTCGTTCCCAACTCGCCTCCAACGCCTGGTTACCGAAGTAACTACTTTGATTCACAGTCTGCCTACCCAGGTTGTGAATTCATGTAGGCAGAGGAAATCAATCAGTCGTAGGGGCCGTAATGCAAGCTGAGTTCGAATGAGGGTGGTATCACACAAATAGATGTGAGAGAAAATAAAATAACAACTCGAAAAGTTCAAGTTATTAAAAAAAAAGAATAACAATACTTTATATCTGTTGCTGGATACAGGGTCACGTCTCCCAACCCGCTATGTGGATTCTTGACACGTTGTTTTTTTTTTGTTAGGCGAGTCTTAACATCTAAGCTGTCTGTCCTTTAAGATACTGGTTCTTGGTGTGTCTTCAGGCGAAATTCATAAAACTTATTTTGGTGGTGTGAGTCTAAGTCGTTCTTCAAAAAAATAAATTGTTCTTGGTTAGAAGATGAGTTCGGAATTTGCGCGAATCTTGGTCAGCTATTCGGGGTGGGTCTTCCGAGCTCTCAACTGGAACTCGGTCTCGAACTAACTGCAACTAAAAACTCTATCTCGAACTCTCCAACTGCATTTCGCTCGCTGCGACTTTGCTTATATGGACGCCGGCCCAAACCGGGGTGGGTTCGTCGGGGTTTGATGTTCCTTGATAATTCTAAATCCATATTCCACTTCTTTATTTTCGGTCAGGAATTTTCCACTCCTTTCCATTTTTGGAAGTCTTCTCTTACCCCCACCATCACTTATTCTCATATGGATATCTTACCATACTTCAGAGGGGCCTCAACGGTTTTCCCACTTCCTCGCAGCAACTTCTCATACCTACCTCTCAATGGGCGTCGGCGGGCTAACCCCTTGCGTCACATGATCACCTCCGCCTGGATCTCGTTAACATTCACAGTTAATTCTTTATCGATTTAAAAAAAAAAACTATGTATCAACCTGGACTTTGTCAGCTAGCCTTAACACAACGGCTGTCAGAATTTTCACCATTTTTTTTCCATTATCAAAATAACATTGCCAAGTGTCCCTTCTCGTGGGTGGCCTCACTTTATCATATAAGTTAAGTCTCGCCTCTCTTTTTCTTTCTTTTCTTTCTCTTTTTCCTTTCCTTCTTTTTCCCTCTTTTTGCGCCCCTAAATGGTGTCACATATATATATATATATATATATATATATATATTATAATTTTTTTTAAAATATGATTTCATCGCGACACAGAAATTACTATGTTTCGAAACTGGTCAGCAGTATTCAGGTTTAATTTCAATATTAAACCCGAACTACTGTGTGGCAGTCTCATCCCTAGGCGGTGTTTGGAATAACTATGTTACGGAATGTTTTAATCATTGTTTTGAAATGGAAGTGTGTTCTATGGCTTGTTTTTCATTATCAAGGGTTCACACCTTTAATTGAAGTAGGGGTGTTTGATATATCCCAAATTTTTGGATTGTGTTGGTTAGGGTTTTTGTCTGGCTAAAATGGCGATCTGACTCCTTGCTAAATCTCTGATTGATTTTGTAGTACTCTTGTGCGTGTTTTCTTTTCTTTTTTATTACTGTATGCTAAACTTTAACTGATTGATGTAGTACTTCTGTTAGTTTTTGGTGTTTATTTATTTATTTTTTTGTTTTTTCTTGATGATTTCTTACAAGGGATTTAAGATTATGATTGGGTTGTGCTTTCAAAACTTGTTTTAAATGTACTTGTTAATAAATTTGAAATTATGATTATTATTATTATTATTATTATTATTATCTTTTTTCGTCCATTTATAAAATGCTAATTATATAAGTCGAATATTTGGTGATGTCTGCAAAAACCCGTTATCTCATTTCTTAGATTTAATCAATTTTCGTTTTTTAGAAACTTAATAATGTGTAGTTTTTCATGTAGGCATAAATGGCATGAGTCGTACCAGGTTTTACAAATTTTTGTTCTACCTATTATTTTCCATTTTACAGTTCGTGTTTCATATGATTCCTTTAAATACCAAAAATATTTAGATAGGAATGTCTGATTTCTGTTTGTAATATTATTGAAGAAGCTTGTGGTTAGCTTTCGCCTTATTTTAAATTCCTTCTTTCTGGATCCTATATATAACTTTTCAATATTTGGATTCTCAATAGACGAGATTGTGCATTGGTATACCACAAATTCTATGCGGCATCTAATCTAATTCATTATGTCTTAAATTTTATCGAGGGAATTTAGCCTTTCAATTTTGTGTTAACTGTAGTTTTTTTTTTAAATTTAGGTTTCTGAATTCACTATGTATTATCTTTCTAATTTTATCTACAGTGTAACCCGGATATAAGAGACACGGATGTAAGAGAAACCTGGATATGAGTGATAATTTCTCTGGTCCCAAATTAGAGCCATACTTACCTAAACAAAATAGACCAAACCCAGACATAAGAGAAACCCGGATACAAGAGTCTTCTTTTCCGGTCCCGACAACTCTCTTATATCCGGGTTACACTGTATTTCAAAATTTTGGGAACTCACTAACATAAGCCCGTCATCCCTGTATAGCCCGATGTTTTTTACGGTGCGCGGTTAGGTTTTATAATATCAATGCATACAAAGACACACACACACACACACACACACACATATATATATATATATATATATATATATATATATATGTATGTATATATATATATATATATATATATATATATTATATATATATATATATATATATATTATATATATATATATATATATATATATATATATATATATATTATATATATATATATATATATATATATATATGCAAATGCACACTTCAGACTTCCTTTGATCAGGGTTCCTACGTTGCTGAGTAGTTTATTCGCTGGTGAGTATTAATCACTGTTATAAATTTTATGCTGAAGATTGATAATGAATACTCATGTAATATGTAAGAAATCATGTACGGATTTCCGATACACACTCATATACAAACCAACACACACCGACACCCCTATATATATATATATATATATATATATATATATATATATATATATATATATATATATGTGTGTGTGTGTGTGTGTGTGTGCGCGCGCACGCGGTTTCTGGGTGCGTGTTTTGTGTGTGTGTGTGTGTGTTTTGTGGGTGTGCATGTTTGGCGCTGCCATGAAAGAAACGTAATGGCTTTTATATTCCTTATATGCCAATATATCATTTATATATCCTTTTGATCTAATTACAGAAGATAATGACATGCAAATTTTCCCCGAATTGCCTATTCGTACGTCTGTTCTTTTTTAATTTTTCCGCTATTTTGGGACAGATCGGCAAATGATACATAGCATAATTTATAGACATGCGTTGCATATATATTTTTTTAGTAAATCTATATTTAAAAATATAAGAGGTCTTTTTGATTTGACTTTGTTATTTCTAGAATAATATTTAAATGGAAATACTTATTCTTCTTCAGGGATGAATGAATACATGCTATTAATATCCGTCTCTTTTTCTGAGATGACGTATTGTATTTTCACTATTTACATTTTCCGTACTGTTTCTTCATCTATATTGTCATATTCACGAGCTTTTGACCGTTGTACATTCCAGCCTTCGCTCGGTGATATACTCTGGATTTCTGTACCGAAAACTTTATTTCGTTCACCGGGATAGATTGTTCTCGCTCTATATGTCAATCCTTTGCTGAATGTTTCGGGCAATTTCTTTTTATTAATTCAACTCTTCAGGTTTTTGTTCACCTCTTATGTAGAAAGATTTTGAGCTCACATCTATTTGGGTCAAATCACTGGATTACTTTTCATCAATTCTACCAATATATTCATGGTAATTCTTTGGATGAGCTCTTCACTACGGTACCTTGATTTTATTAATGCGTAGTACCTTATACGCAGCACTGTACTGGCAAAACAGTCTCATAAATTTGAAGTTGAACTGGCTAGATGTAACCTGCAATTTCTTATGCCAACACTTACTTTTTACGCACTTTTCGTTTAAGGAAATTTCTTCCAGCTCCATATATTCCTGTCTACTTTAATAGTCACAATTTTAAATGAAATGCCAAGACTTACCTACTGTCTTCCTAATTACTCTTGTATTGTCCCAGCTTCCTCACAATATCCTTTGTTTTCTTTCACACTCTGTAACTAGCTTTACTAGCTTGCTTGTTGGAAATTCTATACCAGAAAATAGATAATCAGCGAGCAGGCCAATAATTATTATTTCAGTTTACATATTTTTTTATTGTATCTTCCTTTCACGATATATATGTAAATTTTGAGAATAGACATACAGTTCATTTTAGTCGTAACAATGTTTTCTTTTTCTCTTATATTGTACGTACAAACTCAGAAAACTTAGTGACTTTATTCCCTTATTTGGGAAACAAGGGTGAAAACAAAATCGGTGATAGTTATTAAAATACAAGAGAATCTAGTAGATAGTGTATGAAAATATCAGAATCAACTCGGAACAAGAAAAAATGATGAGAGTTACCAAAAGAGAGATTTGTCTTTTTATATTTTCGTTTCCAACGACATCATTTATCCTCCTTTGTATTTGTCCATTGCTTTAACTACTGAGCAAATGTCAAAACATGTCGTATTAATATTATATTTTTCTGTTATTGCTTAGTATAAACGAAGAGATAAAAAACAAAATCATGTCAGGTATTGTCAAGAGATCTTGGCATCCTTACGTTTGACGAGAATTTACTTCCGAAATTCTGAATAGTATATTGTCTTCGGCGTGGATTGCTATGATTTCTTCAGCATTTTCTGTTTCTTCTGTAGCCATTCTTTGGTTTATCCATTTCCTGATATTGTCACGAGAAAATCATTCGTTTTTGAAGTTCTTTCCGTTATTTTGCTTATCAAAATGCGAACTCTGAGAACTAGCCTTTCACAGGTGGCCAGGATCAGACCGAGACAGACACATGGATAGATAGAAGTCATCAGAAGCATATATATATATATATATATATATATATATATATATATATATATATATATATATATATATATATTATCGGGGGGGGGGTGAATTTATTTCATTTTTGTTCAACTAATGAAAAATTATTTTATTATGCGCATATAGTTATATCTGACTGTATATTTGTCTATGTCTGTTCAGATACATCTATCTATATTTGTTCATATGTATCTATCTATATTTGTTCATATATCTGTCTGTTAATATCTATTATGACATATTCATTATCTTTATATCAAGATTTACATAATAAATTCAATGTCTAACATGTCGGTGTTTATATTTAACTGTGTTAAGTTCTATGCAAATAGATTTTTACATCTTTTCAGAAGACAGTTTATTTATATATATATATATATATATATATATATATATATATATATATAATTCTATTTCGATCTAAGTCTGTTCATATCTATAGATACTATCTCACTTGGAAAATTTTTCATGCAGCAAAGGCGGACTATCATTGTTGTTTCGTCCGTGTGTTTTTTTTATTTATTGAAATTGTCATCTTTGATAATGCCTTATGTAAGCCGAAAACTTAGATTAGATATAAACATGTATCAATATGGTGTTTTTCCTTTCGTCTTTCAACGATAATGTGATTAAGCTTATCAGACAATATCAAAGGAACTTACTTAAAATAAACAGACAATACTTGTCTATATTATTTAATGAAACATACATGCATTAATGCAAGATTGCTGACTAAATGTACACAATACACACACACACACACACACACACACTCACACACACACACACATATATATATATATATATATATATATATATATATATATATATATATATATATATATATATATATATATATCAGTTGTTCTTCCGGGACGAAAATACATTTTGGAGAAGAAAATGAGTAAACTTGTAGACAACTGATACGAATATAAATATATTGCGCTGACATACAAACATCCATGCAAGCTTCCAGTTAAATAAACCTATCTTAGCGGACGGTTTTTGTCCTCGGCGGGACTTTATCAGGGCAAATGCAAGGATAGTGATTTAGAGATACGCACACATCTACAGCTATAAATATGGACACACACACATAGATATACATACCTATATATATATATATGTATATATATATATATATATATATATATATATATATATATATATATATATATATGTGTGTGTGTGTGTGTGTGTGTGTGTGTTTATTATACGAGATTATAACTAAAACATTTTTCATTGCTATGCAAAAACTTTCATGATTCAATACTCTGATTGTACTTCCTCGGCCGACGGTTGCCATCTGGAGATAAAAATAATGTTTAGAGAAACTTAAAAACAAAATATTACTTCTCATCTATAAGTTAAATGCGTGGTCATAAGGTCCGAATTAAGAATATAATTGTTGGTATGTCTCAATAAACCAATTGAAAATCAGATCAAAGCTAAATAGAAAAATACGATCAGAGTGTGGAGGTGTGTGTTATTTTCTCATGGCAGGATAAACCGGCGCTTAGCCATGTCATCCTTGACGATTGTAGCTAATATAACAGCATCAAATGTACGATAGATTTAGTCAAATATGACATTCTATTTGTTCAAGTGGTGGGAGAGGGTTAATGAAACGTAAAGTTACCAGAAACAGTTATTTAAAAAATTATATATTCAGAAATCTTCTTGAAGGGGCCTGTAGATAAAACTAAAAATCAGCAACATCTATCTACGATGCCAATAATTCTGAGTAGACAGCAAATCATAAGAATATTAAAATTGAAGAAACCTAATAATGTACAATTACACATGTTGGTATCATAAATTTTTGCTGTTTTGGAAATGCAATTATTACTTACGATTTTGTGTTGATTTAAAATTTTATTATTATTAATTTAAATAATTTTTTTGAAGATTATTTGTACAGGTATAATCTAATTTTAGTATATATCTATTACAAATCTTACTAAGTGGATTATTTCTGGGGAAACATTTTAATATACTTCTGCCCTAACTTAGTACTAACCATTTCATTCAATCGGTATGTGTACCAAATGATTTTTTCTGTTTCTATTTTTGTTATAACTTTAACTATTATGTTTAATTTTTTGATGTCATAGTACTTATATCCATTATTTTTAAGACGGTGTTAACAAATGTATTATGTCTCTGAAAAACACCTTCTCTGTAAGTGTTATTTCTAATTCTATATACTATGGAGAAGGGAATGTTTTTGATTATTTATGGAGAGTGATTAGAATTTGGGTGGCCATATATTGGATTTGCGTTGGTTTTCCTGACGGGATAGTATGTATTATTAACAAGATCCAAAGTAACATCATGAAAATCTACTTATTTTAAAATGTGTGTCTATCTTAACTGTAAGGTTGTGACTATTAAACTCGTTATGTATTAACTTCCTGATTTTTTTCAGCCTTAATATTTGTAGAATTTTTCACCACAACAAGGCCGTTAACTGTATGTCGTCAATGGTGATATTTTAGTGTGAACTCATAAAATATAATATATAAAATTATATAAAATTTAAAATCAATAAAAAAACCTAAGTAATAATTGGCATTCCAAAGAAGCAAACGCTAATGATAGGAACATCTGTAATTGTAGAAATACTAACGAGTATCTATTGTAAATATGTGTTGAAAAAGATTCCCTTCTTTATCTAAATACGATTTCTACTATAGAAAATCCAAAAGTTAAAAAAATATATATCGGCAGTACAAAGAATTGCTTCAAAGCAAGGATGTATCAACATAAATCATCATACAACAACAACGCTTACAGAAATAGGACGTCCCGTTCGATATATTACTGCTATTTAATAGAAGTCAACAGAATCCATATGGTAAAATGGAAAATATTTTAAAAAATAGTTTACAGGAAAAATGCCGTATAATCATGTTTACTACCAAAAAAGTTGTTAAACCAAAGAAGTAAATTAACGGTGAGATGTAGACGCAACCTCTATCATTTAGATTAAAGGTTATCAATTTTTTTTAAAGAAAAAGTACGTATTGACATAATATAAATAAAGATATATGGGTATATCTTACGTAGGTTAATCTTATTCGTACATATATTGAAATAAATGCAAAATAGAAATAGTAATATTGTTTAGTGCATATAATGTAAACAGGAAAAATTGCGTTATTTGTAACAGAGCATTCTTCATTCTTATTCCTACCTGTAATTGTTTGCAACTTTTAAGTTATATATGTATGAGTCGTTACCGCATTACCGACGAAATTGTGTAAAGTGGGATGAACATGGAATAAAAAGATAGATAGATGGATGGATATATATATGTACATACTAATATATATAAAAAAGTAATACATCTTCTCAATCTGCACTGCATTTCCTCCTCTAGATATAGATATATTATTTATTGATTCGATGGAGAATCAGATGTCTAAGTTTGTGTGTACAATGAAATGATTTTCTTTTTATCCAGGGACAAGTACGGATTCCCTCCTTGTAACATTAACATAACACAATTTTTCTCTCGCGTCCTAAAGTAAAGTATTTCTTTTAATCATTTCTTCCAAGCAAGGAGATAATTTCACTAGGACGCAGCTTGATATGTGTATAAGCATTGAAATATAATTAGAAGACATTAGTGGTGAGAGGTGAAGAAAGAACAACAAGGAAACAAGGAACAAGAAGAAAAAACATGGTGATTGATATTGTATTTTAATTTGTGAAAATTGTTTGTTGTAGTCAAGCAACAAATCTGAATGGCAGAAAAGTAACTCTTAGAAGAGAAGTAGCGTTTATATTTAGGTAGTACAAAAGTAAAAGAGTGAGACTTAACGATGTATTATCACGTTTAAATTCCTGTAGTCAAAGTAGCAAGTGAAAAGTATCACCAGTACAGTTGCCAGGAAAACGATGATGTTAACATTGTTCGAAAATAATTATTCGAAAACATTTATACGAAAAACATTTGTAAATTCTTTGAATGAAAATAAATCGAAAGGACTATAATACTAAATGGTAATTATTCCAAATGCAAAGATTTTATCACAATAAAAATGTAAAAATTAAAAGAGGAAATACACAAATGATAACTTTTTGTAATGCAGATATTATTAATAAAACAATTTATCAAGAACATTATTATAACCTTAAATTATACAATACTGCACGCAAATTTTCAACTCTTGAAGAGTACTTGTTAAATGAGGCCACCAAGTTTTCCATTTACGTCGCGGTATTTCCGTGAGCTCTTGATATTTTGGCAACCTGCTCTCTCATTTGTAATATAAATTTCTTGTAAGTCTTATCCTATTTTTAAAACGTCTAAGAATTTCCATAATGTCTGCTGATGGGATGACCCTTGCTTCAAAAATACCCAATACCACCCTCAATGGTGTCATTAGTTTTAGGCAAATCAGCATTGATTCTCTAAAAACAAGAACACATATGTATTTTAAATATAGGTATTTCGAATAATTATTGTTTTCTATAATTGTTCTTTAGATTAATTTACCTTCAAGGAATTTAGAACTAAAATAAATGTATTTCAAATAAATGTTTCGGAACTTTTTTCTCGATACGATGAAAATAATATAAAAGTGGGGATCTACGTTATGTTGGGGAGTAAATGATAAAAATAAGGATATGATAATGAGGATATGCTAATAAGGATATGATAATAAAGATATGATAATGATAATTCATCCTTCCAGAAATATTTTTCTCATCGAAATCTTCTCCGTATTCGGCTTTATGCTCGACTCGCATAAGAATTTCTTGAAAATTTGGTGTATTTTGTATATTTCTTTGTCAGGCCATCAAATAAGTCGAAGAAACAGATGACAATCGATAACAGAAGTGATCTGCTGATATCAGAACACTGTCATCATATAAAATGCCCACACCTCACACACAAATATGTAGTCCACTCCAAGATTATTGGAACGGCAAATCCAATTCCTTTGTTTTTAACTCTCACTGAAGAAATTTGTGTTCAAGATCAAAAGGTTTATATGATAAAGATTTAAGAAATTCAGATTTTATTCACTGGCATTTACATTGAGATGTGAAATTAACATACGGCTTATTAACTTTTGTATGAACCAATCCATATATCAAGTGAAAAAACTATTAACGCGTGTCTGACATGCCTATCTTGTAGCTCAGTTGTTGCCGTTTAGATGATCTCTTAAACTTTAAATTACTCTCAATGGCTACTATTGTTTTTAACTTTAGATTTATCCTGTAAAGACTGAATTCCATATTAAAAATGATAAATCGTTATGAAGAAAAAAGAGCCGTCAGTAGAAGAAAAGCAAGCCAGTTGAAACTGGGGAAAAGAAAGAAAATAGATCGCAGCCATTACACCAATTTGGAATGTCTTGAAAAAGAAAGAAATGATTGTTGTACTGAACAACAGACATAGAATAAATATGTGAAGGAAACAACAGCAGTTGGTGACAGAAACATTGTGAGAATTGTGGGGGAAATACAACAATCAGTGACATTCAACAATCCCCACATTGCAGGGGTGAATATTTCACAATCAACAGTTCGAAGATGAATTCAAGAGAAAGGATATTGAGGCTACACGACAAGATGAAACTACTCGTCAGCAGTAAGAAAGGAAAAACCAGATTGGAATTTGCCAGGTAGTACAGAGATGAGACTCTAAAGTTCTGGAATAGCAATTTATGGACTGATGAGACCAAGATTATTCTCTGCCAATGGCCAAAGTGTGGAAAAGAATGAATTTCCATCCAAATCATGCAAAATCATCTGTAGAGCATGGTGGAAGAAGTGTTATGGCTTGGTTTTGCATGACTGCTTCTGGATCAGGTTCCTTTATTTTTATTGATCATGTAATTCTTGAAGGTAGCAACAAAATGATTGTCGAAGTCTACACAAATATTATGTCTACCAGTTTAGAGTGATATGCATCCAAACTAATCCGGAAGATGTTTATCATGCAACAGGACAATGTCCCATATTTATATACATATATTTATATACATATATTTTCATATATATATATATATACACACACACGCACACACACATATATATATATATATATATATATATATATATATATATATATATATATATATATATATATATATATATATATATATATATATATAGGTATATACACACACACAAATATATATATATATATATAGGTAAAATGAGAACAAATGGAGTATAATTCCACAGTTCGTAACATATAATTTGAAACAGGGCTCAATAAAGACAATAGCTATATAGTAGTTTATCATCATCACCCTAAGAGACAGATGTAACGTTGAAACATATTTGCTATTATATAGCGATTTTTAATATATTTTAACATCCTAAAGCGACTCCAGAAAAATTACCTTTGTGTAGTGCAACAAGTCACCGAAATTGCATGATTTTTAACCTCCAAAAATATATTTACGTCTGTACACTGCGACCCCCTATATTTGTGTAAGAAATTTGATCATAAAATCTCGCACCAAACTCAGACATATCCTTAAACAATCTCTTGTTGCCTAATCTACATAATTGGTAAATATCGATGTTAGGCTTGAGTATTAAAAGTTATACGTAAAACACTCTCTAAGAAACTGGACGCCATACATGCTGCTTTGTCATGTGACGGCACGTAGCTGTACAAATTAAGGACTAAAGAGAGAATAAAATATAAAAGAAACCCAACTCAATGGTTATAAATAATGCTTCACGTAAAATCACTCTCTAACTTGACATTTACTATAAATTCATTTTAATATGCAAACTGTGAAAGATGACATTATAAAGAAGACTACGGAAGAGCGAAACAGAAATGAATAAGTAATTATTATAACATTTACATTTCGAATGGCATTAATTAAGGGGAAAGAATTTTGATAAATGTGAAAGTACAGGCAATCCTCATAAAGTGAGATATTAGAATATGGAAGAGGTTAAAATAGAATAGAAATACTTAAAAATAAAGAATGGCAAATACATAATATGGAAAATTGCCAGAAGAATAAAAGAGAAAGTGGAATAGTAAAAGTGAAAACATAATTACAAACAAAGTTTGTATAAATGTAAGGAATGAGAAATAGGCAAAGACATTGATGTTGGCAAACGATATGAAATACAAAGAAAAAGTTATTCTTGAGATAATTCGGTTATTTTAAACCACTGTTGCTTCAGGTATATATGCACATGTATACAATACTGTACTTAATTTATACAGAAACTCAGTTTGCAGCACCTCAGGCAGTAAGCTGTCAATATTGACCTCCTTCGGGCATCTCCTTGAATCAAACTGATTCCGAGCGGCTTGGCTGATAAGAGGTTACCTGTTTTCTGGGCATTTCAAAACCTCCATACACCATCACCAAAGTCAGCGTCCTGGAGAAATCTATCCCGTCTCACAATCTTCTGACAGCACAGCGCGGAAGACAATGCTCCCAGCAAGAGTGATCTCGTCCGGTTAAGGCGCTAACGTCATCTGAAACGATAGAGGGATACCTGCTGATACCTGCTGATTTGAAAACACCATATACCGAGAGAATACTTAGAGCTTTCGAGACGCAGTACATTTTTCTAAAATTTTAAGTAAGTTGTATTAAACTTATTCAACAGTAAAATAGTAATATATGATAAGAGAAATTCTAAAAAGGTTGCATAAAACAATGAGCAAAATATTTTCGAAAAAGCAGTCGCCTTCCAATCGCCATAACATTGCTTTCCTGTATATTTTCTATAAATAATTTCAGGGTAATTTTCCTGACGAATTTTCTAGTATTGTAACCAGATTTTAGGAATTAATACCCAGTATTAGATTGTCGACAAGTTCACCTAATTTACATTTGAAATTGCTATAAATAACCGTAAGTTTATACTCTAATAGGTGCTTCTCACAAACTTCTACCTTTTGCAATTCTTTTCCGTCTTCTTGCTTCCCAGTCAATTCGATTCCAAATTTTTCACGCAATCTCAATCACTATCTTCTTAATTCCCGTTCTTTTATGACTTTCTCTCATTAATAGTGTTTTTTTTTTTTTTTTTTTTACATATTCTCTCACTTTCAGTAACCACCTGCGTCTTAGTGGCTTTATTTTCTTGTTTGGAGTAAAATAATAAAAAGGCACTGACAATAATTATTCAGTTCTGAATTATTTCAGGAGAAATTCCAGTATTTCATTTCTACTAAACACAAGAATTTCAAACGGAACTGGACTTTTCACAAAGAAATCGCTCTTGCTATAGAACTATATAAATGGCAATAATATAAATCAAATTTAAAAGCAATTGAGTGGATCTTGTCAGAAATACATGATTAAAAGAATGTTGAACAATAAGAAATGAAACAAAATGCCTAAGATACGAACGAGAAGTTAGACGAAGCGGGCATGGAAGGATGTGCTATACATGAAATTTAATATTCCCTGCTCTTAATTCATCTTCCATCCCACTGGCTAACATCAAAGAAAGTACTAAATAACATATGTGCTTGTGTACTTCTCTATAATTCAACACGCAACCCGAGAAACGTCAACAATTGCTTTGCCTTCAGGAGAATCAATAAATCTCGAGAGAAAATCAGAAAAAAAAATCAAATGATATTTAATTATTTTTGCAGACAAATAGGCAAGGACATAGCTAAGAAATTTAAGTTTAGTTATAGAGATAATGTTTTTAGAAATGCGTTTTGAGAAGTATAAATTAACCTACGCGATAAAGAGATGATTTATTCGGGAAACAGTAGATCAATAAAGTAATATCTATTGATTTTATTTCTGTGTCAATGCGTCATCTTAAATGCAAAGACCAGTGAACGCGTGCTTCAGCGCGTATATCCATATTTCTTCAAATCTGCAATGCGTTTTGCTTTTGCACGCCACTTCACGTTTTATAAATATATAACAATACAGAAATCGGTTTCTGAATTATTCCAGCATATGAGTATTTTTAAAGATTGATTTGTTTGTTCAAAAATACAAGGAAATCACAAGCGTTTACATTTAATGTCTCTGATTTCGAAATTAGCCGAAACATAGCCACATTGAATCTTTACAATTGGTCATCTTCTTAATGACATTATTACATATAAAATGTACAACAGCATTAAAATTGACAGATCACACCAAATTTCGAAGTTCTTAAATTTTTGATGACCTGCACGAATCACTTGCAGATCTTATAAATGCATATTGAGATATTTATCCAATCTGAGTCCCGTATCACGAGAGGTCATGTATATTTTTTGTCAAGCTATAAAATCCTTGAGGAGTTGTATTAAAGGACAGGACAATACAGGAACGCATGATACTTACTGCCAACAAATCATCCCGATTGGGGTTATATTTTTTCATTTGCTTTCAAGACCCTATGACGATTGAAGCAGTCAAGGGAGTGACAATGATGATGATCAGAAACGAGAACGTGAGAAAAAGCGCGAAATGCCTTGTTTTGAATCAATCGCCATCACATGTGGCACCAACGATTAGGTTCCATTTATAATACATCTTCAAGGAGAATCGAATGAGGCGGTCAGGAGAATGTAGGAAAAAAACATGATCACAAAAGTTTTTTTTTCCTCTCTCTCTCTCTCTCGCCGCAGAATAAATAAAATGCGTTTCAAACATCTCGTTTGATGAAGTGGCTGTCTTGTTTTCACGAACACAAATCGAGTGAAAGCTTGTAGATCATTCTTTAAAGGAAGATTTACATTAGCGGGCGTCAAATTATCAGCAAAGATGAACGTTCGAATGCTATTCGGAATGTTTGGCCGTCTCTTACACGTGAGGAAATGAAACAGCTGCTCAAATCAATGACTGAATGAATTCTAAACTTAGTATCAGAACAAAGAGTAAATAATTCATAATAATGTTGACTTTACATCTTTGTCTATATTACTATGGCATTGTTTCATTTTTATTCATAATTGATTTTGTAAACTGTAATGAAATATATATATAATGTTCAACTACTTGCAGTTTTGAAAGCGAAATTTGAAATACTGTGAAGATTAATATTAGGTTGGTGCAAAAAAAATGTCGGTTTTTGACGTTAAAAATACGTCAAAAACCGACATTATTTTTGCACCAACCTAATAAATCTGTCACATTGTAATAATAATAGCTACTAATATATTACTATGTGAAAAAACGACATTATTTTTGCACCAACCTAATATAAGTTATCGTCGTCGGCCCGTGTTCGCATCCGAGGATCGGGATAATCATCCTCCCAGCCTCTCACTCTCTTCCTTTTATCCCCCTGCTGGCAGTGGTAGAAATGGCTGTGAATCAAAGCGTTTGACGAGGCCATTCGCGTGAATTTGGTTTTGGTGGACAAATCTGCGCGACGGAGAAAACCAGACACTTGATGAGAAGTGCCTTCCTAGCGGCTCAAAATAGGACTGAGTCAGGCGAAATCTGCTAAACCTGGTTGCCTTGGGCTGTCGAATGCTTGGTCTGTCAAGGTCCACCTTGGCGACACGAGCTGGTGCTGCCATCTTCCGCCAGTTTGATCATTATATAATTGTAGATAACACACTTCACTTCAGTAGCGCGACTATTTATGTTTACGTTTTAATTAGTTTTCTAAAAGAGATAATTTAAAACAGAAAGGGTTATGATGCGAATCGTACATATTTGTGAAAATATTCGAACATCTGTTGATGAGATATATTGAAAATGTCACGTTCACAATGTATTATATAATAAATAATTTAAAATAAAATATGACTCTGAAATATGATTAGGGCGGACGTCATAGTAAGGGAGCTAATTAGCTCCATAAATGGGAACAAAGTTATGGCCCTTTATCAGAACTCTCTAGGACTACACATAAATTATATATCTACTTGGTGATCACATATATCTTATCGAATTATTAATCTACCAGTAATCCACTGGTCGATTTTACATCTATTATTATCAAATAATAAATAAAATGTATAAAGTCTCGGTTTTTTTTTTCCTAATGTGAATTTTTCAAGGCAAACAATTAAATGAATTTATTGAAACAAAACAGTTTGAACAAAGTAACTATAAACAACATTATTTTTTCTTTGCTATCCTCTGTCAGCCCCAATGATGGAGAAAGTATTACCATAGCCAGTGAGACACACTGCAAGAGCCACTCCGTTTCGCCAATCCTCCGAATGGAACACCATCGAAAAAGGACCAATAACCCCAGAAGTCTCCACTGCCACAGGATTAAAAAGAAATAAAAATCTATCAGCGAGGGAGGAACATTTAACTATATTTTCTTTTTATCTCTTCGTCCCGGGCGATGGACCCCGTCTCAACCGCGGACCTGACCAAATTACCGGTCGAAAATGTATCCGCACATGTTGCATCCCAAATCAACAACTTCCCCATTCTAAAGAAGAAAATCGTAATCCCATACGACCGCTTTCCATCACCACAGTCGAGGCCTACGAATTGTGTTTACATTCTTATTTGACAGAAATAAACACACATAAACACACAAAAAATAAATGAAATAAAAAGATGGCTAAAGTAAAACTCCTGACTGAAAACAAATTTACAACTTGAACATTCTCAATGTGGCTTGTCGTACCTGCCGGCGAAACGATGTTGTTAAATGCCTCTACAATATTGAACCTTCGGTAGAAATGAAAATAAGAAAAATATTTTAAAATATATATAACAGTGACCTTCAATGAGATAAGAAAAATAAGTTGCAATGAAAATGCGGATATTCAAGTCTATCGAAAGCCTATTGAGAGAATACAAAAATTAATGACTCAGAAATTCGAAGGTTAACAGGAGGACCAAATATATATGTTTAATTTAATAAACCAGATATTCTTTTTTTTTTAGTTTTACAATGTTTTGGCCGCTGCTCTCCACAATGTCCTGATACTTTTGAAAAAAGAAGAAAATACTGAAAACATATGTAATATTGGTCCTCCAGTATATCAGTGGATATTGAACAATCTACTAATACTATTTTCTTCTTCACTTATAAACAAATGATTATGTCCTGTATCTCTTATATCATGCGAGTTCCTTTTTGGAACGACCAAATTACACCGGACTAACCTTTTTTCCTCTATCTCTTTAACCAATTTTCTAGCAAAATATATTAGAAAAATAAAAGTGAATGATAAAAGTTTCGCCATTATCGCTATAATCTTTTTGTAAACGTTTACAGTGATAAGCAACCGAACGAGAAACTGCGAAATATTTTATTAACTAAAATACTAGAAATGATGAATATTCGCTCTTTGTATTTTAAATGAGATAATAATATATAAATATTGCATGCCTTATTATTGGATACAGTTAAGCAAGACATCAGTTTTATCAAAATCATTTAAAATTATTTTAAATATATCTGTAATTTTTCTACAGTAAACGAATATATAGTGTGGTCAGCGGCATAGCTAGAGCCAGCATTACATATGCTAATTTTATATCTTATGTATGATGCGACCCCCTTAAAATTAACTTTAGAATTAAGTGTTCAAGTGTCGCATGTTACGTGAGTATATAAGTGTAGCGGTAACTTGCTCCGGGGACCCAAAATGGCCAAAGTCGCGTGCTGATGGAAATTGTGTCGTATGTAGCCGTTTTTATTGCCTGGTTCTAGTCGCTCATTGGCTGAGTTCTGTCTGGGTCAGATGCATAAAAACATTGTACGCTCATTTAAAGGGGGTTCGTTTTTCCTTCGGAGAGTGAGTGGCATATTGGAGATCGAGACGTGAAGTGTGGATTTGTTTTGCCTAGTGAACCTATTAGTGAGAAAAAAGATATTACAATAGAACTTATGGCTACATCTAGCTATTTAAACCGTAAAACCATAAAAAAATATTTGCCAATCTAGTACTACGCTTGCATTCATGCTGTAGAAGAACCAAAGAGAAAAGTTCATTAGGACAACTAACGTGAAAATATTTATAGCACAGAGGTGCTTATGTGAATGAAACCGAGTTGTCAGATAAGGATCGATAACATTATCGACACTTTTTGGGATTTTGTCGAACATCCTAATATTTATAACAGGTATTCCACATCAGATGTGTCTGCAATATCCAATAGACAGGTGAATGGCAGATTTATAAATGTGCAACCTGAATTAAGGGGGGAACATTTATCTGGCACTAATCAGTGCATCAACGTTATTATCAGCAAAACTACCAATGGATTTGAAAGAATCGCTCTATTTATTTGATTTTCATTCACTGTAAAAGCAAGTATATATGCCTTTTCCAGCAGCATAGTAACCGCTCACCTGATACAACTGGTACAATCTCCTGACCTATCTCCCATTGAACGTGTAATATGAGAGAGAACCTTGCGTATTCATTAAGCCTACTACACTTTACCCTGAATGAAATGGATCAAGGGGTGTAGGATAATGTACTGGAGGATATCATTTTCATCGCTCTCATTATATTTGTGAGGGATTATAGCACTATATATTATTATAATAGATTGAGTAATAAATACCACAGCGCATATGTTACGTATTTTCTTCTTTTATTGTCCCAAGTAAGGACATTCTGCCGACAACTTATCGCTGATAAAGAGAATGAAATGACCGAGATATTCTCCTCTAGTACTTTCAGAACCTCTTGATCACTACCAATTAAAAATTCTCATAGAATTAATGGGTGGTTTTAGCAGAAAATATTTTCTGATGAATTCCTATTTTGTTAATTCACTGGCCATTGAAATGGTACGAACACATCTTTCTTCTTTTTTCTTTTTTTAGAGAAATTTCGACTGTCAACTGACCTTATAAAATATCATTTTTCAGAAATGCATTATATTTACAATAAATTGGAAATATATCACGAAAAGAAATCGCCATTTCTTTCCATAATCGTTAACTGTTAATTTTTCTTCTCGCTATGTTAAACTATAGAACTCGCCCTTATTTTGAAACTTACTTATTTGTATTTGTCAATTTCCATTGGATATTAAGTGGTTGTTAGAAAGCTACAAATATTTCCCCGCAGATTTCTAACCACATCAAAAAATATGGAAAGGCATATCGTGTTAATTTAATCGTCCGTTTAATTTTGGAAGATAAACGAAAACTAATCACCAGGTCCCATCTTCCAAATTTAGAATTTGCTAGTGGAAAATAGATTTGGAAATATCAGAATGCCTGCACTGAGACCTGAGGGGTCAAAAATACTCTCTCGTGCCTGCTGCACGAATCGATCAACCTAAGTAATTTGGTCAGTGACCAACATCAAAAATTAATTTCGGTTTATTTCTGTTTGCGGACATAGAAGAAAAAAAAAATCCCCGTAGCAGAATCTCGTGTTCTGTTTATGCAGATCATGCTATTTTTGACAATTCCCGACCCATCATTCATTTATTTTCGAAAAAAAAGGAAAGAAATATACAAAGCATTCTATGCTTAATCATTACTATTCAGTCATTATTCTTTTAATTCCAGGATGTAATGTGCAGAAGAAAAAATCTTAATTACAGTGGAGTGGAGTGTCGATAACCAGAGCCAAATTGAACTTTTCGTTATTCTTTTATTTGAGTAGCAGTCCCTCTTAGATTTAGGTTTAATTAAAGACCACTTGTAAGCTACTGCGATTAAGTACATGCTGATTTTTAAGGGAAATTAAAATGTAACAAAGTTATGCCATCACATATTTATTTAATATAGAACATTTTAAATATTCCAGTCTATCTGAGTTTCGCGAACTTGATATATTTTATTAATTACTTATATATTCCGTAGTTGATTTGAAACATTACTTTTTACAGTTTTTTTTGCTCATCACAAGGGAATTTAAATGAACTTCATCTCTCTTCGACACGAATTAGAGTTTTAGATAAGCTTTAAGTCAGAGAATTCAAAGAGTGTCATTGGAAGCAATGAGAGAAAAGAATAGAATGGAAATTTCCGGAGTTTTGAAGAACAGCTGAAAGCATCAATTGAATTATATCAAATGATTGTGTAATTATAAACAGTTCTTATTTTCCCTTTTTATTTAACTGTGGACATAATTGATATTAAAAAAAAATACTATGATAAACAAATAAATGATTTGAAAATATGTAATCACAAAAAAGATATATTCGTGAAAAGAAAACACTTAATTGCAATCGATCTTTAATAAAATATCATTAAATATTAATAAAAAGAATAAGGTTAAACGTGGCAGTTCCTGAAAACTCTAATGTATATTTGAAGATATTAAAAAAAAAAACTCAAAATACAGGGGTCTTAAATTGAAATTAAAGAAAAATGTGGGACATGAAGAATGAAGAAGTCGTTAATTTCAGATGTGGTTGGTTGGAGCCCTCGTTTTAGTTGGAAAAGAATCTGACAGACTCACTCAGTGTATCCCGGGTGATCCATACCTTAAAGAAATAAAATAAAAAAAATGTTCTCAGAAGCTTAGCTCCAATCTTGCGAAGGACTCTATCTTTTATTTGTATAAGTATTACATAGACGATAAGTACAAAATACTATGACAGTATTTTGATCTTATGATTCTGGTTTGGACCCTGACGGAAATGAGTATACAACCGATATCAAAGGATATTATTATTATTATTATTATTATTATTATTATTATTATTATTATTATTATTATTATCATCATCATCATCATCTTCATCATCATCATCATCAGAAGAAGAAGAAGAACAACTAATAGTACCCTTGGAAATATCCTGGTTTTCTTGTTTGAATTTTGTTTTCTATATATCTTTTCACTGAAATCAGGTAGATTCTCTCATATATCTTTTGCATTTTTCCATCAGATCAAAACTGAATAGTCCATTATTTAGGAGGTATTGAAAGGCCTTTGCCTTTCAACACCGCCTAAATAATAGACTTAGTTTATTTCTTACTTTTCTCATTGAAACCTGGTAGCATCTCCGATATGTCTTTTCCGTCTCCTCAACGAGTGCAAAACGCAATAGTCTATTATTTAGGTGTTATTGGAAGGACATAAATAAGGAAGGAATGGATACGTACAGCTATGATAAGATAATAATTAATGTCCCGATGTTGATCAACTAAGGTCCACAATTTTTGATCCCATGTAAAATTCATATCAAGATTCTCCAAAGCGAGTTTTCAATTCTTAGTTACTCGAGTAAAGTTCTCGTGCAGTCGTCTAATGGGCGAGCTATTTTGCAATATTACATCATCAGATATTTAACTTCATCACCGTTATGGCTTTCTTTATCACACGATAAAATCAAATTCAAAACTCCAATTTTTGCGCATTAGTATTACTCATAATAAATACCAAGGTCTAATTCAGAATAATAAGTGATTGAGATTAAAATTGATGGAAATTTGAATGGGAATTGATTTGTATTCGACCGCCAAAAACCTAAAATCAGCCTGACGTTAAACAGTTTGACTTGCTGGGATTATGAAGTGCATAATTTGCCCCATCAAAGTTCAGATCTGAGAGGGTTATAGATTGAAAACAGAATCTGCAAATTTGCAAACATATATGTAAAAAGAAGTGGAGCAAAAAAGAAAAGATTTAAAGAAAAAATAACAAGATCATGGATTAAAATTGAATAAATTGCAAAATATTAAAGTTAGTGACGTGAACAAAATAATTTGCAGGCATGAAACCTCTTCAAAATGCAAGAATCCTCATTAGAATTCTGATAAAATATTGATACTTTCTAGGTTAGGAGTTCACAATGGAAGTGAGAAATTCATTGCTTTTCATAATAGATTGATGAGATTATACAAAGTATGATGAATCCTTATAACATTATTAGTATTATTATGATTCTTCTTCTTCTTCCTTTTAGTAGTATTAGTAGTAGTAGTAGGAGTAGCAGTAATATTATTATTACTTGTAGTAACATTCAAGTGACAATTGTATTGACAAGGTACATATGTGTAACGTAAAGAAAAACAAAATTGTTTTAAGTGCTGGAATCCGTTACATTACATTGCCCCTCCAAAATAATTACGTTAGTATAAAGAATATATCATTGCTTTGAAAGGCTTCTTCATTCTTATAGTATCTGGATTTCATTAGAAATGACTACGCTCAATTTGCTTTAGATAACTGTCAGCTAAGATCGAACTGATTAACAATAATTGACAACAACAATTATTACCCATTGCACTTGACGCACTGCGAATATATATCCCAGTATATCTTCAGTATAATTTTAGGCTGCCATAAAGCCACAATACTTTTGTTATCATAAAGCTAATTGTGAAGATGGACACAGATACGTACGTCTAAAATTATCTTAAAGTTTGAAGGAACACAATGAACATTATTTAATTTCAAGTCTGTAAACAAAAAAAAAAATCGTGTTATGTAATTATGTTAGATTTCCATTATAACAAATAGTTTTCCGCCTAGTGATTCCTATATGAATTGTAGGAAAACATTTCATGAGTTATAGGAACTCAAAGTTTTTTTTTTTTTAGCTTTTAAGAGTTTGATATTCTTCATATTTCAGGGGAAGCTATTTTCGTGGGAAAAATTTACAATTTGATTATAAAATCTTTAACGGCAGGTGCCAGCAACAGACGTCATGTAGGTAGATTCCATATGTCTTTTATGAATATGAAGCAATGTTTTATTAATTTAAAATAGTATTAGAAGGGTAATGAATGTGTAATGGACAGAACATGGGAGTAAAGAGAGAGTTTTCACAAATAGGATTATCTGTTAGTTCCAATCTTGTTACTAACGACTGCAGAATAATGCCCTCCCACAAATGTATAAAAAATTCGTACAGGTGCATGATGGGATTTATTGCTGTCCAAAAAATAAACCGCTTCCTGGGCTCAGCTGCCATATTCTTGGTGTTACTTGGCTTGAACTCAGAACGCTGGGGTTATTGGTCTGTACCCTTTTTGCGTGTTAACACCATTCTTAGTTTGTGAACATTTGCGTTTTAAAAAAGTAAGAATCGAGGCGCTATGCCAAAACATATTTAAACTCCAGGATGAACAATTAATAGGTACAACACTAGAATTTAAGGATCGGCATGATACAAGCAGAAACTCCTCAAAAATACTTTCTGAACAACTATAAATTGCAGCACAAGAACTACACAACCACCCTGACATAATTGTAAAAAAAGCTGATAAGACCAACATTTTCGTCATCCTAAACAAATTGGATTACAACAAAAAATTTGACCACATACATACTCCATGATCACATAAAGTTTAAAAAACTTAACAAGAACCCGACCAACCAACTAAAATCAAAGGTTAATAAACTCATTACGGATAATAATGCTGAAAAGAACTCTTTAAAACTTCCTAAAATTGTTGGTGATTATAAACCCGGTTACATATACGGCACTATAAAAACATATAGACCTAGGTATCCACTCCGTCCTATCATATCGCAAATCTCTACTCCTGTATATCAGCTAACAAAATACATTAATCAACTCATTACTCCTTACCTTCCTAGTCAATTTAGTATTAAGTCAACATTAGAAGTAATCAAAATACTAAAAAGGTAAAAACCCAACAATGAAATCATAGCTTCACTTGATGTTGAAAACTGATTTACCAATGTCCCTGTTAGTGAAACTATTGACATAATTATAAGGAATATATACATTAACTCATCTTTACACCCACTTAAAATTAATCCGAATATGTTACGGAAACTACTATTAGTTTGTACTACTGAAGTCCCTTTGTTAGATCACAGTAATAATATATATATATATATATATATATATATATATATATATATATATATATATATATATATATATATATATATATACACACAACGTGATGGTGTCTCCATGGTTTCAGTAATGTGTCCGACATTTAGCAATTTCTACATGTCGAACCACGAAGATAATATATTTACTGATGTTAAAAAAAACATTCTATCTAAGATATGTTGATGATATCCTTATTTTAGTTAAAAATACAGACGAATTACTTCAACTTCAAAAACTTTTTCAAGATGATTCTGTCCTTAAATTCACGTATGAATAATAAAATTTCCTTCATTGACATATTGATAATGACAAATAATAAAAAAATTACTATTTCGCTATCCAAAAAACCTACCGGAATAAATTCTTGTACACTTAAATACAAAAGCGAATGTCCATATTACTATAAAACAACAATTATAAAAAATCTAATTCATCGTGCAAAAACGAGTTCATCTAAAAACAGATTCTTTTACAGTGAACTAAAGAATATAAAACAAACACTTATTAATAATTTGCTTTCCAAACTATATAGTTGATGAACAAATAAAATGCTTTCTTAGAAGTCTTAATACTAAGCAAATAGAACATAATACCGCTTCAACTAATTGCAAACATATTAATTAGATGCCTACTAATTATAAACAAGATGAAAATATACTAAAAATTTAGTAAATACTAATATATCCACAAAAGACCCTAGCAAAAATATTAGGTTAATCCATGCTACACTAAATGTAGTATATCCAAATTAACTATTCGCAATGATTCTTCCCTACTCCCCGTTAGCGATTTGCAGAAAACCAACATAGTTTACAAATTCAAGTGCCCTTTGGGAGATTTTATCTCCAACAGATTAAATAATATTTATGTTGGTCACACCACAAACTCGCTTTCACGGCGCTTGACTCTACATTTAAATGATAACTGACATTTTCAGACATTTAAAACAACATGCCTGCCCGCAATTCCGGAAAATACTTGTTGACAACACAACTTTTTTTAAACATGAAAACAATAAACAAAAATTTTAAATTCTTGAATCTTTATACATGAAACAGTTGAAACCTAAACTGAACAAAATAAACTATGAAATCTCCACAAATATCCTTAAATGCCTATAATTTATAACAGAATCTATTGGTATATACCAACCACTTTACATACTTAATAATTCTTGTTTTTCACTTTCCCGTGGTCATGTGTGACGTCACCAGCTGCGACACGATTTTCGCTTCCGCGTCTCGTATATACGAGTTTGTCGTTACTTGGAAATTTTCATGCAGCAAGGGCGAACTATCATTGTTGTTTCGTCCGTTGTTGTTTGATTTATTGAAATTGTCATCTTTGATAATGGCTTGCGTAAGCCGAAAGGTTAGATTGAATTTAAACATGTATCAATATGGAGTTTTCCTTTCGTCTTTCAACGATAATGTGATTAAGCTTATCAGACAATATGAAAGGAACTTCATTAAAATAAATAAACAAAACGTGTCTATATTATTTAATGAAACATGCAATAATATATATATATATATATATATATATATATATATTTACTATATATATATATTTACCATATATATATATATATATATATATATTTATCTAATATATACATATTTACCTAATATATATATATATATATATATATATTCTATATATATATATATATATATATATATATATATATTCTATACATATATATATATATATATATATTCTATATATATATATATATATATATATATATATATATATATATATATATATATATTGTCAATTTAATTCGCGCTATATATTAATATTTTTATTATTGTTCATTTGAAATGTTGCCAATACTCTATGTTGGAAAATTACTTAGCCATGGTTAATTATTCTACACTTACCTATTTCATATAGAAATATATAGTTTGTTTTCGCAGACGTTAAAACCATTTACACAACATACTTGTCGTTTATGCATTTAGCACAAAAAACCTATTTCGATAATTGTTACATTCACATCCCACCAAATTTTTCCTTTCTAAATAAAATATATAATTATTATAAAACTTAATTTTGACCTATTTTTAAAGAATATCTTTTGCGCACATGTTGTTTACATAATGAGTTTGTATGAGTAAATAGTAATTTTCTCGTGACATATACTATCACAATTGAATTATTCTTATGCCCAAATATATTAAACAAATAAGGAAAAAGTATCTGGCTGCAATGAGGAATAATGTGAATGAAATCATATAAGTTATAATATAATAGCAACACTAAGTAGAAACGTATGAAACTTTATTAAACTAATGCTGAAAAACTTTACATTTATTGTAATGGAGAGATACAAGCGAGAGGTGACAGTGGACCTACTTACTTTATTAATACAAAAAATATAGAAATATAAAAAAATGTCATATAGACGCATCTAAATCTAAAAAGTACTTTACAATCACAGGTAGGCCATTATGAATGAAGTTAAAGCAACACAAATACACTGAAAATAGATCGGAGATCTTTCCTTTCCATTTTAAAATCTTTTAAGGGTCCTTACTTTTTCAATTTGGCAAATATATATCTTTTTTATTTATCTTAGGTTCGCCGTTTCTCTTTTTGTTTTTTTGTTTTTTTGTTTTTTTCAGTTTGGAGCCAGTTGTGTCGAGCTGGTCAATTCAAGCCATCTCATCAATCATTGACAAAATGAGAGAGAGAGAGATCAATAGAAGAACAGATAAACTGACCGGAGAGTCCACTAAGGTTGGACACTGACAGCACTGGCTATTCATTGCTTTAACTCTCAAGCTGAAAACTACAAATAAATAGAGAAACAAACAATGCAAAATGAACTGATTTGCAAAGCTTGGCTTCTAAATTGACTTCTTTCTTTAGATTGTCGATAAAGGAGAGATTAAGCCGACTATTTTCTCTCTTAGAAATAAAAAAATTATTTTTTAGTCATTCCTAGTAATTAAAGGAATTTTTTTTCAGATTTAATTCTAAACGTTTATATATATATATATATATATATATATATATATATATATATATATATATATATATAGATAGATAGATAGATAGATAGATAGATAGATATATAGGAAAATATATATATATATATATATATATATATATATACACACACATATATTTGCATATATATATAGAGAGAGGAACACACACGCACATATATATATATACATAGGAATATATATATATATATATATATATATATATATATATATATATATATATATATATATATAGCGTAATAAAAATATTGTTTCTGAATTCAGCCCCAAAAGTATATGGATTATATTTCAACTACGAAGTTTGTTATTTGTAATATATTCGAGTCCCAGTTAAAATAATATTCTGCAAATTTTCTTCATATATTTGATTAACTACATCCTCGGGGTTCACATGATGTTTCCTAATGGACAGAAAGTTTGTGTTCATATAGAAATAAATAAATCAATAAATAAAATAAATAACACCAAAATTTCACCTTTCCTAAAGATAGATGGATAATAAATATCGCAAGTAAACAACTCCGTAGTTTGACCGGCCAATCAGATGTTTTTTTTATAAACAAGATGTAAGAAAAGATATTAAGTAATAATACCATGGAGACCAATATTTCCATATTGTTAAAAAATGTGAGTTCTAACAACCAATCAGAAACATTTCACACCAGGATATAAGAACGCTTGGATTGTTGGAGTTGTTTTGTTTTACGGCATATCAACCTCAAAAGGTTATTTAATGCCGACAAATTTTTTTTGCTGGCAATATTTTTGATTTGATTTGATTTGATTTGATTTGATTTGATTTGGTTTGGTTTGGTTTGGTTTGGTTTGGTTTGGTTTACGGCATATCAACCTCAAAGGGTTATTTAATGCCGACAGAATTTTTAATCCTGGTAATTTTTTTATTTGGTTTGGTTTGTTTTGTTTTACGTTATGTCAACCTCAATTGGTTATTTAATGCCGTCAAAAGTTTCATTGTTGGCAATATTTTTTTCCTGGTTATATTTGGTTTTCAAAAATGCATAACTGTTAATATATATTTAAAGAAAAATGTATTTCTGGTATATTTTGTTAAAATATATTGTTGGTATGAATTTTTTTTACAATGTATTTGTGGTATTCAAACCTATTCTTAAACTTTCATAGTGTTTTGACCTCAGTTTAGGGGTTAACTATTTACACATAGCTGGGATCATAACAGGTGCTACTATCCCGGTACAGGTTGGACCAAGGAACACTTGCAATTAAGAGGTGGATCCAGACTCCTCAGAACCTCTTTATCAGATGCCTTGTTGTTGGATGTAGTCTTTCGTCTTAACCAGGATGCGGATGTAGTTTGTCATCATAACCAGTACAGAAGAACGCTTGGAAGCAAATATACTTTCGTTCACCACGTGATAAACTGGCGAACCCTAAATTTAGATACAAACAATCATGCATATATACGTATACATAAATATTTATTCCACTTGGATTCTTGCTTATTCTTTCTCTTATCAGTCCGCAAAGAATAACCTACTATAAGTGGGGAACACTGGGGTGTAAAAGCATATATAAATAAAAGATCACACATTAAACCGAATTTAGATAATGCATACACACCCATACGTAACGACTGACAATTCAATTTATAAATACATTGTTGATTGAATCTGTAATTAAATGTAACATTTCGTCACTTGTTTTCTTTATTCAAAATTCGGGCAGAACTTATGGGATGACCCGATAGATGGAAGGAAGTCATAGGTAATTAGGAGAAATACATTGTTGACTGAATCTGTAATTAAATATAACATTTGGTCACTTTTTTCTTTATTCAAAATTCGGGCAGAACTTATGGGATGACCCGATAGATGGAAGGAAGTCATAGATAATTAGGATAAATACATTGTTCATTGAATCTGTAATTAAATATAACATTTGGTCACTTGTTTTCTTTATTCAAAATTCGGGCAGAACTTATGGGATGACCCGATAGATGGAAGGAAGTCATAGGTAATTAGGAGAAATACATTGTTGATTGAATCTGTAATTAAATGTACGATTTGTTCACTTGTTTTCTTAATTAAAAATTCGGACAGGACTTATGGGATGACCTGATAGATGGAAGGAAGTCATAGATAATAAGGGAAAATACATTATTGATTGAATCTATAATTAAATGTAACATTTGGTCACTTGTTTTCTTTATTCAAAATTGGGACAGAACTTATGGGACGTCCCGATAGATGGAATGAAGTCATAGATAATTAGGAGAAATACATTGTTGATTGAATCTGTAATTAAATGTAACATTTGGTCACTTGTTTTCTTTATTCAAAATTCGGGCAGAACTTATGGGATGACCCGACAGATGGAAGGAAGTCATAGATAATTAGGATAAATACATTGTTCATTGAATCTGTAATTAAATATAACATTTGGTCACTTGTTTTCTTTATTCAAAATTCGGACAGAACATATGGGATGACCAGATAAATGGAAGGAAGTCATAGCTAATTAGGAGAAATACATTGTTATTTGAATCTGTAATCAAATATAACATTTGGTCACATGTTTTCTTTATTCAAAATTCGGGCAGAACTTATGGGATGCCCCGATAGATGGACGGAAATCTTAGATAATTAGGAGAAATACATTGTTGATTGAAACTGTAATTAAATATAACATTTGGTCACTTGCTTTCTTTATTCAAAATTCGGACAGAACTTATGGGATGACCCGATAGATGGAAGGAAGTCATAGATAATTAGGAGAAATACATTGTTGATTGATTCTGTGATTAAATATAACATTTGGTCACTTGTTTTCTTTATTCAAAATTCGGCAGAACTTATGGGATGACCCGATGGATGGAAGGAAATCATAGATAATCAGGGAAATACTTTGGTGATTGAGTCTGTAATTAAATGTAGCATTTCGTCACTTGTTTTCTTTATTCAAAATTCGGACAGAACTTATGGGATGACCTGATAATTGGAAGGAAGTCATAGATAATTAGGAAAAATACATTGTTGATTGAATCTATAATAAAATATAACATTTGGTCACTTTTTTCTTTATTAAAAAATCGGACAGAACTTATGGGATGACCTGATAGATGGAAGGAAGTCATAGATAATCAGGGAAAATACATTATTGATTGAATCTATAATTAAATGTAACATTTGGTCACTTGTTTTCTTCATTTAAAATTCGGACAGAACTTATGGACGACACGATAGATGGAAGGAAGTCATAATAATTAGGAGAAATATATTGTTGATTGAATCTGTAATTAAATGTAACATTTGGTCACTTGTTTTCTTTATTCAAAATTCGGGCAGAACTTATGGGATGATCCGATAGATGGAAGGAAGTCATAGATAATTAGGATAAATACATTGTTGATTGAATCTGTAATTAAATGTAACATGTTGTCACTTGTTTTCTTTATTCAAAATTCGGATAGAACATATGGGATGACCAGATAGATGGAAGGAAGTCATAGCTAATTAGGAGAAATACATTGTTATTTGAATCTGTAATTAAATGTAACATTTGGTCACATGTTTTCTTTATTCAAAATTCGGGAAGAACTTATGGGATGACCCGATAGATGGAAGGAAATCATAGATAATCAGGGAAAATACTTTGTTGATTGAATCTGTAATTAAATGTAACATTTCGACACTTGTTTTCTTTATTCAAAATTCGGGCAGAACTTATGGGATGACCCGATAGATGGAAGGAAGTCATAGATAATTAGGATAAATACATTGTTGATTGAATCTGTAATTAAATGTAACATTTGGTCACTTGTTTTCTTTATTCAAAATTCGTACAGAACATATGGGATGACCAGATAAATGGAAGGAAGTCATAGCTAATTAGGAGAAATACATTGTTATTTGAATCTGTAATCAAATATAACATTTGGTCACATGTTTTCTTTATTCAAAATTCGGGCAGATCTTATGGCATGACCCGATAGATGGAAGGAAGTCCTAGATAATTAAGAGAAACACATTGATGATTAAATCTGTAATTAAATATAACATTTGGTCACTTGTTTTCTTTATTCAAAATTCGGACAGAACTTATGGGATGACCTGATAATTGGAAGGAAGTCATAGATAATTAGGAAAAATACATTGTTGATTGAATCTATAATAAAATATAACATTTGGTCACTTTTTTCTTTATTAAAAATTCGGACAGAACTTATGGGATGACCTGATAGATGGAAGGAAGTCATAGATAATCAGGGAAAATACATTATTGATTGAATCTATAATTAAATGTAACATTTGGTCACTTGTTTTCCTCATTAAAAATTCGGACAGAACTTATGGACGACCCGATAGATGGAAGGAAGACATAATAATTAGGAGAAATACATTGTTGATTGAATCTGTAATTAAATGTAACATTTGGTCACTTGTTTTCTTTATTCAAAATTCGGATAGAACATATGGGATGACCAGATAGATGGAAGGAAGTCATAGCTAATTAGGAGAAATACATTGTTATTTGAATCTGTAATTAAATATAACATTTGGTCACATGTTTTCTTTATTCAAAATTCGGGAAGAACTTATGGGATGACCCGATAGATGGAAGGAAATCATAGATAATCAGGGAAAATACTTTGTTGATTGAATCTGTAATTAAATGTAACATTTCGTCACTTGTTTTCTTTATTCAAAATTCGGCAGAACTTATGGGATGACCCGATAGATGGAAGGAAATCATAGATAATCAGGGAAAATACATTGTTGATTGAATCTGTAATTAAATGTGAGATTTGTTCACTTGTTTTCTTTATTAACAATTCAGACATAACTTATGGGATGACATGATAGATGCAAGGAAGACATAGATAATCAGGGAAAATACATTATTGATTGAATCTATAATTAAATGTAACATTTGGTCACTAGTTTTCTTTATTCAAAATTCGGACAGAACTTATGGGATGACCCGATAGATGAAAGGAAGTCATAGATAATAAGGATAAATACATTGTTGATTGAATCTGTAATTAAATGTAACATTTGGTGACTTGTTTTCTTTATTCAAAATTCGGACAGAACATATGGGATGACCAGATAGATGGAAGGAAGTCATAGATAATTAGAAGAAATACATTGATGATTGAATCTGTAATTAAATGTAACATTTGGTCACATGTTTTCTTTATTCAAAATTCGGGCAGAACTTATGGGATGACCCGATAGATGGAAGGAAGTCATAGATAATTAGAAGAAATACATTGATGATTGAATCTGTAATTAAATATAACATTCGGTCACATGTTTTCTTTATTCAAAATTCGGGCAGAACTTATGGGATGACCCCATAGATGGAAGGAAGTAAGAGCTAATTAGGAGAAATACATTGTTATTTGAATCTGTAATTAAATATAACATTTGGTCACATGTTTTCTTTATACAAAATTCGGGCAGAACTTATGGGATGACCCGATAGATGGAAGGAAGTCATAGATAATTAGAAGAAATACATTGATGATTGAATCTGTAATTAAATATAACATTCGGTCACATGATTTCTTTATTCAAAATTCGGGCAGAACTTATGGGATGACCAGATAGATGGAAGGAAGTCTTAGATAATTAGAAGAAATACATTGATGATTGAATCTGTAATTAAATGTAACATTTGGTCACATGTTTTCTTTATTCAAAATTCGGGCAGAACTTATGGGATGACCCGATAGATGGAAGGAAGTCATAGATAATTAGGAGAAATACATTGATGATTGAATCTGTAATTAAATATAACATTCGGTCACATGTTTTCTTTATTCAAAATTCGGGCAGAACTTATGGGATGACCAGACAGATGGAAGGAAGTCATAGATAATTAGAAGAAATACATTGATGATTGAATCTGTAATTAAATGTAACATTTGGTCACATGTTTTCTTTATTCAAAATTCGGGCAGAACTTATGGGATGACCCGATAGATGGAAGGAAGTCATAGATAATTAGAAGAAATACATTGATGATTGAATCTGTAATTAAATATAACATTCGGTCACATTTTTTCTTTATTCCAAATTCGGGCAGAACTTATGGGATGACCAGATAGATGGAAGGAAGTCATAGATAATTAGAAGAAATACATTGATGATTGAATCTGTAATTAAATGTAACATTTGGTCACATGTTTTCTTTATTCAAAATTCGGGCAGAACTTATGGGATGACCCGATAGATGGAAGGAAGTCATAGATAATTAGAAGAAATACATTGATGATTAAATCTGTAATTAAATGTAACATTCGGTCACATGTTTTCTTTATTCAAAATTCGGGCAGAACTTATGGGATGACCAGATAGATGGAAGGAAGTCATAGCTAATTAGGAGAAATACATTGTTATTTGAATCTGTAATTAAATATAACATTTGGTCACATGTTTTCTTTATTCAAAATTCGGCAGAACTTATGGTATGACAAGACAGATGGAACGAATTCTTAGATAATTAGGATAAATACATTGTTGATTGAATCTGTAATTAAATGTAACATTTGGTCACTTGTTTTCTTTATTCAAAATTCGGACAGAACTTATGGGATGACCCGATAGATGGAAGGACGTCATAGATAATTAGGAGAAATACATTGATGATTGAATCTGTAATTAAATATAATATTTGGTCACTTATTTTCTTTATTCAAAATTTGGACAGAACTTATGGTAGTACCCTATAGATGGAAGGAAGTCATAGATAATCAGGGAAAATACATTATTGATTGAATCTATAATTAAATGTAACATTTGTTCACTTGTTTTCTTTATTCAAAATTAAGACAGAACTTATGGGACGACCCGATAGATGGAAGGAAGTCATAGCTAATTAGGAGAAATACATTGTTATTTGAATCTGTAAACAAATATAACATTTGGTCACATGTTTTCTTTATTCAAAATTCGGGCAGATCTTATGGCATGACCCGATAGATGGAAGGAAGTCCTAGATAATTAAGAGAAATACATTGATCATTAAATCTGTAATTAAATATAACATTTGGTCACTTGTTTTCTTTATTCAAAATTCGGACAGAACTTATGGGATGACCTGATAATTCGAAGGAAGTCATAGATAATTAGGAAAAATACATTGTTGATTGAATCTATAATAAAATATAACATTTGGTCACTTTTTTCTTTATTCAAAATTTGGGAAGAACTTATGGGATGACCCGATAGATGGAAGGAAATCATAGATAATCAGGGAAAATACTTTGTTGATTGAATCTGTAATTAAATGTAACATTTCGTCACTTGTTTTCTTTATTCAAAATTCGGCAGAACTTATGGGATGACCCGATAGATGGAAGGAAAACATAGATAATCAGGGAAAATACATTGTTGATTGAATCTGTAATTAAATGTGAGATTTGTTCACTTGTTTTCTTTATTAAAAATTCGGACAGAATATATGGGATGACCAGATAGATGGAAGGAAGTCATAGCTAATTAGGGAAATACATTGTTATTTGAATCTGTAATCAAATATAACATTTGGTCACATGTTTTCTTTATTCAAAATTCGGGCAGATCTTATGGCATGACCCGATAGATGGAAGGAAGTCATAGATAATTAAGAGAAATACATTGATGATTGTATCTGTAATTAAATATAACATTTGGTCACTTGTTTTCTTTATTCAAAATTCGGCAGAACTTATGGGATGACCCGATGGATGAAAGAATTAATACATAATCAGGGAAAATACTTTGTTGATTGAATCTGTAATTAAATGTAACATTTCGTCACTTGTTTTCTTTATTCAAAATTCGGCAGAACTTATGGGATGACCCGATAGATGGAAGGAAATCATAGATAATCAGGGAAAATACATTGTTGATTGAATCTGTAATTATATGTGAGATTTGTTCACTTGTTTTCTTTATTCAAAATTCGGACAGAACTTATGGGACGACCCGATAGATGGAAGGAAGTCATAGATAATTAGGAGAAATGCATTGATGATTGAATCTGTAATTAAATATAACATTTGGTCACTTATTTTCTTTATACAAAATTCGGACAGAACTTATGGGATGACCCGATAGATGGAAAGAAATCTTAGATAATTGGGAGAAATACATTGTTGATTGAATCTGTAATTAAATATAACATTTGGTCACTAGTTTTCTTTATTCAAAATTCGGACAGAACATATGGGTTGACCAGATAGATGGAAGGAAGTCATAGATAATTAGAAGAAATACATTGATGATTGAATCTGTAATTAAATGTAACATTTGGTCACATGTTTTCTTTATTCAAAATTCGGGCAGAACTTATGGGATGACCCGATAGATGGAAGGAAGTCATAGATAATTAGAAGAAATACATTGATGATTGAATCTGTAATTAAATATAACATTCGGTCACATGTTTTCTTTATTCAAAATTCGGACAGAACTTATGGGATGACCCCATAGATGGAAGGAAGTCAGAGCTAATTAGGAGAAATACATTGTTATTTGAATCTGTAATTAAATATAACATTTGGTCACATGTTTTCATTATTCAAAATTCGGACAGAACTTATGGGATGACCCGATAGATGAAAGGAAGTCATAGATAATTAGGATAAATACATTGTTGATTGAATCTGTAAATAAATGTAACATTTGGTGACTTGTTTTCTTTATTCAAAATTCGGACAGAACATATGGGATGACCAGATAGATGGAAGGAAGTCATAGATAATTAGAAGAAATACATTGATGATTGAATCTGTAATTAAATGTAACATTTGGTCACATGTTTTCTTTATTCAAAATTCGGGCAGAACTTATGGGATGACCCGATAGATGGAAGGAAGTCATAGATAATTAGAAGAAATACATTGAAGATTGAATCTGTAATTAAATATAACATTCGGTCACATGTTTTCTTTATTCAAAATTCGGGCAGAACTTATGGGATGACCAGATAGATGGAAGGAAGTCATAGATAATTAGAAGAAATACATTGATGATTGAATCTGTAATTAAATGTAACATTTGATCACATGTTTTCTTTATTCAAAATTCGGGCAGAACTTATGGGATGACCAGATAGATGGAAGGAAGTCATAGATAATTAGAAGAAATACATTGATGATTGAATCTGTAATTAAATGTAACATTTGGTCATATGTTTTCTTTATTCAAAATTCGGGCAGAACTTATGGGACGACCCGATAGATGGAAGGAAGTCATAGATAATTAGAAGAAATACATTGATGATTGAATCTGTAATTAAATATAACGTTCGGTCACATGTTTTCTTTATTCAAAATTCGGCAGAACTTATGGTATGACAAGACAGATGGAAGGAAGTCTTAGATAATTAGGAGAAATACATTGTTGATTGAATCTGTAATTAAATGTAACATTTGGTCACTTGTTTTCTTTATTCAAAATTCGGACAGAACTTATGGGATGACCCGATAGATGGAAGGAAGTCATAGATAATTAGGAGAAATACATTGATGATTGAATCTGTAATTAAATATAACATTTGGTCACTTATTTTCTTTATTCAAAATTTGGACAGAACTTATGGTATTACCCTATAGATGGAAGGAAGTCATAGATAATCAGGGAAAATACATTATTGATTGAATCTATAATTAAATGTAACATTTGGTCACTTGTTTTCTTTATTCAAAATTAAGACAGAACTTATGGGACGACCCGATAGATGGAAGGAAGTCATAATAATTAGGAGAAATACATTGTTGATTGAATCTGTAATTAAATGTAACATTTGGTCACTTGTTTTCTTTATTCAAAATTCGGGCAGAACTTATGGGATGACCCGATAGATGGAAGGAAGTCATAGATAATTAGTATAAATACATTGTTGATTGAATCTGTAATTAAATGTAACATTTGGTCACTTGTTTTCTTTATTCAAAATTCGGGCAGAACTTATGGTATGACCCGATAGATGTAAGGAAGTCATAGACAATTAGGATAAATACATTGTTGATTGAATCTGTAATTAAATATACCATTTCGTCACTTGTTTTCTTTATTCAAAATTCGGGCAGAACTTATGGGATGACCCGATGGATTGAAGGAAATCATAGATAATCAGGGAAAATACATTGTTGATTGAATCTGTAATTAAATGTGAGATTTGTTCACTTGTTTTCTTTATTGAAAATTCGGACAGAATATATGGGATGACCAGATAGATGGAAGGAAGTCATAGCTAATTAGGGAAATACATTGTTATTTGAATCTGTAATCAAATATAACATTTGGTCACATGTTTTCTTTATTCAAAATTCGGGCAGATCTTATGGCATGACCCGATAGATGGAAGGAAGTCATAGATAATTAAGAGAAATACATTGATGATTGAATCTGTAATTAAATTTAACATTTGGTCACTTGTTTTCTTTATTCAAAATTCGGCAGAACTTATGGGATGACCCGATGGATGAAAGAAATAATACATAATCAGGGAAAATACTTTGTTGATTGAATCTGTAATTAAATGTAACGTTTGGTCACTTGTTTTCTTTATTCAAAATTCGGACAGAACTTATGGGACGACCCGATAGATGGAAGGAAATCATAGATAATCAGCGAAAATACTTTGTTGATTGAATCTGTAATTAAATGTAACATTTCGTCACTTGTTTTCTTTATTCAAAATTCGGCAGAACTTATGGGATGACCCGATAGATGGAAGGAAATCATAGATAATCAGGGAAAATACATTGTTGATTGAATCTGTAATTATATGTGAGATTTGTTCAATTGTTTTCTTTATTAAAAATTTTGACATAACTTATGGGATGACCTGATAGATGGAAGGAAATCATAGATAATCAGGGAAAATACATTATTGATTGAATCTATAATTAAATGTAACATTTGGTCACTTATTTTCTTTATACAAAATTCGGACAGAACTTATGGGATGACCCGATAGATGGAAAGAAATCTTAGATAATTAGGAGAAATACATTGTTGATTGAATCTGTAATTAAATATAACATTTGGTCACTAGTTTTCTTTATTCAAAATTCGGACAGAACTTATGGGATGACCCGATAGATGAAAGGAAGTCATAGATAATTAGGATAAATACATTGTTGATTGAATCTGTAAATAAATGTAACATTTGGTGACTTGTTTTCTTTATTCAAAATTCGGACAGAACATATGGGATGACCAGATAGATGGAAGGAAGTCATAGATAATTAGAAGAAATACATTGATGATTGAATCTGTAATTAAATGTAACATTTGGTCACATGTTTTCTTTATTCAAAATTCGGGCAGAACTTATGGGATGACCCGATAGATGGAAGGAAGTCATAGATAATTAGAAGAAATACATTGATGATTGAATCTGTAATTAAATATAACATTCGGTCACATGTTTTCTTTATTCAAAATTCGGACAGAACTTATGGGATGACCCCATAGATGGAAGGAAGTCAGAGCTAATTAGGAGAAATACATTGTTATTTGAATCTGTAATTAAATATAACATTTGGTCACATGTTTTCATTATTCAAATTTCGGACAGAACTTATGGGATGACCCGATAGATGAAAGGAAGTCATAGATAATTAGGATAAATACATTGTTGATTGAATCTGTAAATAAATGTAACATTTGGTGACTTGTTTTCTTTATTCAAAATTCGGACAGAACATATGGGATGACCAGATAGATGGAAGGAAGTCATAGATAATTAGAAGAAATACATTGATGATTGAATCTGTAATTAAATGTAACATTTGGTCACATGTTTTCTTTATTCAAAATTCGGGCAGAACTTATGGGATGACCCGATAGATGGAAGGAAGTCATAGATAATTAGAAGAAATACATTGATGATTGAATCTGTAATTAAATATAACATTCGGTCACATGTTTTCTTTATTCAAAATTCGGGCAGAACTTATGGGATGACCAGATAGATGGAAGGAAGTCATAGATAATTAGAAGAAATACATTGATGATTGAATCTGTAATTAAATGTAACATTTGGTCACATGTTTTCTTTATTCAAAATTCGGGCAGAACTTATGGGATGACCAGAAAGATGGAAGGAAGTCATAGATAATTAGAAGAAATACATTGATGATTGAATCTGTAATTAAATGTAACATTTGGTCACATGTTTTCTTTATTCAAAATTCGGGCAGAACTTATGGGATGACCCGATAGATGGAAGGAAGTCATAGATAATTAGAAGAAATACATTGATGATTGAATCTGTAATTAAATATAACATTCGGTCACATGTTTTCTTTATTCAAAATTCGGCAGAACTTATGGTATGACAAGACAGATGGAAGGAAGTCTTAGATAATTAGGAGAAATACATTGTTGATTGAATCTGTAATTAAATGTAACATTTGCTCACTTATTTTCTTTATTCAAAATTCGGACAGAACTTATGGGATGACCCGATAGATGGAAGGAAGTCATAGATAATCAGGGAAAATACATTATTGATTGAATCTATAATTAAATGTAACATTTGGTCACTTGCTTTCTTTATTCAAAATTCGGACAGAACTTATGGGAGGACCCGATAGATGGAAGGAAGTCATAATAATTAGGAGAAATACATTGTTGATTGAATCTGTAATTAAATGTAACATTTGGTCACTTGTTTTCTTTATTCAAAATTCGGGCAGAACTTATGGGATGACCCGATAGATGGAAGGAAGTCATAGATAATTAGTATAAATACATTGTTGATTGAATCTGTAATTAAATGTAACATTTGGTCACTTGTTTTCTTTATTCAAAATTCGGGCAGAACTTATGGTATGACCCGATAGATGTAAGGAAGTCATAGACAATTAAGATAAATACATTGTTGATTGAATCTGTAATTAAATATAACATTTCGTCACTTGTTTTCTTTATTCAAAATTCGGGCAGAACTTATAGGATGACCCGATGGATTGAAGGAAATCATAGATAATCAGGGAAAATACTTTGTTGATTGAATCTGTAATTAAATTTAATATTTCGTCACTTGTTTTCTTTATTCAAAATTCGGACATAACTTATGGGATGACCTGATAGATAGAAGGAAATCTTAGATAATTAGGAGAAATACAGTGTTGATTGAATCTGTAATTAAATATAACATTTGGTCACTTGTTTTCTTTATTCAAACTTCGGACATAACTTATGGGATGACCTGATAGATGGAAGGAAGTCATAGATAATTAGAAGAAATACATTGTTGATTGAATCTGTAATTAAATGTAAGATTTGTTCACTTGTTTTCTTTATTAAAAATTCGGACATAACTTATGGGATGACCTGATAGATAGAAGGAAGTCATAGATAATCAGGGAAAATACATTATTGATTGAATCTATAATTAAATGTAACATTTGGTCACTTGTTTCTTTATTCAAAATTCGGGCAGAACTTATGGGACGACCCGATAGATGGAAGGAAGTCATAGATAATTAGGATAAATACATTGTTATTTGAATCTGTAATTAAATATAACATTTGGTCACATGTTTTCTTTACTCAAAATTCGGGCAGAACTTATGGGATGACCCGATAGATGGAAGTAAGTCATAGATAATTAGGATAAATACATTGTTGATTGAATCTGTAATTAAATATAACATTTGGTCACTTGTTTTCTTTATTCAAAATTCGGGCAGAACTTATGGGGTGACCCGATGGATGGAAGGAAATCATAGATAATCAGGGAAAATACTTTGTTGATTGAATCTGTAATTAAATTTAATATTTCGTCACTTGTTTTCTTTATTCAAAATTCGGACATAACTTATGGGATGACCTGATAGATAGAAGGAAATCTTAGATAATTAGGATAAATACATTGTTGCTTGAATCTGTAATTAAATGTAACATTTGGTCACTCGTTTTCTTTATTCAAAATTCGGACAGAACATATGGGATGACCAGATAGATGGAAGGAAGTCATAGCTAATTAAGAGAAATACATTGTTATTTGAATCTGTAATTAAATATAACATTTGGTCACATGTTTTCTTTATTCAAAATTCGGGCAGAACTTATGGGATGATCCGATAGATGGAAGGAAGTCTTAGATAATTAGGAGAAATACATTGTTGATTGAATCTGTAATTAAATGTAACAATTGGTCACTTGTTTTCTTTATTCAAAATTCGGACAGAACTTATGGGATGACCCGATAGATGGAAGGAAGTCATAGATAATCAGGGAAAATACATTATTGATTGAATCTATAATTAAATGTAACATTTGGTCAATTGTTTTCTTTATTGAAAATTCGGACAGAACTTATGGGATGACCCGATTGATGGAAGGAAATCATAGATAATTAGGAGAAATACATTGTTGATTGAATCTGTAATTAAATTTAACATTTGGTCACATGTTTTCTTTATTCAAAATTCGGACAGAACATATGGGATGACCCAATAGATGGAAGGAAATCATAGATAATTAGGAGAAATACATTGTTGATTGAATCTGTAATTAAATGTAACATTTGGTCACATGTTTTCTTTATTCAAAATTCGGACAGAACATATGGGATGACCCAATAGATGGAAAGAAGCCATAGCTAATTTGGAGAAATACATTGTTATTTGAATCTGTAATTAAATGTAACATTTGGTCACTTATTTCCTTTATTCAACATTCGGACAGAACTCATGGGATGACCCGAAAGATGTAGGGAAATCTTAGATAATTAGGAGAAATACATTGTTGATTGAATCTGTAATTAAATGTAACATTTGGTCACTTGTTTTCTTTATTCAAAATTCGGACAGAACTTTTGGGACGACGTAATACATTCAATATTCAAATTTCACTGAAATCTGGCCTAACCTGTTTTATATGTGTATTGATGTTTTATATATAAAAGGTAGTCAGAATATAGTCACTAATTGCTTATCGCTATCAAGTACTGCTGTTAATATAGAATTCTTTTACAGGAAGGCTAATCTTATACAATACCGGTGGACTTTTCGAAGTAAAGATCGATGTTAGGAGGCAGTGCATATGGATATAAGCGTCGAGTGACGATTAACCCTAGATTTGAACAGGTTAAGTTTGTAGTAACCGAGAAATCATAATCTTGGGAGTCTGTTCCACAGAGTTGTGGTTTGCGGGATGAAGCTTTTCAAGTGGAACTTGCTCTTCACCGATAAAATACGTAGGGAATCTGGGTGGTTTGCTATAACGTAAGTGGGATATCCGGTTACACCACGCCGAACGAAGAAATGTAGATCGTCCGAGCACTTTCCTTGAAAGTAGCGATAGACCGGGGAAAGGCTTGCCATATTCCGTCAGTGAGAGTGAGATGCTGGAAGGTGGAAAACAATGCGTTACCTACAAGGAAAATAATGCGTTACCTGTAAGAAGGTTGGGATTCTACCGAGGTTTCTTTGATTTACCGGAAAAAGATAAAACACCAAGCCATTGATAAGAAATTAATGAATAACTGATGACACATCCTATAGATGAGCATCAAACTTTTCTAATGTGCTTTTCATTATAATTTCCACGATTTTTTGTAACACATGAGCTCAGAGAAATATTATTTCACAACCTGGAAATAAAGAAAACCATTCGTACAAAGACTGAAATTCATTTATTTGGTTCACCGTCTAATTTTTTCCAAACAGTTCACCTCTATATAGTGGGTCCATTGACACTAGTGAAACATCTATTACTTTCTTTCTTTTTATGAGCCACGTCCTTTCAAAACGTAAGTGATCAGGGTTCTCCACTTCCCTCTATCCTTTACTGCTATCAACAAGTTCCTTCCCTTTGCTTCCTTACCAAACCACGTTCTGTGATTCACTTGCTTAATTTCGCCAGGTATATCACGCGTTGTTTTCCATTGTCTCTCTTTCCCGTTATTCGACCCATGAGTATCAGATTCTCCAGACTCATCTTCCTAATTATGTGTCCCAGAATCTTTAGCTGCCTCTTCCTGATATGAGATATAAGCCTCCTCGTTGTTTGCAACCTCTATAAGATTTCATCGTTGCTCACACGCTCCGTCCATGATATCCTAAGCATCCTTATATAGAACCACATCTACGTCGTCTCGAGTCTCTGCTTCGTCTTTGAGGAAATAGTCCAACAGTTACTGCCATAAAGAACGACATGTCACGTAACAGCTCAATATTACTTTCTTTTTTTTTTTTGGTACCAAAGATATTCTCCTGTCTCGCAGTATTCTGCACAGGGTTTGGAATGTGTCCTTGGCCATCCCAATACGCCTACGGATCTCCGTGTCGCACTTACCGTCAGCCTCAAGATATTTAAATTACGCGTCTGCTTGATTCTAGTGTTCCCGACCTTCATATCGCATTTCGGGCACATCCTTTTACTGACGACCATGCACTCAGTCTTCTCGTAGTTAATGCTTACTCCTTTCTTCTCACTCTCCGTCGGTACCTTCTGTAGGAGGTTTTGTAATTTCATTCGCGTGTCTGCTATCAGTACTGTGTCATCTGCGTATCTCATGTTGTTAAGATTGTGGCCGACAATGCTAAATCCCAGTAGGGTTTCCAATTCTCTCAGAATTTCCTCGCTGTATAGGTTGAACAAGTCGGGCGAGAAGACACATCCATGCCTTACGCCCCTTTCTATTTTTGTATATTCACTGAAATCGTTCACTATGCGCAGGCGCTGTTTGCTTCCAGGACAATTTCTGGATTATTCTGATATCTTTCCCGAATATATTGCAGTTGCTGTGCAGTTCAATCAGATCCTTGTGGCGTACTTTGTCGAAGGCCTTTTCGTATTCTATGGAACATAGGTACACATCCGAGAACGAGAGCTCCGTACTCTAAAAACGGCAATCATTGGCAGGGTGGACATTAAATAAGCGATAACGGCTGATATGCCGTTAAACAAAACACAACCTATTATTAACGCATATTATCCTCTTTCGAAATTGACTAATACCCAACATGTCGGATTACGCTTCATGTCCTGTTGTAACAGAACGCAGCTTTCAAGTCCCGCGAATATTAATCGACACAAAGATGAGGATATTGGAATAATACGTTCATAAATAGAAAAAATAGCTAAATAAAAACAAACATACTTTACCGTATTCATATGTCAAAAAATATTAAAATACTTGTAAATATATTTGGCTATCAACAGAAAATGTTCGGAGACAGCTGGATGCAACGTAACGTTGAGGTATTACATTCGAATCAGAGAAATATCTCCACATTTTTTTTTAACGAGATGAAGAATATCGTCTCAATTGAGAGATTAAAGATTAAATGAATTTCGGAAACTAAAACTGATAGAGATTTTGTCAAACAAGAACCAGAATCAGATATATCTAAGCCAAACTACGAAGGACTTCATACAGACAAAAATACGACAGCTAAATCGAAATCTGAAATAACGATAAAATAGGTATATTATTATTACAAATCTGCATAAAACACACATATAGACGCACAGAGACACAGAGAAACACGAAGAATAATACAACTAACTTTAGTGCATGTGGTTAGCAACGTAAAGAAAGCCTAAAAAGTATATTTAATATATTCATTAGCTTAATAATTTTTAATACGATCTGATTATATATATATATATATATATATATATATATATATATATATATATATATATATATATATATATCACCGAAAATACTATTAAGGTGTGGTATATTTATGGGATACATTGGCTTAATATCAGAGCTAAAATAAATACAAAAATTACTACTTTACTCAAAAATCGAAAACCGAAAAGAGTAAAATATAGTATAGTAAATAAATTATAATATTATAATAAATAGATAATAAAAAACAAGTAAAATATATTAATCTATATAACGAAATAAATATAAAAAGTAACAAACCGATCCCGATAAATTAACCATTAGTAAAATAAGTAAAGATAATCAATCCTAATATGTAAATGAAGTAATAGACAAATTAAATCTGCTCCCGCCAAAGAATAGTTAGAATAAATTACAACAATCAACCCCAAAATTGAATAAATAGCGTTAATTATCTTCCCAAAACAAAGTATTAAATAAGCAATATAAACAGTTTTTACTACGATAATAAAACACCGATGGAAATAAAAATAAATATATAAATATATAAGATAAGAAATAAAAATAAAAAATAAAAAAATAAAGATAAATGAAAACAAACAGAATAATTCAACAAAAATAAATAAATAAACGACTTCCAGCAAAATAACCGCCAAAATAATCTATTCACATTGCACCACTGACCCGTACATATAGCCGAGAAAAATAACAACACTCGTGGCCTGACGATTGCATCTAGCATGAAACAGCCTGTCACCTTTAAGTGTTGACTTAAGTGTTCGTTTATATAGTCATTCTCAGAGTGTTTCGCTGTATCACAGCTTGTCAGTGTGTCGAGATATAATTTGCTTCAATATAAAAATAGTATATACTACAGGTTTGCATCATCATTTTGAATGCAATAATCAGGACATCTGAACAGACTGTTGCCACTCCGTGTTGTCTTCCGTATCTTTCGTTACAAACATCATCAAATATTTCGTTTCGTATTTTTGTGTATTCTCATTCAGTGGTTACCCTCAATTAAGCGAATGCTACAGGTTTCAATGTACCGACTTTGTCTTTTAATTATACTCATAAAGAATGGTGTAGAGCTGTGAGCTCTGGTGAACGCATAGTACATACTAGGAAACGCCTTCATTCAATCTCAAATGTTTGGCAAGATCTCATTAACCTAGGATCTTGATCATCGTCATGCCTAGAATAACCTTGGAATATAATTTTCCATTAACAGTGCAAGAAATAAGTTGGATAGAAGATTTGGAAATGCCTACCTCCCGACACGGTTGCCACACAGATTTTCTTGGAATTCGTTGATACGGTTCCAGTACACTTTCTTCATTTGTGGGGCTTTACTTTGTCCGCAGTCTTCCGGAACGCTATTCATGGAAATTCTGAACAGTTCAATCGGCTTAAAACTTATTCTAATTAGAGTGAAGGTAAATCGCGTAGGTGGATCTGTTGCAAACTGACTGCTAAACTGTCTTTGCACATCAACTGCGCTTTCACATTTCCTGTACGAATTTGGAAGGAATTTTTTGTATTCAATGATATTTTGACTACCATTCATTAATTCTAATGGGTTTAATCTCTATCTATAAAAGGCAGGATGTGTGTGTGTGTGTGTGTGTGTGTGTGTGTGTGTGTGTGTGTGTGTAACGAATGCACGGCCGCAATTTTCGACGCATTTGCACCAAAATTTACATGCAGATTATCAAAGTTAGCGAGAAGGCCAAGACAGACGTTACATTTCCCAACTCCCATCGATAGTATAAAAAAATCGATTTTTCATGCTTCTACGGCAGATTCCATGTAGTTTGCGGTCATTTTCTACTGGCCAGAGTGAGAGCCAATAGCTGTCTGCCACGAATAGGCAGAAAGGTTTTATTGGCCAGCGTTAGAACCAACAGCTGACTGACACGAATGTTAACTAACATGCTAGCATGAAAAAAGAATCGATAGCTGCATTCGTTACAAGTGGGAAAAATTTAAATCTTCATGGCACTTTACTACAATTGGCTCATTCGTTTGCTTAAACTCAACGTTGATTCTGATTCCGCAGAACTGGGTTGATGTGAAAAAGTATTTGTTGTTAACATTCTTTTTTCATTCGGTTTTTCCAGTTACGAGTGCTTTTTTTTTAAAAAATCTGATCGTTTTGTGTTCATTTTGTTTAGTTCTTTTTTCGTAACAGATTTAATGTTTAGTATAGAGCTTAGAAAAAATTCGCAGTTTGAGACAAGAAGTAAGGCATGTAGCAACATCAGCACGGCAAATGGCACTGCTTTAAAGGTAAAGAAGGTCAAAAATATTCTAAGTCAAGTGATAGCGATTGCTGTATGAGTCGTACGATTTTAAAATGTAACGCCGGGCCATGCTGCTAGTCTGGAAATATAAAAAAAAACAACATTAGCTATCAGCTTTTAAATTCTGTATACATTTTTGGTTTGGTTTGTCTTGTTTTGTTTTACGGCATATCAACATCAATGTGTTATTTAATGCCGATTAGATATTTATTGCTGGATATTTTTTAAAATTTATTGCTGGTAATATTTTTTCTTCAGCAATGTATTGCTTGTAATATATGTGCTTTTTTCATGCATTAAAGTAATATTTTTTGTATAAATGTATTGTTGTTGAAAATATATTGCTGGTAATATTTTTTTTCAAATATTTATTGCTGCTAGTGTTTTTACAATGACGTATTGCTGGTATTAAAACCTATTTTCACAATTTCATAGTGTTTTGGCTCCAATTTGGGGGTTGACTATTTGCCCCTACCTGGGCCCGTAACAAGTGCTGCATCCTCGGGTCAGAGTGAATCTGTGAACACCAGTAATTAAGAGGTGGTTCCAAGTTCCGCAAAACCTCCTGATCAGAGGCCTTGCCGTTGAATGTAGTTCATCATACATAGGACGGTACATTTTTCTAGCACACCCTATATATATATATATATATATATATATATATATATATATATATATATATATGTTTGTGTGTGTGTCTCTGTGTTTGTGTGTGTTTCTCTCTCTCTCTCTCTCTCTCTCCCTCTCTCTGTGTGCAACGAATGCACAGCGGCAATTTTCGACGCATTTGCACCGAAATTTACATTCAGATGATCCAAGTTAGCGAGAAGAGACATTTGCATTTCCCAACTACCATCGATAGTATTAAAAAAATCGTTTGTACGTGTGAAAAATATGAGGAAACGAAAAATATTATTAAGGAGCGAGTACACGAAGAACACATATGTGTAGCCAGTCAATAACGAATGATATTACATTTAAATCTTTGAAGACCAAAGTTGACTGGACAGTCAGAAGCCGGAAAGAAGACGTGTGAGAGAAGCTGTTAACAGAGAACTTACTTTTACATCTAGACTTTTCTATTGTCAAATGATATGATTTGCCTGCCAATCTAGTACAGCTCATAAATTCATGTCTAGGTGACATAGAGAAAATATTCTCATGACAATTTCCATGAAAGTATTTATAAAAAAAAGGCAAGGCGCTGTAAAAACGACTGAATCCGAAGTGGCATATCAAGAAATATAACATTGCACAATGTTGGAGGTGGGGATTTTTCTTCCAGAATATCTAAATATATAGCAGAAACAACAAATCATATGTGTGCAAATTGTAGATTTATAAATAAAACAAACCAACTTACTTTGCGGCAGACGTAGCAATTTATTCAATATAATATGTTCACTGCCGAAAACTTTAGTCAGAGAAGGCGCAATAAATCATTCACCTGAAGCTATGCTGATGGAAGACAGAAAGAGATACATCAGACGACTGATAAAGAGCGGTTTCACTTCGGAGACGTTAAAATTAAGAAAGCCACGCCTGGTCCCAGTTAACAGTAGATTATAGGTCATTTTTTTTTAGATAAACTACCGAATTGGCTCTATGAAATTTACTATTAAGGCAGGAATAATTAATTATGCCCTCAGCATAGATACAGAGTTGATAACTGAAGACACTAGGAATGACGCTGATGACAATTCGAAACAACGTGGATCCGGAGATAGTGCTCTTGGGAACATCTGCACAAATGCAAAACAATATGTACAAGTCAAATTTTAGTTCGGAAGTTTGATAAGAAACACGTAATCTGTTCAAATTCCTCTTGAAATACCGTAAACTTTCAACATGCGAAAAAAACACAAGATGCCAAAGACATTCAAATGCCTTCGAGATATCAAAGTTCTCGAATATTTTGTGTGATTCGTTGTTACTAAACATAGAATATAATCACTAATTACTATTGGTTCGGAAAATCAATAATAACAATGATTTTAATAATAAAAATTGGAACGACAAATTATCGGCATCAATAAAAAAAGAAAATTCTCAGAAAGTTTCTCCAGTGTAACGGCTATTGAAACGGTAACTGAAATCCCCGCCCAGATTTCAAATTCCGGCATAGTTTCCACTCTCAGAAAAATGCTTTTCGAAAAGACACATATCCAGATCTTTCCTATATTGGTTAAATACCAGTATAAACTTCGTTTTGTGGCCTCGGGTGGCTCAAAGACTTTGCGAAAGAAAACGTTGAATTACATATGTTGGAGACGACAATATTTTCTCAAGAAATTACCGCAATTCACCAATAAAAAAAAGGATTTTGTTGAGAGACATGATCTTCTACGTGCGGAAGAGATAAGACATTAAAAAGGTCCTTATGAATCAACTTGCCATGGTAAGGGTGCAGATAAATAGCGAGGTGACAGGATATAGAGGACGAAAAAGAGCTTATGTGCAACGTTAAAACCAAAAGGGTACTTTATGCTATGATCATATTCAAATATTGATTTGAAGCCAGTTCAGACTATTGCAAATGATAAATCAAAAGTCAAAGCCATAAAAAAACATCTTCATGTAAATCTATATTTTCCTTTCCAACCGGGATAAAATTGCACGGAAAACCAAAAACAAATAAATTCAATTGGTTTATACAATGAAGAAATTACAAGAAAATAAATGAATAAAAAACACATGATTTTTTTAATGGTTATAAAATTGATCGTGACAAGGAATGAATATGTTACCTATGAATATTTAGAAAGTGAGGTAATATTTATAAGTATTACTAGTGAAGGACAAGATATGTTGATAAAACCTTGTCTTAAAAGAATTCTTAGTACTACCAATATAGAAGTTTTCAACCGTCGGATTCTCTGTTGTAGAGTTAATCAAGAGATCAAGCTAAACATTTGTTTATCAATGGACATTGATCTGAATTCCTACAATTATATTGACTAGTAGCATTAGTAATATTTAACTTGTTACGTGCATTATGATCCATATTATTAAATGGGTTTATAATTTCATTATTATTTAACTTTATTATCATCTCAAGATTATTGGTGACGCTATAAGTTAGTTTTAATCTGCTTCTGTAAAATAATTTACAAAGAATGGTCTTTTAGGCAAATGTTTACCAATTAAATGAAGAATCTTCTGGCCTAACTTAGTACTGACCAATTATTTATAGGGGGGGGGGTTGTACCAAATGATCTTCCTATTTCTATTTCTTTTCGTAAGATCACGAGAGATAGATAGATAGATAGAGAGAGAGAGATAGAGAGAGAGAGAGAGAGAGAGGTGGGAATGATTGTTATAAGCATAATACGTAATATTTACGTAAACAATAATATTTTTACTAACAATCACGCAATACAAGGGATAAGGTAGGTGGTTAATAAATGGAGATCTTGTTTGAAGAGAACAAGGATTGCATATTATGAACACACGCACCCCCCACACACACATATATATATATATATATATATATATATATATATATATATATATATATATATATATCATAGATAACGACATGAAGAGGTTCAGATAGTAGAGGTCGATGAACCATGTGTTCCAGATTGTTCCACGTTCTTTCGCTATTCCACATTGGTAAGAGGCTGTTCAAGTGAAACTACTTCCTTACCAATGAAATATAAACGGAATGTTGAGGCCATGTATACGTGTTGTATGTAGCTCTGTGGGTTTGGACCGGTAGAACTAAGGAATAGAGTTTGCCCAAATATATTCTATAAAAACGTTTGCTCTCTGAGAAAGGAAGTCTTAAACAGATAATAATTAATCAGCCACAAGTCAACACAAACACTTTTGAACGCAGTAGTGGTGGGAAATATGGCGTGATATTATATTCCTTTAGTTGACTTCACATGAACGACACACATAAAACAGGAATGCCCCGTTCCTCTTTTTTTAAGCTAAGATTGTTCCTTGCAACAAGCCTCGAGTTAAGCGAATATTGCTCCTTGCAATTAACACCAAGTAACCGTGTACAACATCGCGCACTATACGCCATTATGATGAGATATTTATAGGGAATACTCAGCAGGATATTTCCTCAAGCATACGATATATTTGTGTCCATTTGCTCTGTCACTTGTCCTTTGTATCACTTAACAATATTTAGCAAGCCTCCCGCCCATGTTCCATCATCCATTCACACTGTTATTTAACCCACTATTTTGCACTTTCAATCTTGTGCTAGATATACCTGTGAGCCTCAAATTGTCTGAGACCTCCTTTTTCAGAATGCGTACAATGAACTATCCCATTGTCTCTTTCTTATAATCAAATTGACCCTTTTCCTTTCCATTTTACTTAGGACTTCTTCGTTTGTTGCCCTCTTCATTCAAGGAATTATCAGCACCATTCGGCGGAACCACATTTTTGTACTTTTAGTTTTCTCTTCATCTGTGAGATGATTACCGAATAGGTCATTTCTCTTAAAAATTCAGGGAGATGTTTATGATCTTAAATCTGTCGAATAATATCAAACACTGCACATATAAATCCCTACCGTTCTCATCGAATACCCATATATGAACTGAAAAACTATAGCGTCTTATATCCTAGCAAACCAGAAGAGAATTAAGCATATTAAGCAAAGTAATGCATGGAAAATTTATATTGCGAATGAAAGACTGAAAATTGTAAAGATAATCCCAGAAATAATATAAAAACTTATTTCAGTTCCTATTATAAGTAAATCAGTAAACAAAAGCATAGTTGAAATCACAGAAGTTATATAGATTGCAGAAAGTCAAAAAGAAAGAAATACTGGCGTAATGTGTCTTGGGAAAGGACAAAGAAGAGAATATTACAAAAAAATATTTGCTTTAGCTTTTTATGCAGAGTGTTTCTACTTAGGGATCTGCTGTCATCTCGAATAATACAAAGAATATATAATTCTTCTTGGATAAAATTATTTCTATGAATGATTCCCGGTTTGATTCCATGGCTTACGTTCTCCTTGTTATTTCTCGGTCTCGAAGTTTCCATTGTCTTTGGAACCTGCATTGTGTTACCATCTCCTGCACCACAATCTTGGCTGAAACGGACAGATGCGTTTAGGGTCCCTGGGGTGTGTAGGATTAGAATCGAATGCGTACTGATGTGAGGAGGTGGTTCATTTTATTTGTTCCACTTGCTGGACACGGTGCGTCCCTTGACCATTTTGTATGCAGTCGGGCGTATAATGGACAATTGAAAATGCCATTCATTTTAAGCCATCTTGTTTAACAACTAAAGAAAATTGCGGATATTTGCTAAGTAACTTATCCGGAATAGAGGAGAGATTTTTCTGTGGAAGATTTTGTGAATTGGCTTTCATTGATGCAAAGAGATAATGCAATGCGGGGAAGAATATAGACGAAACACTGTAGAGAAAAAAATGGCGGGGAGGAGATTGAAGACTCGGAAGAGTCATGTGAAGATAGAAATCAGGGAAATATAAGTAGGAGAAAAATAAATATACCAAAAATGAAATATGCGAAATGATAAAAAAAAAAACATAAATTAGGTTATGAATGAAACTATGAAGAAGCAAAAAGATGAAGGAAGATATTCAGAATTGTGTAGAAGGAGGTCGGAATGAGTAGAACATACAAAAATGAATTAAATGAATGAAAAGAAGAAAAATGAAGAAAATACTTAAAGAATGAAAGGAGAATGAAGAGTAGAGAGAAGAATGAAAGAAGACAAACAAAGAAAAAGGAAAAAGAACGAATTTTGCATTGGAATTGTGAAAGAAAATATTTTGAGAATGAGAAGAAAGAAGAGGAAAATATTTCGACAGAAGGAAAGGACTTATTTTCAATGTCATCTGTTAAAGAAAGAAAGAACGAAAGAAAGAAAGAAAGAAAGAAAGAAAACAAATAAAAGAATTGAATGAGAGAATGTAGTAAAGAATAAATTAACACGTATGAAAGACTGAAAAAAGAAAAAAAAGATAAGATAGCAAGGAAGAAGAAACAATGAAAGAATAATAGAAAGACAAGTCTAAACAAAGAAAATGATAATGAGAAAATATAAAAGAAGGAAAGAAAATGGAGACATTTAATAGAGAAAATAGTTAAAAAAGAAAGTATAGAAAGAAAAGAAAAATGAATAAGAAAGAAATAAGAACAGAAAAAGGGACAAATTGAAATAGGAAAATACAGATTCATGAAAATGACGTAAAATTGCTAAAACAGTTCAAAGCAACAAATTATCACGCGAAGTGCCATATAGGAAAATATTATCAATAAAACAGGAAATTTCGAAAACATGAAAAGATCAAAATAATTGTATTTGTAAAGTGTTTAAGAGACGAAACGAAATCTCAGGAAAAGAAATGTAAACGGAAAGAAAAGAAATTGAAGTAATGTGAGAAAAAAAAAACTTCCAAAGAAGACGAACAAAGGTAAAAAGAAAAGAAAAGAAAAGAAAAGAAAAGAAAAGAAAATGAGGCTTTATTGAAATTAAAATGTCAATGACCGAAACATAAAAATGAAGAAAGATGGAAGGAAGAAAGGAAAGAAAGAAGGTAAAAATGAAAGAAAAAAATGTAAATGAAAGAAAAAACGTAAATGAAACAAAAGAAAAGCATGACAAATACTATAAATAAATGCTTCACTGATTTGTTTTCTAAGGCTTATTTATCTTTTGAAGGTAATTTAACGGTATAAAAAATATATTTAGATTGTAAGAAATTTGGGGAGAGAGAAATCTTAGTAATTAACGTGTAGGTGGGGGAGACGTGCTGGATTCATGTATTTTGTAAGGGTATTTGCGTTTAAGTAAATTTATATGTGAAAGCACCTGGAATTGGAAGTAAGTTTAACAATTCCGAACAAGTATCCACTACACCACCCACTCATCCAATTGATGAAAGCCTATGAAATACATGATTCTAAGAAAGAAAGAATGAAAGAAACAAACAAACAAATAAACAAAGTAAGAAACAAAGAAAAAAAAAAGTAAAAGAAAGACATGATTCTAAGCATTGAAAGAAAGAAAAAAATGAAAATGAAAGAAAACAAAAAGTATAAGAAACAAAATAAAGGTCTAGGAAATACATAGATATAGGCATGGAAAGAAAGAAAGAAAGAAAGAAAGAAAGAAAGAAAGAAAGAAAGAAAGAAAGAAAGAAAGAAAGAAAAAGAAAGAAAGAAAGAAAGAAAGAAAGAAAGAGAAAGAAAGGAAGAAAAAGAAAGAACGAAAGAAAGAAAGGAAGAAAAAGAAAGAAAGAAACAAAGAAAGAAAAAGAAAGAAAGAAAAAGAAAGAAAGGAAGAAAAAGAAAGAAAAAGAAAGAAAGAAAACGAAAGAAAGAGAAAGAAAGAAAGAAAGAAAGAAAGAAAAAGAAAAACTGAAGACTGTAAATGAAAGAAAGAACTAATGAATACGAGAGAAATTTGCAAGATGGGAGAGATCGATGTAAAAAATGAGAATTAAGAACAAAAGCGACTAAAAAGTAAAAAGGAATATATAAAAAAGAAAAATGTATAAAAGTTGGAATAAAATAATGTAGAAACGTTTAAGAAGAAAAGAAGGGACGAGAATTGAAAGAATTAATAAGATAATATATATATATATATATATATATATATATATATATATATATATATATATAGATAGATAGATAGATAGATAGATAGATAGATAGATATAAAACGAAGAGAAAACGAAAATAACGTGAAAAAGAACTCAAACAATAAATAAATGCGAATATAAGTTCTTTGATGAGAGAAGAAAAACAAAATGTCTAAAATTAAGATTTTCGAAGGAAAACAAATGAGAATAAATGGAAGAAAGACCCAGCGAAAGAAAAAATAAATACAATTATCCGAAAAGTAAAACAAGATAAAGAAATTTAAATTGTAAGCCAAATGAAAGATAATAAAAGAAATGAATGAAAATATTGGTGTGAATGAGAAAATACATTAAAGTGTCATGTTCGAAGGAAAGAACAACGAACCAAGTTCATCTTAAATGAAAGAAAATATTAGAATAATTGCAAAAAAAAATGGATGGAAAAATAAACATAAATAAAGAAGAAAAACAATCTGAAAAATAAAAGCACATTGGTTCAGCTCGGTGAATAAGCATTCAAAGTAGAAGAAATGAGGGATATAGAAGAAAATATATAAAAATGAGGGATATAGAAGAAAACATATAAAAATAAGAATCATTGTTGTTTACATATTCTTTTTTGTTGAAAGACAAAAATCTATCGTACGACAAAAATAAATTAACTGAAAAAAAATTGCAAAAGAAAAAGGAGCTCAAAGTTATATGGCTTCGCGTTTACTTGCAAAAAAGCTATTTTCGTGTGACAACAAACAAAGTTATTTGCTGCCCTACGATCGGAACCTTAAAAAGATTTCTCAGTGAAAATGGCTTCACATGGTCGTGTTTCGCCATTTGCTGTGTCTCGGAGATGGAACTAAACTGACATTGTTCTTTGGTGTGAGTCTGTTCTTTCTTTATCGTTATATTCTGAGCTTTTTTTTATTTCTTTGTATATTTTGATCGAATAACATGCTATCAGTTATAAAGGAAATCTGCTATAGTGTACCCATCTTTACTCCTGGAAAGAGATATTTTATGGGTTACAAATTATATTATGGAAGCCTGCATTTATCGACAACGCACGAACGTAAATGTCTTTCGTAAACAGTGAGACGTGATATGGTGAAGAATGGATTTTATTCTTTAAGATATTGATACGAATCTCTACTTATAAAACTATCTATCACAGCTGACGTATATTTGATGATTTCTTTTAATCATTTCCCCGCAAGCAAGATGATAACGCCATTACGATGTACAGGCTTGCAAGGATTTAAATAGAATTGCAACACATTAGTGAGACGTGAGGAAAAGAAAACGAATGAGCAGGATTTATTAAGACAGGAGTTGGTATTGAAGTTGCATATAATAATTTCGAAATTGTAGGTGGCAGGGATGTAGGAAAGTGGAAAGAAAATTCCCACAGGCGAAAAGTGAGTGAAAAGAAACAATTCGAATAAACCTATGGTTGCATCTAGTTAGTTCAATGGTAAAACGGTGCGACCTAGATGGCAATTTAGTAACACGCTTAAATTCAGGCAGTCGAACATAAGAACAATTCAAATGAAAATATTTGTAGAAAAGGTACTGAGAAGCCGCATCGAGATAACAGGTCAGGATCGATTACATTACAGATTCTTCTTTGAAATTTTCAAGAATCTCAAGATCTATAGTAGGAGCCCCAGACCAAATATGACAGGAAAAGAATTGTAGACATAAAATATGCAAGACTGATTCTGACGAGAAAAAGTGAATGTTACGACACAGTGAATCAACATTCATAATAGTAGATCTCGAAATTGATTTAATATACACACCACAGTACCCGAGTAAACGTGTAATCAATAGACTGCAACGAGTTTTCTCTTGGAGTTTAGTATCAGTCATGTTGGTGGAAATCAGGAAAAGTTACTTTGCGGTGATTCAATGAAAGGGACAGAAATCGACAGTCGAAGTCGGGATTGATTGTATAAAGACCACTTCTTTAAATTTCATTAAGAATCTCGAGGCATATAGCATAGGCATCCGACCAGATATGGCATTAGAATTCAGTACACGGACGTATGATAGATTTATAAATGTGATAGATGGATAGTGACGAGAAAAATTGTCTAGCACGACACAGTGAATAAACTTTCCTAGCAAAGAGAGCTAGCGATTTTCTCAATCTAATCACTTTTCCCCATGAAGGCGCGAATATTTTCACTCCTGGGTTTTATCACCGATCATGACTGCAGCAGGAAATACTCTCTGCTGTTAAGAATTCTTTGATAATTGTTTGGATGTTACAAACTATAAATAAATAATATATTAATCTGCTTCAAAATTCTACCAGAAAATATCAAGTAATAACCATCGAATGCTTTCAAGAACACCCACTATAATTATAATATAATTATCGACGGGGGAAAGCAGAAAAGAGAAAGGAAAAATAGTTCAGCTACATGACGATCAATGAGACCCAGGATGGTAGATTTGCACTGTAAAACCTATATAAGTACCAACTTTTTGAGTGACGAACGCCCATTGATATGCACTCACAGAGTAGAAATTACTTGAACATATAGCAAGGAAATGAGAATGTAACCCTAAAATGGCATATTATAGGTAAGGCAGACAGAGGAAAGCCCATATAAATGGCTGGTTGTCCACGAGGAAAGATGGTGAAAAGACAATATATAATAATATCTACAAATGATAGGAAATTGTGGTTATCCTTGTTCAGACACGCCCTAAATAGAAAAGGCGAATTGAAGAAGAAAATTTTTATTAAATCCATAGTTGTTTAACTTTCCAGTTAGACAATTATCGATTACCTTTTAATGTCTATAGTCAGGTTTGTAGTCCAGGTAATAGTAAATAATTAAACTACAATATTTTATAGAAGGCGAATACTTCGCAAGTGAATCCATGTATCACCATTTTTTATTGTGATATTTTATTTCAGTACAAAATAACAGATGCAACAGACTTGAAATTTTGTATCTGACATAAAACATTGAATGTCTTGTACAGATCTGTATAAACGTTATGAAATGGAATAAATTGTTAAATGTATATCAGCTTTTAGCGGATTATTCATTCGTGGCATGGAGAAACTAAAATAAATTAATTTAAAGAGGTTAATTAAAAATTGAAGGAAATTATAAAACATAATCCCAAAGATGCAATGCGTTATGTTAGTATGCCTTTCTTGTTTATTGTTTTGCTTTGTTTTTTGTTTTTTACGGCATTTCCACACCTCAATGGGTCATTTAATGCCGGCACCTTTTTTTTTTTACTCTGGTGATATGTTTGTTTTGTCAAAAATCTATATATGTTAATACTTTTCCCTCAAAAACGTAAAGCTGGTAATATTATTTTTTCAAAAACGTATAGCTGGTAATTATAGTTTTTTCAAAAACGTATTGCTGGTAATAATTTTTCAAAAACATTACTGGTAATAATTTTTTTTCTTCAAAAATTTTATTTCTGTTAATAATTTTTTACAAATTGTTACTTGTATTAAAACCTATTTTTACACTTTTATAATGCCTTTTACCACAATTTCTGGGTTAACTATTTGCCCGTAGCTAGGACCCTAACAGGTGCTACCACATGGTCAGTGTGGACCTGTGAACACCAGCAAATAAGAGAAGGTTCCACGCTCCTCAAAGCCTCATGATCAGTGGCCTTGCTGTGAGTCGTAGTTTATTGTCTTACCCCGGACATGGATGTTGTTTATTCTTTTAGATAGGACGCCCCACTCGAGGAGGGGGTTCTTACCCCTCTGCAGAGGTGCAGTGGGCGTATTCTACAGCACCAGCCGACAGGGCTTTTCTTGTTTAAAACTTAAAAAAAAATTCCCTTTTCTTTAGCAATGTCTGATCGGCAACATATGGCGTGTGTATTTTCGTTAAAGCTTTTAATGTATTTAATTCTCTAAAAAGAAATTGTAAGAAATTATTTTACCAAAGATAACAACACGATGAGTGATTCTAGTAAGCAAGTAAATTATGCATTTCAATCTTATAGTTTTCTTCTTTTGGTGGGCATTCGAGAGGTTTAATAAAAAAAAAAATTCTTTGGGTATAATAAAAAATACATTTTCATTAAGATTCATCTGAATTCATGAAGGTAGAAATAACGCTAAATATCAGAATCTTACTCCAGAAAGACGGAAATATAAGATCGTATGTTTATAAAGTTTAGGGTAATAGACAAAGTTGAAATTAGAATAAATAAGTTAAACATAAAGGTAACTGTCTTAGTAAATAAAGGCCAAGCTACGTGAATATGGGTATTGTTGAAATCAGCAAGAATACCGAGAAATAAGTTTACCAATTAATTATCTGACAGTGATACTTTGCAATGCTCCAATACAACAAACCTGATATGAAAGAAAATCGGTTAACATATTTTAAAATACAATTAGATTATAAACATTTCTTCTTCTTCTTCCTCTTCTTCTTCTTCCTCTTCTTCTTCTTCATCTTCTTCTTCTCAACTTTCTAATTCACCAGTCTTCTTTACTCTTCATTCTTCTTTTATTTTCCCAGTTTTAGTCTTCCCCTTTCTTTTTATATATCTTCTCTTCTCCTTCTCTGCCTTCTTCTTTTTCTTCCTTCATATTCTCTTTATTCTTCCTTTTTCTCCTTTATTAATTTTCATCTACATCTTCAGATACTTCTTTTTAATTCTTCTTTTTCCTCTTCTTTTAGGTCTTTTTCTTCTTCTCCTCCTTCATTTCTTTTCTTCTTCTTTATTTTATTGTTTATTTTACCTTCTTTCTTATTCTTCAATCTTCTCTTTTTGATCTTCTTTTTTCGTCATTTCTGTTTCTCTTTTCTTCTTTTGCATCTTCTTTACCTTTTTCACCTTCTTCTTCTATTGAGCTTCAACAATGTTTGGTTGACAGATCAACTGAATTAAGTCACTTAAAACCTCGAGTATTTCCGTTACAATTCTTGTCGAAATTTCAAATTCATTTTTTTTATTTATTTTTATAATTTTTTGCAAACCAATTCAAGTTAATTCAATGCTAGCTTGTAATGCTGGGTGAATTAATGATGGGTAAGATAATGCTGGTTGAGGCAATGCTGGGTACGGTTGTCATATTCCCATTCCCATTACCCAATGCTACAGTTCTCTGTCAGTTTCGTATTTTTCTAGCATATCCTTTACGTTTTGTCTGTGGTCAGATCGATTGATATCATCCCTATTTATCGATTTTCAATAATGATATAGATAATCGCAGGTAAATAATTTAATTGCTGATTTTTTCTTTGATAACTACATTTGTTTATTTGTTCACTACTGGCTAATTTCCGTAATGAAGCTAAGCTCTGCGTTGGGTGTATGTGCCATTACTGGAAACAATCTTTGAATTTGTTTTCTTGAATACCTTTCAATAATATAGCAACATGGTTTGAGATTCGAGTGTGTCAGTAAAGTTTAAGAAATTTAAGGCATTTTTTTAAATTTTGAAACTAACCAACAATTCCATTGGATAATAAATATTTACATTATTCATACTATTGTCCTCATCTTTGTCGCCATATTTATTACAACGTCTTGGTATATATATATATATATACATACATACATATACATATATATATATATATATATATATATATATATATATATATATATACATACATATATATATATATATATATACATATATATATATATATATATATATATATATATATATATATACATACATATATATATATATATACATATATATATATATATATATATATATATATATATATATATATATATATATTGATAATATTAGTGGTAAATATACACATACAAATGCAATCATCTATATAAAATAGCTAAAACTATATGCATATACACACACAAATTATATATATATATATATATATATATATATATAATTCTAATTGAGTTCTACAAGGATTCTATCTCAAGAGGATAGAATCTAGGTAGAACTCAATGTCTAGGACAGGGTAAGGATATAATAAAAAGGTTTAAACACTAATATTCCCCAGCCCATCTCTTTCCCCACCCCTTTT
>OZ010605.1:80624298-80716798 GCA_963932145.1 Acanthosepion lycidas
ATTATTTTGACTCCCATTCTAGGTTCACGTTGTAAATTAATAGTTATTTTTCGGTTTTGTTTTCTTTTCACCCGGATGCTTTTAAATTTTCAATTTATTTTTAAATATTGTGAAAACAAAAATGGGTCGTGTATCGTCGTTTTTTTTTCTTTTATCCTCAGATATCTCATAATTATAAACATATACTTAATACCGACAAAATCAGAATTTAACTCACACCATGAACGAATATGTCGGGGAAAAACAGTTGTTAATAATTACATGTGGGTAGTCACAATTCATCCACTATTTGGCCTTGTGCTTGATTTTAAATCTTTCATAATCAATTAGATTTTAATAGACTGTAATTTACAGATATGATTATATATATTATTTTTTTTTATTTTCAATTCTTTTTAATGAGGGATTCATTTTCTACGGGTTATCAACCTTTTTCAGGTTATGGCCAGGTTATATTTTTATATTGTAATTAATTTGGGGGGCAATTTGATAAGGAATTAGTGATGCAAGTCTTACTAATAAACCCAAATCTGGGGAGATAAGAAAGGGATCAATACTTAATCATCATTTGATTAACAAACAAGAAATATTAATTTCGATATAAAGTTGGGAATTTATTCTATATTAAAATCGATAGGCAAACTGTCCACAATAATTTCTGTACTGGCAAAACTAATATGAACCCTTGTAAGAAAGCGTTTGGATGAACCAGACATCCATATTATCCAAACCTATCATTGGCTTAGAAGCAGTGATTTTAAGGTGTAGACTGGAGACCTTATTGAGTCATAACAAAACTAATGTCTTCCAACTAATGCCTAAAAGACTAAAATCTACAACGATCTCTCACGTTCCGCTTATCACATGCCATATATCTGATGGACCTGGTCAACTCATAGGATTGGGGTACCAAATCACTGCTAAGAAAGAATATATTATTAGACACGACAGGATATGGAAATATATTCATTGTCATGTCTATTCGAATTATGGTATTGGATCCTGGATACATGATACAAATAGGGATAATTGCAGTTTAAGTTCCCACATGTTCGTTACTATGAATTACATATCTCTATAATTTGACAGATTTGAAATTTTTTTTTTAGAAATATTGGAGTCATATCTATTGGTTGCTCGGTTCCTTTATGAGTTGCTCTGAAGGCAGACCGTCTAAACGAAGTGAATTATCAAAACTGCGAGTCTATGTACTTCATTTTATGGAAACCATTCGTCATATATTATACATTTGACTGTAATGAATATTCCTGATATAAAACTTATCAAACTCTATGATATGATGCAGATATAATGGGAGATACTTTTCAGGAAAAGTTTATTCTCCCATTTATAATTCCCTTATCATGGGCATTATTGTATCACTAAGACATACACAAAATTATATATATATATATATATATATATATATATATATATATATATATATATATATATATATATATATTTACAAATGCCCCACGTAGAGATAATATAACATATATTTAGATAGAATGAAAGAAGAAATAAAACATAGAGTTAAATATATTATTCGGTTGGTGCAAAAATAATGCCGTTTTCTCACATACTAACATATGTGAGAAAACGACATTATTTTTGCACCAACATAATAGGTTGGTACAAAATACTGACGTAATAATGTCGTTTTTGACGTATTTTTTCACGTCAAAAAACGACATTATTACGTCATTATGCTTGCACCAACCTAATAATATGGAGATTCTTCTGTGTTTCTGGAGATGCCGTGTCTATGACTTCAGATTGAAGTGGGCCAGATTCATCTATGTTCCAAGCGAGGACATATTCCATGAAAAGGAAACGGCTGGTCTTTGCGTTTTCCCAAGCTGATGACTGCGAGACGGAGATAATTTCTTTCTCTATCTGGGATGGTTATACCCAAAGAGAGACGTGGACATGTGATTGTAAACTTGAGGAGAGCTTGGTAATATTTAGCCTCAGATCGGACTGGGAATACTGAGCCAAGCAAACGAATGAGTGACTGCAGCTTTTATCACTTTATGGAATGACGTTACTATGCGGATGTCAAGTAACCCACAGGTCTTCATCTCCGCCAAAATGATATGATTGTATTTTTATTCCTTACACGTATATTATGTTTCTTATTTTAGTATCGCTGTTGATGTGCAACTTTCTCACTCATTACTAATAACAATAATACATATTTGATTTAATAATATTTATATGGAGACGAGTAAGTAGAAAGATGATATAGTAAAGAGTGTCAATGATAAAATTAGCTTACGAGAGACCTCACATGTCCATAGTGAAAGTTTCAGCTGTCATGTTTGGAAAAATAGCACGTAATATGTACCCTTAAAAAAAAGTAATTTTTTTAATATCGCAACTTACCGTTTAATTGTTCATTTGCAATTTAACATGAAACAGATTACTCAATTTTAGTAATTGATATTTCGACAAGAATTAATATACTTTTTTTGCATTCGTCTCTTTTCCTTATATTTTAAAATTTGATGTTCGAAATTCTCTTGTCTAACATCATTTTAAATTCATTATATTTTCTCCAGCATGAAATATCTCGATGTTCTTACAACTTGACTATATTTAGTTATTCCCTATTATTCGAATATTTTCAAAAGAATTTTAGACACCGATTTTATGATTGAACCCTCCACATCTATAAGATTATTAATATTCCGCTTGAACTTTTTAATTAGCTGTTTGATCCAAGTATTTGTGAAGCTTTCATTTAAGACCTGAAGAGTAGGCAGACTCTTCTATTTCGGAGGTATTGTAAGATAATCTCTCTAAATTTTTGAGAGTATCTCATTAACAAATCTTTTGTGTTTTTTTAAGAATTTCGCCCCAATCAAAGCGGGAGTGTCACTTACCACGCAAGGTGTTACAGAGAGTGAAATTAAGACAAATGAGGGTTGTCTATGAAAAGTATAAAAGAAGGACGGTGATCAAGATCAAGACGGCAGAAGCTGTCGATTGACATTACATTTGAATATTTAAAGATTATACATATTAAAGAAGTAAGTAAGCGGAAAAATTTTCACTGTCGGAAACAGCGAAAGACGATGTTGTTAAAGTATAAGAGGGGGTTATATTTAACTATTTCGAAAGTGAAAGGGTGGGACCGAGATGCCTTTTTGAGTTTTCAGCAGTCCCAGATGTTGTCATTTCAAGAGAGATGCACTAAGAACATTTTTCCAAATACACTTGGCTTCTCTTTAATTCTTGCAATGATATTTGTCGATATTCCAGGATCATCAGTAATGATGGGAATAAGTTTTTCTTCATATTATACTAAAAGGCATGGCCCGGCGTTGCCCGTGCTTGATTCAAAAAATCGTACGACTCATACAGCAATCGCTATCACTTGACTTATAATATCTTTGCCCTTCCTTGCATTTAAAGGAGTGCCCTTTGCCGTGCTGATGTTGCTATATGCCTTACTTACACGGCGAATTTTTTCTAAGCTCTACACTAAACATTAAATCTGTTACGAAAAAAGAACTAAACAAAATGAACACAAAACGATCAGCTTTAAAAAAAAAAAGGACTCGTAACATGAAAAAAACGAATGAAAAAAGAATGTTAACAAGAAATATTTTTTCACACCCAACCCAGTTCTGCAGTATCAGAATAAACGTTGAATTTAAGCAAGCGAATGAGCCAATTGGAGTAAAGTGCTATGCGGATTTAAATTTTTCCAAATTGTGACGAATGCAGCTATCGATTTTTTTTGCATGCTAGCATGCTAATTAACATTCGTGTCAGTCAGCTGTTGGCTCTCACGCTGGCCAATAGAAGGTTCCGGCCTATTAGCAGCAGCCAACTATTGGCTCTCACTCTGGCCAGTAGAAAATGGCCGCCAACTACATGAAAACTGCCATAGAAGCATGAAAAAATCGATTATTTCCAATATCGATGGAAGTTGGGAAATGCAAAGTCTTGGCCTTCCCGCTAACTTGGAGCATGTGCATGTAAATTTTGGTGCAAATTCGTCGAAAATTGTTGCCATGCATTTGTTACACACACACACACACACACACACACAGACACATCCTGCCTTTTATAGATAGAGATATTCTCTTTTTTGTTGTTGTTAAACAAAACAAAGCTTTAACATTTTCTTCCAAATTTGGTTTGAAATTAACAAGAATCTTAACATATATTCGATCTTGTCATATGGCCTAGTTTAGCTTACCCTTTAATTTTTAAAATCATAGAATCTAAAACCTGTCTCCAAGTATTTTCTATAGTTCCTCCATTTATCTTTTGATGACATGATCAGATGAAGGCCATTTACATTTAAATAAGCATGTCAAAACACTATTTTTTAAAAATTATTTATGTATTTATTTGTTCATACAAAGCGCCGGATGTTAAAATATTCAACTACCGTTCCACGTGGTCGGATGCGGAAGAAGGGCAATTATATGGTGGGGTATCCGAGCCCGCAGGCTCGGGCAAAAACTTCCCGGTAGACCACGTATAAACGGGGTCGGGCATTTGTCTACCACACCAGAAGAGATTCTGCACTTCGGCATAGCCTCGTCTGGGTTCCTCTCTGTCCGGAGGCAGAGAGTTTGACAAGCACACTTCCGAAGTAATCCGGATATTTACCAAAGTGATTTTCTATATGTAGCTTAGATGTGGCACAAGGCCGAATGTATGGGGAACCCAGTGAGAATCGAACTTACTACTCAGTCGTAATTGTTCTGACGAGACTAGCCTGTTAACCATTACCACTCGCCGATGTGCCCAAATGATTTTATATGTGTAACTCAGATATGAAACAAGGAAGAATATATGGGACACACAATGACGATCGAACGCACCAGTCAGTCGTAATTGTTGTAGCGAAACAAGCTTGTTAACCATTACATCACGTCTAGACACCAAAATTTTCTAGGCGTAGCTCAGATGTGGCAAAAAGCAGAATGTTTGGGGCACCCCGTGAGGAATGAACTCACTATTCAGTTATCACTGTTCTAACGAGACAAACTTGCTAACCTCCTCGAGGTACCCCAGAGCTCGATAGTAATAATAATGATAATAACCCTTTCCTTATAATAATAATAATAATAATAATAATAATAAAATATTCAGCGTATATTGACCCAGTTGTCGTCGTGAATAAGGGTTGAAATTTATAAAATGTTTCTCAGAAAAAAATATTATTGCTACTATTGATTGAGTGTTTCTTCCTAATATTTTTGTAATAGTGTGGTTTGTCATCATCTTGAACAAACAATTATTTTATGTTTTATGTTACATTTTATATATTTAATGTTCTCAAATGATATACTTTCTGTTATTTGACACAACTCTTTTTTATTGCATAGCGTCATTTATATGTTTCGAAGAAGGATTCTCCACTAAAGTCTTCATTCGCAAGAAATCTATGCTTCATCAGTGATCTGGAAAAACGTTTCTATACATTTGACAGTATAGATATTTCTGAATGTATTTGCCATCATGCATCACAGCCATATGACCAAATTATTAAAGAACGTAGCTAGAATATTTTTATTAATTTTCTGTTTCGTATCAACTTCCGGTGTTGCGTGAGACTACCATTTACGGTGAGTATTCTATGTTCAATTTATTTTTCATCACACTATTAGGGATTAATAAATGTGTCTTAAAATCACAAACATCAGCCCTGATTCTAGCGTATTTTGTGGGTAGGCAAAATCGATAAAATATTATGAAAAGAAAATTAACCTTCATGTTAAACAAATTTTTTGGATAATAAAATGTTATATGTCCTTTGTCCTAGCCGTGTGATTACGTAGCTCTGCTATAGATTTTCCTTTCATTTTACTGTTTTCAAATTCACTCTTCTTGCCTTGACCAGACAGTCAGCGTCGATTTCATCATCGCTGATAATGCATTCTTAGCTCTTTTATTTTTTTACGAAAACCCAAATCTCCTTGGGCAAGATTAATCTCTAATTCAAACAACATACTTTTCTCCTTCCAAAGATAATTTATATTTTTGATGATATTTGTTTGAATAAAATTCAGATCTGCATTTTAAAAGTGATGCATGGAGATGTTAAACTCAAGCAAATAATGGTGTTTAAAAATTATGTAAGTATTTGCACAGAAGACGTAACCTGTTACACCAAAACCGGAATATTAAAGGAGGCTTTCTAAAATCTAAACAGGGTATCAAGAAATTGGACATTTTCGTTTAAAAACAAAGCGTGCCGAATTTCTATATAATATCAATCCTCCATTATTGTGGAGCATGTTAGACAATTTCCTCGCGGATCTAGAAAAGTAATTTGGTACTTCTGAGAATGTCGTGGAGAATACCATAAATGGATTATGAGAATAACAATGTTTTCAGGAATGTAAAAATAAAGAGAATTATATATCACATGATACTGAAACAGTTGAGGTTTCTGTGAAAGATAATGAGAAGAAAAAACCCTGATACCCATACGAAAGGCAGAGAAGCTTATAAAAACAACGTGTGAAAATAAATGGAAGAACATGCGATGGGCGTGGTAGGTAAAACAACTAACATTGATAAAAGCTAAGAAGAAATGGAAATTGTAGAGAGTTATGATCATCTACATTCTGAATGGATACGGTACAAAGAAAATTAAGTAGTTGCCGTCTATCACCAACTCTAATGACAGCAGGATTACTCATTAATGCAGGATACTTTACTGATCGTCCTGTATACGATTCTGAAAAAGAGCTAATGCAATGGTACATTTTCTTCTGCAAATACTAAGGCAAACTGGAAATTAAATTGAATCACTACAGTATTTCTGGCCATCTGATAAATAGCCAATTGCAAATTCGTCGACAACACATCTGGGGCTTTCCTTTTAAATCTCAATTAACCATTTCAATGAAAATAAGAAGCCTTCCTATCACTTTCTCCGTCAACAGTTAAATTTCATCCAACGAAATGTCGTGCGACTTATTTTCTCCAAAAATAAATCCCTTTTTTCTTTCTTTAAACGAATGATTTGCAAATGTTTCGGGCCAAATTGCTTTTTCTGCATGAGTGGAAAGCATACACATTCCGTCTAAATAACCGATCTTATTCAAGGATAAAAAAAAAATCAGATTCTTTGCTGCTGGGGAAAGTATATCAATGGACTAAACGCCTCCATTCAACCGAATAGAACGAAGGCACGATGATATGAACACTCTGAATAAGGAAAAAAGGTTTTTGAACGTTTGAGGCACTCTGTCTACGGCATAAAATAAGATATAATGACTCAAAAGAGAGTAAGGCATGAAGGAGAAACATCGTTATGGAGAGTAAGGCAGTAAATTAAGGAGAATAAATAAATAAGGAGAGTAAGGTTCTAAGAAGTGTAAGGCGCTAAGGAGATTAAAGGCGTTGAGCAGAGTATATATCCGCATGTTTTTTAGTAATAGTAATTTCCAAATATCACCGATACGGGAAAAGGATGATTAGAAAAACAATTTATATTAAATCAAAAACCAAGACGAAGATTAACGAAATGAAAACATTGCAATCATCTTGGAAATGGGAATGAATGGATCATGAATAAAAGAAGAACTTTTGCATTTGATGAGATTTATCATTTTTTAGCATCATTTTATTTTTTTCATTTATGTTGCCATACTATATCAATATACCACATGACCTATGCTTATATAATTTGCTTCACAAATGGCCACCAGCAATTTTATTAAGGTAACAATAATTGGCAATGCACCAAAAGACTTTCACAACTATATAACCCTAACTATAATGAAGAATCTAATAGAAAAAGAAATGCTATTAAACGATTTGTTAAAAGTATGGAAGAAATGACAAATGAAACCCAACTGAAAACACAATACATAAACGAAAATGTCCTCTCAAACACACTATAACACCTTGTTATGTCGTCTCTATATTTTTAGTTATCACATTTCACGCGTTTGCTTTTATCGGAGAAGATCTTCTAAATTTATTTTTTAATGAACCAATTAAGAGAACTTCCACGTGACTAACCTAAGCACTCTATTTACAAGAATACACTGACGCCATAACAGGCAAAAAAAGTCTTTGAAATGGCAAGCGTTGTTAGCCAAAAGTAATCACATGTGAAAAATTTCATATTTCTATAACAATCGGAAATATATATATATATACAAATGAAATGTTCCTATATATATATATATATATATATATATATATATATATATATATATATATATATATATATGTAAACACGTTTTATTACATGCCGCACCGAACCCTCTCTATACAAATTTTTATTATATATGATTTCAGCAAAAACATAAAAAGATTAACGCCACCATTTTTTCCAGGTTATATAGCTCTGTATACATCACTAAAATGCATGAATTGTGAAATCACTTTTATTTACAAATTCGCGTAACATTTATTTCTGTCTACAACTCCCAAAAAAAGCTCCTTAAATAATTTACACTACAGGTTAAAATATAGGGTCTGAATTCCTTTTTAAAAAAATCTGCAAATTATATATTCTTATAAATTTTTAAACTATCGTCTGTTTATGTTTCGATAAATATAATCAAGTTAGTATAAAAATGTTATCATGCAGAGCATCACATTGACTTTTCGTCCGTAAAAGCGTCACATGACTTAATTTCTACTTTTAAAGTTCTTAGCATTGAAAAATCTAGATGGCAGACCAGGACAAATGTTCTTCACGCACTGAAAAAGCTCACGCTCGCACTTTGGGTATTTTCTTCGAACAATCCTATACAATGCATCACATTCTATTCTAATGGGGGATTGAGGTGACCTTGTCCTAAATTCCAAATTGTTGTTCTTTTTTAACTCTAGGTTTTTTTGGTATAAAGCAGAAGAGTAATAACGTGTCGTCTTGTTCAAACACGTTATAGCATGTCATCGCAAAATCGAAGTTTATTGTTATTTTTTCATGGTTTCTTTGACCTAATTTAAATCTCCAGCTATCACTAACAAAAAATACCCCAACACGATAAGAGAGAAACCAGAATTCTTACCAGTAGGAAGCAGACATTTATTATTCAGTTTTTCGCGTGGATTTCGTCTCATATATGCGCTCCTCTTACTGGTAGAATTTTCAAATTTGGGCATACCTAGTACACAATGCATTTTGCCAATATTTCAATGTTCAGTTCCTATGTTTTTGCCATTTTCAGTCTTTTCTGCTTATTCACAATCAATAACAACGGTTTTTGTATACATCCACTGATCACCACTGATCTTACTTTATCTTTCAGTTATGAATCACGATGGTTGCTGTCAACAATAAAGCAGGTTTCCTTCTCTTTCATTTGTACTCAATAATCAAAAGTCATTCTTCAGCAATAGTTTTAACGTATTTTCTTGTTTTTTTTTTAATAGAAACTAGCAGCATGGCCCGTCCTTGATTCAAAATCGTACGACTCAATCGCTATCACTTGACTTAAAATATTTTGCCCTTCCTTGTCTTTCAAGGAGTGCCTTTGCCATGCTGATGTTGCTACTTGCCTTACTTCTTGCCTATCTCACACTGCGAATTTTTTCGAAGCTCTATACTAAACATTAAATCTGTTACGAAAAAGGAACTAAAAAAAAAATGAACACAAAACGATCAGCTTTAAAAAAGGACTCGTAACTGGAAAAACCGAATGAAAAAAGAATGTTACCAACAAATACTTTTTCACACCCAACCCAGTTCTGCGGTATCAGAATCAACGTTGAGTTTAAGCAAGCGAATGAGCCAATTGGAGTAAAGTGCAATGCAGATTTAAATTTTTCCCATTTGTGACTGCGAATGCAGCTATCGATTTTTTTGCATGCTAGTTAACATTCCTGTCAGTCAGCTGTTGGCTCTCACGCTGGCCAATAGAATGTTCCTGCCTATTCGTGGCAGCCAGCTATAAGCTCTCACTCTTTCCAGTAGGAAATGGCGGCGAACTACATGAAAACTGCCGTAGAAGCATGAAAAAATCGATTATGTCCAATAACGATGGCAGTTGGGCAATACAAAGTCTGTCTTGGCCTTCCCGCTAACTTGGAGTATGTGCATGTAAATTTTGGTGCAAAAACTGTCGAAAATTGCGGCCGTGCATTCGTTACACACAGACACACACACACACACACGCACGCACAACCTGCCTTTTATAGATAGACATAATAGAATGATTTTAAAACAAATACAGCGTAGTCCAATACTTTTTTTACCTGTAGTGTACCTGCTGGTCTTAACATTTAACTTATTTTTAATTTCATCCAAATCATTTTTTCTAATGTTTTCTATTTTCTTATGATTGTCCTGTGGTCTCAAGTGAAGATTATTGTAAAACTCAAAGTTGAACTCTAGTCTCGAAATAAATTTGCTATCGTTAGTTTCTCTTCTAAGTTGAAATCTTTATAATGATAAAAGAAAGCTTTTATAAAACTGAAATACAAAAATACAAAAAAACATATTAGTAACCATACAATTACATAGACCGCCGAAATTATTTGAAGACTATTAATATCCGAAAGGAAAACATTAATTAATACAGAATTTAGCATACTGGTGTACTAATGTTTGGATTACATGCTTAGTCGATGGAACCGCCTTTAACCGCAATAATGGTTTCAATCTTGGTCCGGAATCATTAATATGACCGCATAACCTGATCTGTGTTAATCTGTTTTTTTTGGAGAAACATTAATTTGTCTCCTGTTCGCCATCCCCGATATGTAACAGGCAAGGAATTTATGCCCGATGAATTAGATTGACACATGTTTAGCGTGATCTCTTTGTGCAGAATGTCCGTCATTCAGAGTGCTGTGAGGAAGTGAAGAATCTTACTGAAACACATACGGCCTTCCATCGCATAAAGATCTATACTAGACTTTAGAACAGTTTCAATCATGCAACAGCATTCAACCGAAGACCCTTTTGAAAAAAAGTGGGGTATCATGATGTGTCCTTAGTAAAGGACACATCATGACACCCCACTTTTTTCACCCCTGAATCCCTGTAGGATGTGAGGTTCATAAAACCTGGATAACAACCTGTCATTTCTCCTCATTCTGCTGTTGTTGCTAAGAAGATGTTGAGGACACGAGAGCAGCATTGTCCCTCCAGTTCTCACGGTATTGGCAGAGTATCGGAATATCGAACTGGAGTTCACATCAGAAAGTCCTTTTAATCTGTCGTGATGTTTGAACCCGTTTAATGTTTGCATATTGAATTCGTAGATGACACTGGTAAGGCGATCATCAGGTGATTGATGGACGTGACTGAGCCAGTTAAGATGTCACAGGGCAATGGTGTGGCGGAGCTGCGCATTGGACACAAGACCAGAACAGCGAAACCACCTTGATTTTGCAGACGGTGCGACACTCGAGACTATGGTTGCAATCCAAATGGAGGACGGTAGCGTTGCAAACTTGAGAAATGGGAGAATGTCGAGATGCCTTTATTTTGTTCTTCAAAGTTCTCTTATGATACCTGCAGCCAATCCACGTCGGTCTTCATGAAGAGGTCGCCGGTGTTGAAAGATTCTGAAACCGTATACGAAATACGATGTCTCCTTCAGTGATGATTGGCAGTGGATTCAACGCCGTATCCCACATTCATCAGTTTGGTCTTCGACCAGCTGACATACAAACAAAACGTTGTTTTTCGTTCAACACGAGGGGAGTCCCGTGCAAACCTTGTACTAGAACAACGTAGGATGGTTGGCGTAGTCCAGATCGGTTAGGGCATATATTTTAATAAATTTAATGCATTATTTTATTAATCCGACATATTTTTATGCTTATAAAAGCTATTTCAGTGGATAGTCGCATTTGTGTTGAAGATCGGTTTATTTATTTAACAATATGTTTATTTATTTTTTGTCTACCGGCCAGGATGTTCGAGAAATATTCTTAAAAATAGAGAGCTAACGTTAAATCCGGTACGCTCTAAAAAAACTCGGTACTGAAGTCAGGAAGCGACATTCTATTTCATGCTTAAACACAAGCGAGACAGGCTATGAAACAAACTGATAGACCTGGTTGTTGAATTCAATGTCAACTTTTGTATTTCCATACGTTTTATCTCTGATATTGAGTACTATAACCTATCAATATAGCATACACTAAAATATTTTATTATATATATATATATATATATATATATATATATATATATATATATATATATAGCTGGCCACTCGTGTTGGAGGATACCCGAAAAGATGGGCGGCTAACCAAACCCTGTTGCAGACGCCTGTTCTGTGGTTTATATTGTAACTTTGATGAGCAGACCTAAGTCACAGTTTAAGGTTTGTTTTATCTAGCGTAATCAAAAATGAGAACAAAGCCAGCAAGCTCAAGCGTTCGGTAACGCTGATTTGTGACTTAGTGCTAGCACAGCAAATGACGGCCACCAAGTCACGTGACCAAGTGGTTAGAACGGAGACCTCCTGCTGATGTTAACCGACTTTAGGAAGTGTCTGCCTGAAATCATACCACAGGTTGACACAAGCCTTATGTGTGCTGTATATATATATATATATATATATATATATATATATATATATATATATATATATATATATATATATATTGGATAGATGTGAGCTTGTGACCCTGGGTTTCACGGTTTAGCGATCGTCAGGGTCACAAGATCACATCTATCCAACCATATATGTTAGCTCTATCTCTGATATTGAGCGCTTTCTAATAAGTACCGCGCATATGATATATAAATAATTATATATATATATATATATATATATATATATATATATATATATATATATATATATATATATTTATATTTATATACACACACTTTTCACATATGGAATTTTTTATCTGTAGAACTTTCTGTAAGACAAGCGCCCCGATATAAGGGAGCTAGCCAGAAGTTGGTAGACATGCAAAATGAAATTCAGTGTTGGTTAAATGCACTTCATCCCGTTACTTCTACTCTCGCATACACACACACACACACACACAAACACACACACACACAAAGTCAAAGTGGAAAACCTATTGAAAGCACGTTTCTCCTTCGTTAAGTTAAGGTAAGAATGAAATAGAAATGCATATGGAGAATGTTTTTTTTTATATTAAAACCGTTAATGTCTGCTTCATATGCCAACATCTTCCGATCAAAACTCTGTCTTTTCTTTCATTACAACAGGAACATGCCATCCTAGAAAACAGACATTGACACTTTGAAAAGGAAAAAAAAAACGACACACATTTGGCTTTCATTGTGATCTGATGATTCCAAACTGACGAAGGTGAGACACGTTTTCAATAGATCGGTTATGTTTTCGACTTTGTCTGAGTTTTCCGCTTTGTTTAGGCAGTATTCTCTCCAAAATAACATCCCCCACTACACCCATTTATGATGTATGCCTTCGAAAAATTAATTAAGTTGTGCACTTTGGAGGAAAAGCGCGAATTCGTAAACAGTGACTACTATTGATGATTATGCAAGACTCTCCTAACGGATTGTGTCCTCTTGGTCACTGGCGTGTTTATTTTAAAATAATTAGACAAAATGTCACTTATCTACTGGGCGTCAATAGCTTAGGTGTAGAATCACCGGGTTTAGATCCCGGCTTGAAGCGATCGGATGTTTTGCCGCACTGATGAGCTGTGATACAGCGAGACTGTCTGTCTGAAGATGAGGATATATATATATATATATATATATATATATATATATGAAACAAACTATTTATATAAATTACTAGTCTTAGAAATAATACTAGGATAGAAACGCCTCGGGGTGTTCTATTTTTTATTAGCCTTCTTTGCGCCTGTTTTATTATATATATATATATATATATATATATATATATATATATATATATATATGTCTGTGTGTGTGTGTGTGTGTTTTCTTATTTATTCAATAGTAATCGTGTTAAGGGCCTATTAATTTCGGAGTAACTTATTTCAAGCGATGGTGGATTGCTGCGTTCGACTTTTAAAATTGCACAAAACGCCCCCGTAATAAAATAAACAGATTTATTCAGACTTGTTCGCAAAAATGATTTCCATTTTTTGTCTCACAGAAACATTTTTCTATTAACACAAATTGTGACAAGCGTACGCGTTTTCTATTTCTCCAAAGACAAATCCCTGAGATGTCAGTAGTGAAAATTTGATAAAAAATTGTCTCTTTTTTTTTTGCTGAATAAGCGGAAAGAAAATGTAAATAAGAGGCAATCAATTGTACAAGAGAAGAGAATATGTATTTAAAAAATATATATTTGTATGCGTGTGTTTGGATGTGTGTGTGTGTGTGTGTGTGTGTGTGTAATTTAATGTAGTGTGTGTGTGTTTGTATGTATACATCAATATTAACCTATGCATAGATATGTGTATACATACTCACGCACTATACATTTCCGGGGGTGGGTAGAGCAATTGAGGATTTTATCTGGGACAAAAGTATTTAGAGTGTCTCTAAACATAATCCAATGTTCTCCCCTATCAATGGCATACGAGTAATCTGTTATGGCGAACTAAATTATATTTTGAATCCGATATTAAAGTCATTAATAAAAACTAAAGAATACTTAATAAAATTCTAAAGCGAAATGCGACATTTATTCTATTAAAACTTAGCCATACATTCGGTTTTCTTATAATTCATGATTAATATTGCTCCTTGTATAACGTTACAAATCTTTTTCCAGGAGGTACGATAATATTCTTTTCATTTCTGCCTTTAACACATTATTAAAAATATTTATAAAATACATTTATTAAACAAATTTAACTCATTACCACGTATCTTCGTTCCCTTTCTGCCATTAACACAATTGGAATCTGCATATCGTATATTAATATTTTCCAAACAATAATAAATCCTAATTCACCTTCTTTAGGACAGCCTCGCTGTAAAAGTTAAATAAATCCGGTGAATGAATTGAGAAAACGGAAGAACTCTACCTATGTCCATGATCAGCTAACTAGAGGTGATGTCTCAATAATGTCACTGTGGAGAATGCAAAGGAAACCACTCCAGTATCAATCCCCCCAAAAAATAAATCACGGCTATCAGAATATATATATATATATATATATATATATATATATATATATATATATATATATATATATATATATATTGATACAGTAGAATTTATCCTCAGAAAGAGCAATGAATTGCAAGGTATATATAATTACGTATTATGTATTATGCAAAAACGTTAGATTAAGTACATCACAAGAACTGTAGGATCTCCCATGTAATCTTAACATAATTAGGAAGGATATTAGAAAAATCCAGAACCTACAATGTCAGCAAACTGCCTAAATACACATAGAAAGTAAATTCTGTAAATATATAAAAATAAATGTGGTGTAATACATGTATATGTCTTCTCACTGGCCTTGTTCAACCTATACAGTGAGTCGTTTATGAAAGAATTAGAAGTCCTAACAAGATTTATTATTAATAGCCACAATCATAACAACATAGTGTATGCAGAGTAAACAGTGTTGATAGCAAACGCGGCAAGGAAGCTACAAAAACAGAAGTTAGTAAAGGAAAGCGAGTAGAAGGAACTAAACATCAATACAAGAAGACACAATTCATGGTTGTCATAAAAAAGAACGTCCCAACATGTAAATTACATCTTGTAGAACAGAAATATTACAGAGAACGCAAATATATTTCTATATTTCTGCGATGAGGGATTTTAATTATTTACATCTTTGTTACTGCATTCACGAAGTTTCGCTACGACCCTCTTCAAGTGATTGCCCTTTCGAACTGAAACCTTTATTTCCTTCACTGAAATAGGTTGTTCTAGTTCTGCGTGCCATGCCTCTTCCGGATATCACAGTATCAGTTATTTCCCTTTAACTCAAAGCGGAAAGTTTTTGTTCTCATCTGCTTTAGCCAGATATTGAACGAAAAACTCTTTGGGTCTATTCAATGGATTACTTCAACGAAAACTTTTATCCTCTTAAACTTGAGAATATCAGTGTATGAATTTTTTGGACATATATATCTAAAGTCTCAGTAACTATTCGTATTTTCCAGTCATGTTCAGAGTCTATTGTTTCAACCTCATTGCAAGGGGGCAATTATCTCATTTTTTCCATCCATATATGATCAGCTACGCGTGATTTTCTATTTCCCCTCGCGTTAATACTGTACGGTCTTCATTAATCTTTTCTTGAGGGGGTATGGTTTGTTTCTCCTTTATATTATTGACATATAATAAACAATGCTTTTCAGAAAATAAGCAATGTGTTAAGAAGAACAAAGAAAATCGTAAAGAACAAAGGAAATGTTATTGAAGTGTTATGTAATATCAGTCCTCATATACGGCAGTGAAAGCTGGACAATCTCCTCATAGTTGAAGAAGTGACCTCCAGCAAGCGAAATAAGGAGGTTGACAATACCGAACATATTAGCAACGACGATGATTTAGAGAAAATGGAAACAACACGGACACTATTAATTCACATCATACATCGACAATTGAAATTTATAATGCATATAATGAGGAAAGAGATTTTTGAAAATTTGATCCCAATAGGACAGACGGAAGGCAAGCGAGTCAGTGAAAATACGCAAAATATACATAGCGAGCCTGAGTAAATAAATGATGAATGTCAGAATCAGATTCAGGTAAGTTCAAACAAAAAAAAATTCTAAGATAAATGGAAAATAGATTTGTGAGAGCCATGACCGCAACAAGAACAACAACAACAACAGCAAGAAGAAGAAGAAGAAGAAGAAGAAGAAGAAGAAGAAGAAGAAGAAGAAGAAGAAGAAGTTTTTTTTTTTTATCTTGCAAAACTTTACATAATTTTGTTCGGACATTTCATAACAGATATTACATCACATGCGCATATGCACCCAAGGGTAAAAGTACACAACCGCACACACACACACAAACAGAGGCATAATGACATAATCTCGATGATAATTTTCCACACTACTTCAAGTAAAAGTTTAAGAAGCAAGCAATCATCAACACTGCAAAAAGGAATTCTTAAAAAGCAGGTTTAAGAGAAATATTTTTAAAGTATCAATCAAAAGAAGTACTGGTTACTTGGTCAATGACAAATATTAATTTTTAGGTGGGACTCTTACTATTTCCCGTAACCCACTCACACACACACACAAATAGAGAGAGAGAGAGACACACACAGACACATATATAGTTTTAAAGTACGCTATATTTATGTGATAGAGTGCTGAGTATCAGAGATAGAATCTATATAAATATAAAATTGAACATTGGATTTAATACTTAGAGGCAACAGATTGTTTCATGCTAAACGCAATCATCAGGTGGCCTGGTGATTGCATTTAACATGAAAATATCTGTCACTTATGAGCATACACACACCCATATATATATATATATATCAACTTTGGGCGCGGGTTCGTCAAACCGAAGCAAGGAAAAAAGACTATAAAAATATGTCCGCAAATCCTTCCCTTTTTGATGGATTTGTTTCGTGGAAAGATAATGTCGTTTTCCCACATAGTAACATATGTGAGAAAACGACATTATTTTGCACCGATCTAATATTAAGTTAAAAGTTTTTGGTAGACATTGCTAGATGTACATTTCAAACATACATTTACAGATTTTGTGGGCGGTTTACTGGCACCAAAACAAGGCAAAATGTCTATGTAATCATACGTCCAAAAGGCCATCGTTTTACATTAATACAACAACTCATAACAAATGTTCAAAATGACATCAGATTCCTTCTAGAAATGCATGTACCCTCACGGACAATTTCCAATACTCCCAGACGCTGTTCAATGGTTTCGAAGACCACCATGACATGGGCATGAAACGTCTCTGCATTATTAATGTCTTCTGCATGAACTAATAAATAAAATAAAAATCCAAAAGATTTAGGGCGGGAATCGTGCTGGCCATGGAAAAGATACCCCCTACCTTACAATCTTTCATGGTTGCTGTCAGCCAATGCATCGCGGACAAGGGAACTAAAGCATATTGGAGCCCGTTCATGCATGAACCAAATGTATCTTCGTATTAGTGTGGGTACATCCTCTAGGATGTCTGGAGGTGTGTTCGAAATAAAGTCATTGTAGATAACTACTAAAAGACTTGTTGTGAGAATATATGAACCTTCCATAGAGTCAAATACAAATGCAGACCTCAAAATAATCGTAAAATGATGCTGGTGTCTAGTCTGTATTACCATCCACCAGAAATGCGTAAAATTTATTCCATCTCTTCCAATTATTACCTCATCCATAAAGAAGCCTGAAGAACAAAAAAATATAAATAAAAATAAATAAATAAAACTGATCGGCTGTTTGTACAATAAATCATCAGCAAAGATTCTACTGTGAGAAGGGTTATAAGAACGCCAAAGACACTGCAACCGTTGAAAATGATACAAATATCGGAGCTGCTCCTTAATTACCTACCATGAGGTACCATGAGATGCGGGGTGTTCTAGACCGACATGACGTTTGCTGATGCATGTATCGTCTATGTCAGTTGCAGAATGTCTCCTTTGTGATCATCAAGCACACATATAAATCACGTGAACAAGGCCTTGAGCGTCTCTGGTGTTGTTAAAAATATCAACCACGCCAGATTATGCGTCCAATCCACAGAATGAGATAAAAAAATCACAGATTAGTTTTAAAGGTGTCCAATGATTAGTAATGTGCCAGAAAGCGTGTTTGCAGAAGGAACAATCTAGCTACACTCAAAGACTGTTATTGTGTGTAGTTTCACATTATCATATATATATATATATATATATATATATATATATATATATATATATATAGATAGATAGATAGATAGATAGAGAAAGTTAGATAGTTATTTTTTTGAAAAACTAAAAAAAAAAAACCCACACAGACAGGGATCGAACCTGTATACGGAACCGGCATTTAGCTTGTATAGCATACAAGTTCAATTCCCGTCGGAGGTCGCATATTCTCTATGAAAATCTCTCGGACATTCAGGCCGGTAAATGTTGTTAATACTGTTTAATATAAACAGAGCATTTACTGAAATATTTGTATGTATAAAAAGAAGGTATAAACTTAAAAAAATGTCTTTATATATATATATATATATATATATATATATATATATATATATATATATATATATATATATCGAGAGAAAGAGAGAGATCGGATTAAAAACAATATGTATCAATATTGCGATTTTCTTTCTTCGTTTAATGATAATGTTATTAAGCATATCAGACGTTATGAAAAGAATTTACATAAAATAAATCGACAACACTTGTCTATATTATTTAATGAAACATGTATGAATATATATATATATATATATATATATATATATATATATATGCGTGTGTGTGTGTATGTATGTGTGTGTGTTTTAAAATATTCTTAACTTGAAATTTTTATTCAGCAAGTAACTATAATGCTTTGAAGTCTTAGGGATCTTAGATAAAATGCAATGTTATCATTTCTGGATATTCCATTGTAACATCTTAAAGATATTCCAATTTCTTTTATTAGATCGACAAAAGAAGAAGCGCGAATTTGATACCTTTTCTTGACGGAACACTTAACTAGCTATCGAAGACTGATGGTTGGCATATGAGAATGTTTTTTTTCCTATTTTAAAATTGCATCTTGCATATGTGTTCGTAGCCTTTTACAATTGTTAAAAAAAAACAAAATATGTAATCATGACTTGTTTTTTTTTTTTCATATATCAGAAACATTTTAACTTTTCCATTTGTACAGAGAGTCTCTTAAATTTAATGGTCAGTTAAAGTAGGACACCTATCAACAATAGCGAATTCTATTTCTTTATTTTTTTTTCTGTTGCATCAAAAATGAAGTTTAAAATAAAACCGAAAAGTTACGATTCTATCGTTCGACGTTTACGTTACGGTTAAGTCATCCCCAATCTTAATTCTTAACTCCGCACATGACTTGATGCATCATTTATATATTTGATGTAAGTTTTAATATAAGTCTGAAACAGAATATATAGTTAAATGATCAAATAAATATACTACCTCTCGATGAGAAATAATGATATGATCATAAAACTTTGATAAATCTGTTAAACATATAATTTAATGGAAATAAAGATTTGGCGGTGGGTGGTTTTCTTATACAACTCGAATATTGTTGACTATATATTAGGTTGGTGCAAAAATAATGACGTAATAATGTCGTTTTTTGACGTTAAAAATACGTCACAAAACGACATTATTACGTCATTATTTTTGAACCCACCTAATATTAATGAATACTTAAATTATATTAAATTGCAGTTTCAAATATTGTTATTTAATATTTATATACATTTTGGGTTGTAAGAAATATATCAACATTGAAGTGCAATAAGTTATTTGAAAGTTAATGTGTGCTGAATAGTCAACTGTGATAATTGCGTAATCATTGAATAGTTATCACTGAAAAAAAAGCAAATCAATTCAATACGTTATTAAATTAAGAAGAAATTGAGGCATTTGAAAAGTGGTTTTATGCAGCAAAAGTGATCTGGCCAACACGCCGATATTTGTGTTGAAGAAAATGGCGATTTGGAAATAAATAAACGAATAGATGTAAAATACAGAAGCTTCCAAAATATCATCGTTTAGTAAATTTCGTAATGAGAGACGGGAAATTTCGGTAAAGGATTTTATAATGTCTGGTTTCTTAACTGTATCTTTTAGAGATGGAGACAATGCGAAATATGTTTGAGCAGATTACTTACATCAAGACTAGGTCCTTAATAGAAATTATCATTCGTCACAAACTCGAAAACAAGATGGAAAATCGGCATAATATTTTCAGTTTGTATTTTAGGCATTAACATATTTCATAATGGTGAGAGGTTGCATATAGAACATTTGATATTGTTAATTTTAAATTTGATTTAGCAAAGTTTTAAAAAACAATCGATATAAGACTGATGACATTTATACAGGGGTGGACGGTAAAAAATAAAGAAAATTCATTTGTCACTGTTTCACCTTTCAGGAATAAATAACCTCGAACAATCTTGAATAATATCATTGAATATTCATGACTTTAAAAACACATTCAACTCTCCAGTAATTACTTAACTCTGATTGGTTCATTTATGAGTGGTGACTCGTCATTTAAACGTTAATTTCAGACAACTTTCGTTTTTCGTTCAGTCCTTTTTGTATGGCTAAATATCTAACTGGTTGTGAGGAAGAAGTTTTCTTACCGTTCGAAGAGAAGCATCTGACATAGGCGGAAATGTTTCCTGAAATTTTTAGTCATATCAGTCGTCACCAGTTCTCAGCAGTTGTCTCACGTCTTTCTGCATTTACAGTTTTTCACTGGGCACCATGGACAATACGAAGAAAATGATGTTTCTTTACGCTTTCAAAATTAAACGAAACGAAACGAAACGAAAAGAAACGAAAAGAAACTTCTATCATTTAGGCATCAACTACTTGTTTTATTTATGTACCACGTGCATTCAGTAATTGGACGATGATATTCTCCAAAACATAGTATCTTTTCTGGTCATTAGAAGTTTTTCTCAATTGGCCAAACATCTGACTCTGTTTCGTCATCCTTTCAATCAAGCTCATCAGTTAATTAGCACGTTGCTCTCCCATATATCTACTGACAGGAATATTCCCTGTAAATCTTAAGCTTTTCAAAACATTCTTCTCCATTAATTGTACTAAAAAATGAGGCCATCTTTTTCTGATTCTGAGTTAAAATAATCTTTTTTTTTTGACATTTTGTTTAAGATTTCCTTTTTGTTTACTCAATCCCTCCATAAAATTCCCAGAATCATTCTACAGAACCACATACCTGTCTCTTGGAATTTTCTCTTCATCTCTAGGGCGATTTCCATATAAGTGAATAGATATCACATTGTAAACTATCTTTTGGAATACATAAAATGTGGGTTTGGATTTTGTTGTCGTTTTCTGCTCCCAGTATTTATACTTTTGTAGTTTTTTGATGTTGATATCTCCAGTTCATTAATCACATCTTAGATCTTTTCTATTTCTGATGATAATAATTCTGTTTCCTGTCTTTCTCACTTCCATTTATCATTTCGTCGAGATATTAATAAAAAATCTGCGACTTTTGTATTGCTAATCTTACATCTAACGATAATACATCCTGGTCTGTTCTCCAGCTCCTTTAGGACAGCCTCGCTGTAGAGTTTGAATAAATCGTGAGGGAAGACACTTGCTTGAATTACGCCCTTTCTATTTATTTGCCATCAATATGGCTGTCACTAACGCCAAAGAGTGTAACTCTTAGTGCCATCTCGGTATCACGTTTTCCACTGATATGTAGCGGAAATATGTTAATGAATTTATTGATAGGTCTCTTGCCAGGAAAGTTGGTTCTCTGTGTTCTGCCAGACAATTTCTATCGTATATAAATCTATAATTCGTCACGTGCATTGCATTTTGATGCGTCGTACTGGGCATGACGATACACTATATCTAGTAACAAGACCTCGGATCGGAATTTTTTGAGGAGTGTGGAACCACCTCTTAATTGCTGTTGTTTACACCTTATACTAAATTAAGTAAATATTTACCCGAATTTGGACGTTAATGCAGTTGATAATATCTAATTATTTGGTTTATATCCACATTTAAACGCTCGCATGCACGCACGCACACACACACACATATATATATATATATGTGTGTGTGTGTGTGTATGTATGTATGTATGTGTGCGTGTGTGCGCGCGCGCGTGTGCGTGTGTGTGAATGCATGTATGTATATTTGTGCAGCAACCGACCTTGGTTTTAAGCATATTTCTTTAATATGTCAGTCAAGTAATATTTAATTAGTTTTATTTATTTAGATTTTCCATCATCGTTATGTTTTTTTTCCTATTTTGGAGGAGTATGGGATTATAGAAATTTTCCATAAATTTCATTGGTCTTTCAACCACTTCTTTAGGCATTTTCAAGGGCTTTTGTTTTTTGGCGTTGTTAGTTTTTCTGATTTTTTTATACGGTTTGTTAACTTATATTTTAGTGCTGTATTAAATAGATATATTTATTCCCTGTTTTCGGCTCTTGGGCGCCGTTGGAATTCGTGTGAGCATCTTTCAATTAAGAAAAAAAAACTTGAAACACTCTATTTCCACTTTTAAATAAGGTGTGGTTAGATGGTAGGAGGGAGATGTTTAATATATAGGGCTTCCCTAATAGCGAGCTTTTCGGTAATTTCACCTATATAGAATGTTAGTATTTTCGACCAGAACTTTTTTTTAAGGGTCCTTGTAAATTGTTAGTTGATATTTCATACCCATTTAATGATATAAGTAACACATGAAAACTTTACTCAAGGACATGATAGTATGTCCAATACATATAAACCATTTTAGCCATATGTGAAAGAAAATGACGTGTTGATTTGGAATGGTTGGAAAAATAAATCCACACACTTTTGTTCTAACCCAATATTATGTTTTGCAATCCTCTTAAACATAGCGTATATGTAGTTGAAGTTACTAATATTAACATTTGTTCATATTAGATTGGTGCAAAAATAATGACGTAACAATGTCGTTTTTGACGTATATTTAACTTCAGAAAACGACATTATTACGTCATTATTTTTGCACCAACCTAATACATAAATCCTTCTGAGTCAGTTGATTTTGTCCATCATTTCCTTACGTGTTTTCTGAAGTAAATGTATGGAATTTCCCCTGATGAATGCTTTTTTATGTGAGCCTGATCGCCTAGTCGATTGAATTTGAAAACGGCAGAAAGATGAATGTAAATGCGTCGTCTGAGAATTGCGGGGTTATCTTATTTTTGGGAAGGCGATGACGCAATTTGTATATACTTTTCATTTTGTTTTTTTCTCCTCCAAATGATATTCTGGGAAAAAGTTCTACAACTTGAAGAACATTAATAGAGCTGTCATTTCTAAGAGTTCGGAAAAAACATTATATACATTATATATATAGTGTTTTGAAAAATGAAAACCTTTTTGTAAAACATACATACAACAAACTATTTCTTATGTAGCAGTCGAAATATTTAATTCTTGGAAATGGCTAAATGTATAGCCGAAAGCGCTCGGATAAAAAGAACATTCTGAGAGTTTTTATATATTTAATCATCTGAAAAGAAAAAAAAATAGATCGCATGTGAAAGTATAAAAAAAACAGAATTAAGAACTTTGTCAGTCGTATTCAATGAAATGTGAATGAAAGAAAGATTGCTATCTAAATACACACACACACACACACATACACACACATATATATATATTTATATATATATATATATATATATATATATATATATATATATATATATATATATATATTTCATTAAGGGTTCAATCAATTTATAAATTCATGAATTATTCATACATAAAACAAATACAAAGGTTAATGATTAAATGGCGAGAAATCCATCTTCGCGAACAATTCAATAATATACAAAAACCCCGAATCTGTTTATGAATGAAAAGATCCTGTTTTATAAATTTCCGTCGCATTAGATCTTTTTTTTACAAGCTTTCGTCTGTTCCTACAGACATCCTCAGGTATGAAATATTGTGTTCTTGTTTATACTTTCAGTAATAAGTGGACAAACGAAAACAAGGTTGTAATCCGAAAAATGCTATGAGAAATGTGTGTTATAGTTTTGAAACGTGCAGTCGCAACGCTGAGTTTGAATTTAAATTTTAAGGTTTAAATCACTATATTTGTACATAAACGCAGAACTTTAATCTTAAAATTTAAATTAGAACCTAGTTTTCGTTATTGAATGAATTTCTCGCCATTTAATCATTAACCTTTGTATTTGTTTTATGTATGAATAATTCACCGAATTCAATAAATGATCGTCGATATCGGACTCACGGGCCTGCGAACGCCCGGATGTTACAGAAACTACGTATTGTGCCTAGGACATGCTCGAGGTTTCTAACCTCCAACTGCTGGATAGTCTTACCTACATAGTCAGTCTCACAGTGACATTTATAACTGATTAAACTCTGCTAATATGAAAGCAAGATATCATTACGGACAGAGAGGAAAAAATCCTTCTGGTAGAAAAATATTACGGACACAACAAAATTAAAACACCGCCTGTCCGAAGATGATATTTTCCCTCTTACACCGGACTACTGAACCCAGTCTACGGTAGTTTCATGTATACATGACACTTAGATAGACGTAACAATTTAGTTTTAAGGATGTTAGTATTTTTATATACCTAAAATTTTTTAAATATATATTTTTTATAATTAATAATCATTTTGTTTTTGAAGTTAACGTAGTATGCGACCATGAAATTTTCCATTTCCCCTTATATACAGCTTTTTGTTATCATCAGTATCCCGTCATCCTTTATCCTGGTTTTTTATATCCATATGCCACGTCTAAGCGAAATTGTCTATTTTATAAGGGAATTATTCCATTCATTTTAATTTATAATATTTTCTAGGGCCAATTCAGATGTTTGTAACCAGACAAAGAACGCTGCAAGGATATATAACGATGTTTAAAACGTGACATTTCTGCTAAATAAACAACTTCAATGTGCATCTGAATTTATGGGATTAAAAATTAAAATTATTATTTACAAATTAATCATATCAATAGACACCTGATGAGCCCAGAAGACACAGCAGCTGAAGTGTTGTAAGAAGAACAACAAACATGTAATTTATAATCCGATGGTAAATGATACTTATATCTAGAAGATCTATAGATTTTCATTTTTCTTGCTCTGCTCTCTTGCTAAATTTTGATTTACAACAGGTTAAATAATGTGATTTTGCATTAAAATAAACAATTACCTAACTTTCACAGACTAGTTTTATGCTTTATTCAAACGAGTCAGTTTCCCAGTGAAACTATTTACACTGATATTGTTAAAGGATACAAAATTTGTATTAAAATCACCATCGAATGTTACGAAATATATAATACTAGCAGCCATACACAGTTGGTCGATCAGAAAAAGCAGACAATTAAAATGGAGCTAAAACAGGAACATGTTTTGAGGTAACAGAGTGTATCTTCTTCAATTAAGTACTTTCATTAAAAAAACATTTCGAATTAATGCAATTACTGATATAACAGTAGTAGTCTGTATTTATTCAATCGAAGCTACCCGATACATGAAACGGTAAAACAGACATGATGACCAACTTTAGACCACAATTATTTTGGAGTTTTTGAAATTCAATTTGACAATGTGCTACCTGGAATGTAGAAGTGGATACATTTATAAAGTAATTCTTAGTTTTGATGAAAACTGGTTGAAAAACCAAAGAAAAATAAGAAAGAAACCAGTAAGTAATCACCATTTTTCGCTATTTACGCGGGTTTTTGCTATATGGGGGAACACAATTATCAAGTTATATGACTATTATACAATAAACTTTTTGTTGGCTACAATTGGGTGAGGTTTGTATTAGATTGCTTGAAAATTGAGATTGATTTTTGTATAAATTTTTTGTTGAAATCGATTTGTGTTGAAATTGATTTTTTGTTTTTTCGGGTTTTCTTGCTAAACGCATTGGCGTAGAAATAAAAATGAGGTATTGTTGAGCTCGCCATGGTGTAAGTAACCAACATACCGAGTTTGAACGATATCAGAAGAAAAAAGTTGAATTAATCGATTTTGATCGGATTTATTGATTATTGATGTTTTAAAAAAATATATCGTTTGATTTTTTTTTTATAAATATATATATATTCTTTCTCTTACATTGTACAATGATGTCCCAGCTTTGATCAAAGTCAGTTGGATGGATCTCAAGTGAAATGCTATAATGCAGGCAGTGAGGCACAAAACATCCTCTGTTTTATATAGTTAAATTCCTGACAGTGCCTTTCATCTTGCGTATTCTAAAATCCTGAATCTAGATAGAATTTTCTTTATTTCGCATTCTCTTAATAAATATAATTTTCGTCAGTAGTGATTGTTGCATTCTCGTGTTATTGCATTAGACGGATCGAACTACTATCGTTTTCTGTGGTATCGAACACTATCGAATCTTGTGAAATCTGCTTTTAGGGTGCAGGTAAAAACGTGAAATTGTATCATGTTCTAAAGGAAAACAAATACAGGTTATCAAAACTTTCACCTCAGTCGCTTGAACATGAGAACACGATGTATGGAAAAATATATCTCATTTATACTTTGTGTCGATCGAGAAAGATCCCTTATTCATGAAATATTAAACAGTTGTGTGATGACCAGTGAGAAGATGTAGTTACAAGGAGAAACCCGGTTGGATGTATCACCGTTCCATTCCCTGCAAACTCCGTCTGTCTGTCTCTCTTATATTCTCTCGGGATTGGGCTGCCTGAATATATGCACTTGTCTTACATTTTCCTGTCATACTTAATTTAGCTTCCCACTGATCAGAGACCATGACGAGAATACAGTCTCCAACTTTATCTCCAGACTTTCCATCCGATTCTTTATCTTGTAACGCGACCATCTAATCTAAATTGGTTTCTGTGCTCTTCGATTTTCAGTGGCGTAAAATGATATGGAACAATTTTTATAGCTTCTGAAAAAAAGTTTTTTTTTTTTTTTTTTTATAAGATATGAAAGTTGCGCAATGAAACACAAAGACGAAATTACTGAGTTACTTCAAGAACAACTCCAACAGTTTCATTAGTTGATCAACTTTTTTAGTTTGAACAATTTGCATAAAACTAATACTTTACAATTAGAGTAACTGTTATCGATTCGCTAAAAGATCCCGAGTTCGAATTCTAGTCAAGTTCATTACATTCCCTTTCATACAGATAACATTGCTTTTACTATCAGTCTTACCCGACACCAACTATGAAGAGAATAATAGCTTTTACAGTAAATCGGCAAGTAGAAAGAAATAATTATTTACAAAACCAACCTTTACAATATCCTGTCCAAGATACACCACCGCTGCTATAGCGGCATGCAGGTCGCGCCCTGACTTTCTTAATGGGTTACAGATTTCGCAACATAACAAAAATTCCACAGAATTCTTTAAATATCTAATGATTTTTTTAAATTCTCTCAAGCTAGGCAAGGCGCTTTTTATGTTCTTTCATTTCACTTCCGTCTCATAAATTGCGTTCGATTCTCTTTGAATCCCAGGAACTCCTAGCGTCTTAGTGGGACACTTTTAGAAAATCTAAGATTGTGATTGGAATTTCATTAACATCTCCGAAGATTGTAGTAAGCAGGGGAGCAAGAAACCGGAAAATAGTTCCACAGGCGACGAGTGCGAGAAAATAAACTATTAGACGAGAACTTGTGGTTCCATCTAGCGATTTCAACAGCAGAACAATGAGACCCAGTAGCCAATCGATTAGTTCGATTAAATTTATGAGATCGAGTAACCTAGGAAGAAAGTAATATTTATTTTGATAATACAAACATGTGACACAACGTTAAAAGTATTGGGGTTGGGGAGTCTTCTCTTTAATCTGTCTTAATCTTTGCTAGCCACAATTATTGACCCCAATATACCACTGTATATCTAACACCAAACAAAACATTCTTACTACAGCTACCATAATACCTCAAAGTCTTTAGTAAGTCCTATCTAGAAAAAAATGTTGGGAATAAAAATAGCAACATTACAAGATGAAAGCCCAAAAGGGGAAAGATCAGTAGAATGATTTCATGATAATATTTATAGTGAAATGAAAGTGACTAAAGTCGCTATTCTATGTCAGAAACGATTACATTAAAGACCTTTCTTTGGAAGTTTATGGAGATATATCGCTGGGACACCAGGGGAGATATGACAGTGATATTCAATACAATGATGAATGGTAGATTTATAAATGTGTAAGATTAACTCTGTGAAGAAGAATTTTATAGCACAATACAATGAGCCAACTTAGCAAGCAGTTGAACTGATAATTGATTCAATATACTAATTCCATGTCAGTTGAAAACAGTAAGACCAAAACGGTGCAATGAATTGTTATCCTGGAGTTTAGTGCCAGACATGCCAATGTCATGATAAGCAGGGTGGATATGGTTATTTAAAGATATCAGTTCCATTTTGGAGGTGTTCAAATTTGAAAGCAGTTTCTGACCCAACTGATTAGAGGCCATTTTTGAGAGCAGTTCTAATTTATAAATAATATAATATATTGACTGCCAATTATTTTCTAATTAGAACCTTTTTAACAATTTTTTACCCTCAAATGACATTTCCGTTCCATGTTGCAGTAGGAATTCTTTCCAAAATATATCAAATATGCAACGACGACATTCTAAGAGAATTAGAAACCATTCCATTATTCATTGTTGAGAGCACCATCTTAACAACATAAGATATGCAGATGGAAAATATTATTAGCAGAGTAATAAAGAAGACTATAAAAACCCATAAAGAGATAAGCAAGAATAGACAACATCATTTTCAAGAATGAATGAAACATGGGAGCCAGGGGAAGTAAAATCTTGACAAATTACAAATATTCACGATATCAAAATGAAGCTAGTAAAGGGTGTTTCATTAAGACGGATCAAAGTCAGCAGTAAATAAAACAGTATTATTGGTGAAAATTTATTTATTTCTCTATTGAATCATGTTATTTAAGTCCCATGGCAATTATGTGTAAGAAAATAATATAGACCAAATATCGGCCAAATCTGAAAGAAATAAAACATCATTAGACGTTTAAATTTAATTCACATTTAAAATCGGTCCAAGTTATCGGAACACACTTCATATTAAGGAGATTATAGTCTGAAGAAAAAAATCAATGAATAATCAATTTTTACAAGAATTGATTTCATTTTTTTTAATTATAAAATTTCAAAAAGGTTGTAAAATTCTTCTAAACATCAGAAAATTTAGGGGATTATGTTATTAAGTCAAGACTGTATTTACTAACCGAAAATTGAAAAACCGTTACTTCATGGTAGTCAGCATATATATAAAGGGTGTTTGTTTAAGACACATTGTATATAAGGACGTTTCATTAAGACGGATCAAACTCAGCAGTAAATAAATGTTATTTAAGCATAATATCGCAACAATATCCGCTAAATCTGAAGGAAAAAGAAAAAAATCTCATTAGCCGGTTAAACTTAATTCACATGAAAATTGGCCCAAGTTATTGGAAAAACCTTTATAATAATTTAAATATCTGGGAAGTGTTTTCCAATTGGACGGAAAAGTAGGATAACGAAATCTGCAGGCTCAATCGGATAGTGAATCCTTACTTCGAAAGCTAAGGAAATTATTAAGAAACAGAAACATTTTGTTAGAAAAAAAGAACGTTTTTTTTGTTTTTTTTTCTGAAATGTTATGTAGTATCAGTTTTCTTACATGTCAAGGAATGCTAGACAATCTCCCCACGGAAAAGAAGAAGAAGAAACTTGAAGTAACATAAATGTATTTGTACAGAACGATGCTGAGAATATCATAGCAGAAACATGTGAGTAACGAGAAAGTTTTAAAGAAAATAGAAGCAAAAATGACGCTTACAACAATCTCAGAAAGATATAGTTGAAATATCTATGGCAGGAATTGAGGAAAGATGGCTTTAAAATTTGATACTCAAAAGACATATTGAAAGAAAGCGGAACAAAGAAAAACAGGGCATAACATACCTAACCAGCCTGTGTAAATAGATGGTAGAATAGATGTTAGGATAGATAGCAAAAAGACAACATTTACTAAGAGATAGAAAGACAGAAAGTAGTGGAGAGCCAAGATTGTTGGGGAATCGTTTGTACGTTACATCATGGATTCACAGCAACTTCTCAATCACTTCCGTACGTAGAAATTCCTAGGCAAGCCATTGATCTAAAACAATTTTAATGGCTTCAGATTAAGCAGCTATATATAGAGTAAAGTCTTTGCAATACTCGCCGTAAGAGATCATTTAAAGAAAGAGAGAGTTGACAGAAATCAAGAGTAGTATGATATTCCACTTATCGTATTACACAAACGAATAAGATCTATACGATTTTCTGTTAAAAAATGTTGCTTGAATACATTGATGACGTAACATCCTATAAATCCTAGACATCTGCATATTACCGAAATGCACTTAATATTTACACGAAAACACAAGAACAATTATTTGTTTCATTCAATATGTGTCCGTACGTAATAGAAAAACTCTACTATAATTCTACTTGTTTCTTAGCTCATTATGTTACGCTCTTTTCGTAAATGTTACGCAACATCGAACCTGATCATTACCTTGATGGGTGACAGTTTGGATATACCAGGTCCGTTTAGCTTGAATGTGCGTGTGGTGTTGTGGATTACGGCTCATATTTTGAAATTGTCGAACTAAGTTCCAATTCCAGTAGGGTTCGTTATATTCTGGAATGGTATAAATCATCCTCTCCCCCAACAGCTATGGTTTAATTAGTACGCTATGTATCGAAAAATATTTATTATCTCCAATAATTTCTTACGTATTAAAAATATTTTCTGGCTTTAAATAACCTGCAAATGTTTGATGAGCCGAAAAAATACATCAATCAATCGTCAGTTCTTTATGCAGTTGCTTAGTTCAGCCAATACGTCTTAAATAATTAATAATTAGGTTTTGATCACGAGCAAATACGATAAAGATATATCAAATTAACTGTTTGGATTCAGTATGAGAGAAAGACAAAAAGTAAGTGAACTCGATAACCTTCATATATTTTAATGTCTTCAATGAAATGAAAAACTTGTCTATTTCAAACAATTTTAGTTGTACTCACTTATTTTATTACATAATGACCTACATTTGTGTTCACAATTATTATTGCAACGTTTCTTAAAATTATTGAGCGAAAATATTTAATGGTGAAATTTCCATGTATATTTTGTAATTGTAGAACTCGCAATGAGTTATTCATTCATTAAATACGATGATAAACCAGGAACTTCAAATAGGAAAAGCGTGAAATGTTCGCGGTTACTACAATTTATAATTACTACACGAAGCACTTATTAAGACAGATCTAAAATTTACATTAAAGTACAGTCGCAACATTAGGTATTTGCTAAGTGAATTACGGGTCAGATTATCTGTCCTTACTAGGATGATGTAAACTAGAGGTTCTCAAACTCTTGGTAATTGTATTGATTTGGGAAATTTAGGATTTGAAATTGTACAATGAAGGCAAAGTAATCTGAAAATATATAAAATAGAGAAATAAAGTGCTGTTCGATAAAAGTGATTCACGTGATTTTTTACGAAATATTCTCTTCTCCGATGAAACGAAATTTGAGCTAAATTCAAAGGATAAGCAATCTAAAACCCGAAGAAGAAGCTTTGGCATCTCTTTGAATTCAGCAGTAAGTACTGTCATGCATCCGTTCAGTATAATGTTCTGGGGATGCTTTTCTTTTCATGGAACTGGTTACTTAAAACCTATTGAAAAGACCATCAAGAGTGAGCAGTACAAGAGAATTTTAATGTCTTGTCTGCTCCCTTCTGCTGAAAGGGTTCAAATCGACCCCATCAAGCTCATTTTTATGCAGGATAATGTCCCCTTTCACAAATCAAAATTGATGAAGGAATACTTTGATGAGAAGCAAGTGAATGTTATGACATGGCCGCCCAAATCTCCTGACCTCAACCCCATAGAAAACTTATGGAGCATTATAAAGTACAGCCTCTCGAGAAAACAGTTGAGCAACATGCATTTTCATGGATTCCTTCGTCAATTATTATTTGTGACAGGGAGCATTGTCTTGCATAAAAATGAGCTTGGTGGGGTCGATTTGCACCCTTTCAGCAGAAGGGGTCAGACAAGACTTTAAAATACTCTTGTACTGCTCGCTCCTGAGGGTCTTTTCAATAGGTTTTAAGAAACCAGTTCCATGAAAAGAAAAGTATCCCCAGAACATTATACTGAACGGATGCTTGACAGTACTTACTGCTAAATTCAAACAGCTTTCACAGCTTCTTCTTCGGATTTTAGATCGCTTATCCTTTGAATTTAGCTCAACTTTCGTTTCATTGGAGAAGAGAACATTTAGTAAAAAATAAGGTGAGTCACTTTTATCGAACAGCACTGTAAGTGTCCAAGTTTCAAGAGTGCAATAATATAATGTATTATATAATGTCTTATGTGTCGGTGAATGTTGGAAGTATTACAGATGAAGAGTTTAACTATAAAATGGGCAGAATACGAGAGGACATAGTCTTAAGTAACATAGAAATAAAAAAAGAAACTTATTCTTATGATCAGAATTCATTGATTTGTTTTATGGTTTATCAACATTTTGTGGTTTATTTAAAGCGGAAATATATTCATTGGATTGTAAAAAAATAAGCTTTTGGAGTGAATATTACATTAACATTATTTTAGATTAACAACGAGCTCTTTTAGACAAATATCATTTCGCCTAAGATGTTCTAAATCAAGCGAACGGGATTCGAATTCGGCTCTCTGATTTCTCCTTTCCAGCCGCTATACATTACACCACACGCACATCTTTGGAATCAGAAAAACAGTTGAAATTTCTGGGAAAATATAATGAAGAAAGACGGCTTAAAGAATATAACACTCACGGTAAAAGCTAAATTCAATATCAGTAGGAGAGAACAATCTACTTAACGAATATAGAGAAGATGTTAAAGGGACGAAATTTAATTACAGTTTTAGAACCAATAATCTCCTACGTCCCTAAAGGTTTTTACACGTAAAAGAAGAATGATATTTTAAGCATTGATAAAAATGTTCTACACGTAAACAACAGCTGGAAATATGTGAAAAATTATTTTCAAACTCCACATTTTCTAAGTGTTTGCATAATTAAAATACGTATTATAGTAATCTCCCCTACGACAAGTCACGAACCACTTGGAGTTGGTTAGTGTAAACTTCAAAGGAGGTCACGTAAGCAATTGATTTGTTTTATGTTTTATATTCTGCCTTTTAAAATATCATTTTCCGATTGTCACAATTTTTATACGAACAATTTAAAATCTGCGATTGCACAGTTAAAATGTAGATAATTCCGCACATCTAAATTTAAAAATAACTATGTCAAAAAATTAATTATTAAAATAATGAATAACGTTTTCAATTTTAATTTCAATTGATTGTAGAACAACCATATTGTCTTCCTCAGTTTGAATACTTTAACATAACGAAAATGTATCAGTTTTTATTGAAATATTTCCCTTCATATTATTTGAATTTTATCTCAAGTTATTTTAATGTACGATGTCATTTCCAGTTTTTTAGCATCATGGATTCTTGAAATTGTAGTTAAGTATCAGATAATAACACAATTCGAGCGGCTTCTTTTGAAAAAAATAATATATAAGATATGAATGAATTTCCACTGACTGTGCAATATTTAGTGAATCGGGGTATGAAGGCACATTAGAACCACACCCACACAAACCCACACACAAACATACACACAAGCCCACACACAAACATACACACTCACACACCATCGTTTGTTTTTGCGTTGAGAATAAAAAAGGTAACTTGATTTAGAATTTAAAGAAAACATACATTGAGATGAAAAACATTATTCAGAAATTTATAAGCCAATCCTATTAAAACTCAATAGTTATTTAAACAAAGTGATTTTTTATTCTATTTAGTTTTAATTTAACTTGTTTGCATTCGAACTATTGTCCCCGTTTTTGTCGTTGTCACCGCATCATTTAGGCTGTGGTGCTCTCCGACCTTCAGCAGATGCTTGTTTATTGTAAATGTTACCCGGATTCGCAAGTGACTGATGAAAGCTGGTGAGGACAACAAACGCAATGTGATGATCTTGTCTATAATTGCTCGTTACAAAATTGCATTTGCCTTTAATAAAATCGTTCAAGGGATGGCATGCATCGCCTAATGTAAGCTTTCCGTTTGTCTTTTATCAATAACCGGAATGTAACATTTGCAATTAATGATAACACCAAATTCCATTAGAAATATATATTATTTTGTGTTAGAACACTATTTTAGAATATTTTAACTGCAGCAACTTGGGAGGTGAAATTAATACATATTTAAAAGAGAGAAGGCCTCGAATATCCTTAAAATGGGAGTGGGGGTGATTTGCGATTTCTTTTAACAAAAAGCTTGTCATGACTCAAAAACAAAATTGAAAGACATGCCTTTTAAGATGCATTCATTTTCTATGACTGTCGTGGATTTTTGAGAACTCTTCATTCGCCCAGCAATTTCTAACGATTGCTCAATACGTTTCTCTTCTACATTACATTTGAGATCCACTAGGGAAATTTCCATTGATTCTTTCTGATTCGATTCCTTGGAAATTACGAACCACACAACTTCTTGACACATACACAGACTTACACACTCAAACACACACACACACACACACACACACACACACACACATATATATATATATATATATATATATATAATTATTCACTTCCAGTAAATTAGTAAGGTTGTTGGAATATAATCATTGCAATATCTTATTTGTCTGTAAGCAGATATTATCGTTTTCTGCAAGCATCTCACTTATGAAATAAATTCTTCCATTCGCTTTCGTGTTTTCCTACTCGCAGAGAATTGGTAATATCTTATAAAGATAATGATTAAAATGCCTTATTTGTTTCGCTTTCATATTTATCTTTCGCTGAATAATTTTAAAAATGTTGATTTTTTTTACTTCTATTATTTCATTGTATTATTTCAGTTAATAAAAGCGAATTCCCCTCGCTCCGAGGAATAAGACACCTTACAGACGTTCTCCTAAGATCAATGTTACTTTTTCTAAATATTGAGGAAGATGATTAACAAAGTTTCAAATATAAGCAACGAATATAAGAAATTGTTGAATGTGAACGAAGATGCCATTTTTAAAGTGATTTTGACGTATATAATGATGAGACATTGTATTTATAAAGTGTGTACATTATTGCAGAAAATTCATTAAGTGTCCTAAATGATCTTCTTTTTTTTTCTTTTTTTAATAATTTCACCGGAAACAAGGCACAAAACACACTAAAATACAGGAGGTTACTAAGTGTAAAATAATACAAAAAACGAAAAACATTATTAAGTAGAAAAGTCAATAAAAGAACATAAATTATGTAGACAGAAATAAACAATTGACATTGTATTTTAACTTTTGAATATCAAACTTGAGAGGAAAGCAAGAAGCCCGATAAAAAGTTCCGCCGACAAGGATCGCGAAAATATTAAATGTTTAAGTAGTAATTACAGTTAAATCTCGCCATTTAATTTGTAAAATGATTATATTAGCACTGCACTTAAATTCCTATAGTCTAGCTACCATAAAGGAAAGTTACTGACATGTTGATTAGTATTTAAAATGAGATTTTCCTTATTCCAATTCTTTTCCCAAAAACAGAAGACTCATGACTGAAGTTAATATAATCCTTCTTGACATGTACGCAAGATACATAACTTGTTGCCGACTACTTTCATGATTCCAGATTCCCAGTGTATTCTTGTGGCGACAGACTATTAAATTTATTGCGTGTGGCGCACAACTCGTTTGAAAATAAAATATCGGTTGCTTCAAGAAGCACCATTTTTTCTGGCGCCCGCCAGAATTAAACACCATTATGCATGTATGAGACATGTTGCAGGACGCACCAAATTCCCAACAACCACAGCCAACAAATAAAACACAGGGGCATCCCTGGGGCGTAACATTTCTACCCACACAATAATTGCAACACTTGGCAGATTCCATTGCACACGTCACGTAGACAGAGTTACTTCAACGAAAGTAGAAGCAATACATTGTATTGCGACTTCGTATTATTTTTTTTTCTTTCAAGTTCGATGCATAACGATAAGTATAAAATATCCTCATGAAAAAATAAAATGCTTAATTTGTGTTTGAACAGTTTTACATATAATCCTCTTATTGCATTTCTGGTTTCAATATTCACAGAGTTTAAGGCATTTAATCTGAAGCCTTCTCTTAAAGGGTTCCTCCTCACAATTTCCGACCAATCACTTTATTCAATCAACAGCGTAGATAAATTCATCCCGCTATTTATGCGTATAGGACATTTCTTATAAAATTAATATTTCAAAGTCTTATTCAAGTTGGTATCGATTAAGAGGCAAAAGCTTTTACAGTTGACAGATGGAAGTTGATAACTTTGTATGTAAATTGATACAATTAATGCAAAAATTGAAATAGCATTTTACCTAAAAATACAAATTTAAATTTAAAAAATTATATGGGTGCAGTAGAAGACCGGTGTCGAGGTCTCATCAATTGAGAGTTGAGCTATCTAGATAGAGTCATAAATTCTATGATATCATAAATTCAATGCTATCACACTTCTCACGTGTGGAACTCCATTCTTGGCTCTTTACTTTCCAGCCAAGTTTAATCTGGAAAAATTTAAATGCAACGCCAATCGCTGTCTATTGTCCTCCTGAGTATTCTTTTCTCATTTGGCACATTAATAGTTTTGTTGTTTCTAATTCTTCCACATCCTGTAATCTCTAGTGCCTTAGTGGCTTTACTGCCTTATGTGGGGTGTTACCTAATAATAATAATAATAATGTGTTCCCTTGTCTCTCTTTCCCTCTATTCGACCCAAGAGTATCTCATTCTTCAGGCCCCACTTATTCATTATGTGTCAGAGGAATATTGGCTGCCACTACCTGATGTTACGTAAAAGTCTCCTCCTTGTTTGCACCCCTCTACAGATGTTCTCCTAAGATCAATGTTACTTTTTTTCTAAATATTGAAGCAGATGATTAAGAAAGATTCGAATATAAGCTACGAATATAAGAAATTGTTGAATGTGAAAGAAGATGCCATTTTTAAAGGGATTTTGTTGTATATAATGAAGATATATTATATTTAAAAAAATGTGTACATTACTGCAGAAACTTCGTTAAGTGTCCTAAAGCATCATCGTTCATACTTTTTGTAAGAATTTTACCTCAAACAAGGCACATCATTGTACACACGCTTGGTCAATGATATCCTACCATCCTTCTGTAGAACCATATCTCTTTCGTCTCAAGTCTCTTCTTCATCTTTGATGAAATGGTCCAACATTTGATGTCGTAAATAAGAAAGGATGTCAGATAATAGCTCACTATTCTTTTCGTCGTTACCAAAGAAAACCTCCTATCTCGCAATACTCTTCCCAGCTTTTGAAATGTGTATTTAGCCACCGTACGGACCTCAGTGTCTCACTTATCGTCCTCTGTCAAAACGATTCATAGATATTTAAACTTCCGCATCTGCTTGAATCTAGTGTTACAGGCCTGTAAATAGCATTTCGGGCTCATCTTTTTACTGATGACTATGCATTCTGTGTTCTTGTATTGTATGCTTAGACCATTATTCACACTCACCGTCGCTACATTCTGTAGGAGATTTTGTAGCTGCCTTTCCGTGTCTGCTATCCCTAATATGTCATCTGCGTATCTTATGTTGTTAAGATTGTGACCACGAATGCTAAATCCCGCTAGGGTTTCTAATTCTCTCAGAATTGCCTCGCTGTATACATTGAATAGATCGGGTGAGAAGATGTATCCTTGCCATACGCCCCATTCTCAATGCAGATCTCATGAAAGCGCAATTGTTATGGGAAACCCGAATGCTTATGTAGAGAAGGATAGGTATGATGAAATATACAAGAACTCATAACGAATGCGGACATAAATGAGCCGAACGGTAAACAGAGATATCGAGGAAGTAGTTTTACACTGCAAAACACACCCAAGCTTTCAATGCGAGATCGGCCACGTTCTAGTGTCATATAAACATAAAGTGAAAGTACGACAATTGACGAAAATATAGTCAGACGAAATATAGCTAGACAATGAAAATGAATGGATGAAATACAATTATTACAATGATGAAAAGGGACAAAAAATAACAACATATGAAGCAGAATATAGGACATTGCACAAAGTAAAATCGAAACAAACAACAAACAAAAGAAAAATAAATATACATAAAGTGTTCAATATTAGAATGAATATAAGGACAGGGCACTGATATTAGAGAATGAAAAATACTTCAGAGATGGAAGGAATACATAGGAAAACTCTACCACGAAGCAAATGGCCAACTCGTAGTATATAGCTATATATAGGTACCAGAAGTATTAGAATCAAAAATTTCGTCAGAACTAACCAAATTGAACAGGAATTGAACAATGTTTATTCATTTAGATATAATTAATAAACATCAGGACTGAAAACGTAAATTTCCTCTTCGTCGTCATCACTGTCAAACATTCTTTCATTTGTTCACCAGTTAATGTGTAGTCATCAGTTGGCATGTCATATAACGATAATGGCTTCAGACACAAAATTATTTGAAAATGATAGTCTTTTGTAGTAAAAAAGATAATAAATGGCCAGGATGAACAGTCCAGGTCGAGTGTTTCATTCCATGTGTGACGGGGAATAGTTCGAAGAGATGATTTTGTACAATGTAAATATCGTAAGAATTCATATTTTTCTCACTCTCCTATCGTTTATATTCGCACCAAGGGTACTGGTCTGGATTACTGATACGCCACATTATCCTCCCGATTATATATGACGTCGAGTGGATATTATATATGATTTTTATCAAAATTCTGGTGAAAAAAGTGCAACCACTCCTCGTGTGTGCGTGTATATATATATATATATATATATATATATATATATATATATACGGACATATACACACAAACACTAACATATCCTAATGTCATGGGGCGAGAATAATATATATAAATTCTAACATTCATAGCATCAGTTCAAAAGAGTGATCAATACCGATCGAAGAGCAATAATTATTTTGGTTTTCACCAGTCGAGGTGCAACTAAATGCACCGAAACGAAGTTGCATCTTTGTCGTGAGTAGATTGTTTTAGTATGTATGAAAAAAGTCGACATTTATCGCCGAGCAGTAAAGTATGTTGAAACAAACGCTTGGATCCTTGCAGTAACTTTATTAAAATATTTCTCGGATTCGCTGGCCGATAGACCTAATACACATTTAAAAAAAAATGAAAATGTGCTATTACAATTAAGAATAGCGCATTAAAGAATCAAAAATAAATTCATTAATTCTTTGTAAATTATTTTGAATAATTTTCGTTATAATAAAGTTTGTTTTGATATGATCGACTCTCCCGTCGACGTATGAGGGTCAAGCAGATCAGTTTCCAGGAAACCGACAGCCCGACACCGGCACATGAGATTTGATTATAGTGGTGAAGGCCTCGTGCAGGACCATCCACACCTTTTGGAGGGACGAATACAGAGACCTGGTGCACCGAATGCTACAAGGTTCCCAAACGACCCTCCGCAGGTTTTGAATTCACAGTTGTCCTTCTCCTAGACCAGTTGCCCTCCAAGGCTATGGAACCCAGTCTGTCCTGCTATTTTACCCATAGCTGAAGGGCGAAGAAGAGGATTCATACATTTCCCAAGGGTATTAGCACATAAGTGTATGTAATGGATTCGACTGGAATTGTTTATATATATATATATATATATATATATATATATATATATATATATATATATATGTTGAAGAGAAAGGAGAAGGCACAAATGTTTGGTTATAATATTGATTATAATTATTTATTTTTACTATGCATATTAGAATTTATTTTCCCGAAAAATTCTTGTAATATATTCATATCTAGTTTTTCCTGAAAATAATAAACATAAACCAAAATTATTGAAACCAAAACTTAATAAAATTAATTATGAATGCTGCAGAAATTTTTCCATATGTTTGCAATAAATAGTTTAAAATATCAAGTTTTGCATTAATCTTTACAATATTTATTTCTTAAAGACTCTTATCGCACCGTATTAAGATACTTTCCCTCGAGCGGTGTTAAGCTATCATGTACTTATTCAGGGATTTTCACTTGTCAAGTAAAAAAATAACTTTAAGATGACACAGCAATATTGATGAACACTACGATATTTGTCTTGAAATAAACAACACCCTTATGAAGACCTTGTGCTATGTCAAATGTACTCCGAATAAAATAATATGTATCAGCAGGGTGTTTTTCTCTCTTCCATTAATAATTACACCTAAAATATTGTCCGTAAATATGAAAAGAACCAACTGAAAATAAGTAGACAAAACTTGTCTACATTATTCAATGAAACTTTTAAATATATATATAGAGAGAGAGAGACTTTCTGCCTACTAATTACGCGAAAGGCAGTCGAGTTCAGTCACTGTTCACCTTAAATGTTAGTTTTATACTAATGAAATTCTCATCGATAAAACGAATCGAGTTCTCTCAATAACTGGCGGTTACATTTACCATCATCCTTGCCGTGCGCCAAGGGTTTAGGGGTAGATTCTCCGACTAACGCCAGGTCAGGCAGGTTTCCAACCTAGCAAGAGGCAACCAGACGTATAGCCACATTGGTGAGCTTTTATACAGCGAAACATTCTGTCTGTAGCTGACTATATATATATATATATATATATATATATATATATATATATATATATATATATATATTATATATATATATATATATATATATATATATATATATATATATACGCACACACATATATATTAATGCGCATTTCATAAATAAGACAGACATGGTTAAAAATAATGGAAAGACTTATTAATAAAAAAAGAAACAACACTCAATAATATCAACTATGAACATGGATACAATATCTTGACCGTATTTTGAAAATGAAAACTTTATATAGATACATATATACAACAAACTATTTCATTTTTAACAGTTAAATATTTCAACGTTGAAAATGGCTAAACGTATAGCCGGAAACGCGCGGATAAAAAGCACATTCGGACAGTTTTCATATAATTTATCATCGGAAAAGAAAAAAAAATGGATCTCATGAGAAATTGAATAAAAAACAAAATTAAAGCATCTTGTCTGTCTTATTCTAGGAAATGGCCATGATAGAAGGATTTCTTCTTACACACACACACACACACACACACACACACACACACACACATATATATATATATATATATATATATATATATATATATATATATATATATATATGAATAAAACATTCGGTATAGCTGATTTCGGACATTTAATCCAGAGTTTTGTAGACGAACGCTTTCATAATAATTTTGTTCACTCATCAAGAGGTTACAGTATTTGACTGTCGTTTTTTGACAAATTTCTTATGTTTATATTAATTTTGATATAATTAATTTATGTACTATTTGAGAAGCTATTAGGTGATAGTTTGATTTTTTTCTTTTGTATGTGCGCCCCTGTGTGTGCATACATGTCTATTAAATTATACAGTAAATCCAAAATTTTGAATGACTTGTCACATAATATATGCTCCTTAAATTTAATACCATTCCTTCTTTTTATAACACCTAATGTCACTGAATTCTTCTGCGTTTTGTAGGCGGGAATATTATTCTGGTGATGTCATATCAGGGCACATATAAAATGACAGTGACTCTAAAAGCATTCTTGTCAATTTTAAGCTTTCTCGGTGGAACGACAGACATCTTGAAAAAATAATTCCTGTTCCTTTCGATTCATTAATACGTTCTCTCATTCGATGGCACTAGTTTAATTGGCTTCTTTATTCTTTTCATTGTTTTCATTCTGTACATCTTAGCAACTTTGTCTGCAGCAATTAAGTCGTCGACAGTTTTTACGTCTGCGATTTCTTTGCGTTGAACGCCATCAGTTTCCTTTCAGTTGTTAATGATGAGCTGGAAGCTTTGTAGCTGATCTTTTAGAAACTTTTGATGTCAACAGTGGATTTGTTACCAAAAAAAAAAAAAAGATACAGACATAAATATGGTAAGAGATCATGTTCTTTCAATTTCGAAGAGTTTTCTTGTATTTCCGAAGAGGAAAACCAAATTCCAACTCTTCTATCCATTAATGTATTCGCAAAACATGAATGTCGACGACATGAACAGAAGAGAAAAAGACGAGAAAAGACATAAAAGCAAATCTAGTTGATAAGGAACAATTAATTTATTGTTTTCTTTTAAGTTAGAGATATGAGATTTATTGTTCATGCTGCGTGTTTAGGTTTCTGCCTGCGTGGGTGTATGTCTCCAGTTGATGTGGTGAGATAATATTCCTCGTACTGTACTGATACTGCTACTACTACTACTAATAATAATAATCCCATCGTATCAGTCAGTTACGTCCTATAGGTGATACACTCTTAGGCGATCATGTATCTTTCGATATAAGAGTGACGAGGCAGATTTTTTCCGGAGTATGTTGCCATTTCATTCTGTGGTAGGCCAGTTTCATTCCTACTATTTCCTCATAGCTGGAGTAGGGGAGAAGAGAATTCATAGCTTTCCTAGAGTTATCAGCATGTAAGTGAAAGTAATAGATTCCACTGGAATTCGAACTCGGTTCTCCGATTCCTCAATCCGATATCCATTACTCCACAGTAATACCAATAATACATATAGTTTTAGTAATGGTATTAATAATATTACTATTAATGCTAAAATAGGGATACTACTACTCCATCTTTAGCTAACCTTATCGGCTGACATGATGTGCAAAAACTATATTGAATCCATTGCTAGATCATTCGTGCTAGATAGTTTTTCTCTTCACTCTCTATCTGACATGTCTATAAGTCGACAATTCGTAAATGTTTTAGAATATTCCTGTCAGATATGGCCTGGTTCTCCTGTCATCAATTTAAAGCTCCTTGATACAATCCAAAGAAGAATCAGCAATATTATTAGCCCGATCTGGTCTCACGGATTCAGTCACTTTCCCATCGCCTTAAGGTTGCCTATCTGTGCTTTTTTCAATAAATCCCCCCATGTTAGTTTTTTTCGGATATTCGCTATGGTACGTAGACTAGTCGAATTTACACTCAGTACTAGACTAGTGACGCAGTTTCACCAACTGTCATTATTATTAGTAGAAGCTTTTTTTTTTCATAACTTGGTATAAAATCACCGAGATGCAAGCGGTTACTTGGTGTGTCACAGTTAGAAACAGGAATATTGCTAGGTACGGCAAAAGAGAATGAGTAATAAGAAGGACATCAGATAGCGATTGACATTGCATTTAAACTTGTGCTGGAAATGATGGAGGGTTTCCACAAGAGAGAAAGGCGAGAAAATAAACTGCTAGCATAGAACTTACGGTTATACCTAGCCAGAATGTTTCAAGTAATACTAATTATCATATTTCTACTAATATTACAAATGATGTTATTGTTACTTCTACTACTAATAATAATTATGTTATTAATAACAATGATGCTACGAACACTCCTACTCCAAATAATAATAATAATAATAATAATAATAATAATAATAATAATAATAATAATAATTTCCGGTAAAATTATATGAACATCACATTGGATGAATACCACAATGACATAACCTTACTACGCTTTCGGAAATTAACGTTCAGACTAACAAAGAGATAAAATGTGCATAGACCAGATATAATGATTAAAGAGTACAATAACACATTTGGTATTAAATATAGCAAGGGCATCACATATAACGACAAAAGCGTGTTTCATGAAACTGTTTAAAAATTAATCCATTGATCTCAATTATATATATATATATATATATGTATAAAAAGGAATCTATTAATGCCAGTTTCACAGAAACGTGGGAAGAGACAGGTGGAAACAAAATTAAATCATTATGCACCCGACGGCCGACGTATGCATGATTCACAGAGATTTAGTGTTAGATAGATAGATAGATAGATAGATAGGAATAGACTGAGATATATATATATATATATATATATATATATATATATATATATATATATATATATGTAGATGGATAGATAGATAGATAGATAGATAGATAGGAATAGACTGAGATAGATAGATAGATAGATAGGAATAGACTGAGATAGCTAGATAGCTAGATAGATAGATAGATAGATAGATAGATAGGAATAGACTGAGATAGATAGATAGGAATAGAGTGAGATAGATAGATAGATAGATAGACAGATAGATAGATAGATAGGAATAGACTGATATAGATAGATAGATAGATAGGAATAGACTGAGATAGATAGATATAGACTGAGATAGATAGATAGATAGATAGATAGATAGATAGATAGATAGATAGATAGGAATAGACTGAGATAGATAGATAGATAGATAGATAGATAGGAATAGACTGTGATAGATAGATAGATAGATAGGAATAGACTGAGATAGATAGATAGATAGATAGATAGATAGATAGATAGATAGATAGGAATAAGAACGAGAAACAAAAGGGGAATTCAATGGTAGTAGTGAATGTTGTGGTGGTGGTGGTGGTGGTGGTGTTGATTGTGGCGATAGTGACTTGTCGGTCATTTTTAATTTTAATTTTCATGGTCATTTGTTATGTATTTATTTATTAGTAATTTATATACAATTCAATAAAACAAACACTTATAATAAAGTTTTCTCTAAATATTATTAAAAGCTATATATTAACTGTATTTGTGGGTAGAATAATTTCGTCTAATAACAGGATGAGGGAGATTATAATATAGTTTAATATTATTTAACGTAACAGAGAAAAAAGAAAAGGTCCAAGAAAATTCCGATGAAAATGCAAGTATTTTGAATCTCGTGAAGCACGTCGTGTCTCCTTGTGATCCAGACGCTTAACAATTAAGAATTTACTGTTGTCAATAATAGCAATAGCAAAAACAAATAGTAGGAGAAGATCTGACCCCTGAACGTGATGGCCCAAAATGATTTGGATATGCACTTGTGCTCAAATTCTAGTCCCCACCTATGGGCAAATAGGAACTATGATGCTGACAAAAACAGAAATATTACTAAACCGTATCCATTATCAGACGGGACGACAAGGATTGCGATCCCAATGAGAAGCCAGACTGTGATCGAAAAGTTTGAATCTGGAACAAACTCTGCCATCGAGAACTAGAGGAGAACTACGCCGTAGACAGTCCACCCAGAGGCCATGAATATTCATTAAAAGAAAATCCCACAAAAAGAACAATAAATAAATCGTCTAGGGCAGAGTATATTGAAGTAAAAATAGTCTTTTACACTGCTACAATAAATCCCACAGGGATAACGTTGACCAAAGCTGACTAAAATATCTAGCGAACAAAACAACCCTCACATTAAGGATGTGATAAATGCCAATAAATTAGTCAAATTAAGGCGTGAAATCATCAAGAAAAGATATAATACCTGATATAGACCTGGAAAGCATCCCTGAAAACATCAGAAATAAATTAAACGTTAACATCGAGGAGCTAAATGCCAACAAACCAGAGGAGACACATGTAGAGAAACAAACAGAAACCAGTTTTAATAATCCCTTTGAGGTATACAAGCAAATAGAGGAAGATAATGTCGAATATGACAGAGAAACAGAGATGACAAAATGATCTCGTATGTAGAATGTAAAAGAAATGTCTTCCGAGGAAACGCAGACAATTCCAAAAGTAAGAAAGTAACGTCACGGGAAGGAAACCATCACACTTGCTAGCCAGGTAATTAAAAAAAATATAAGGGACGAATGGAAAGACTCATGGACCTGACAGAAATTAATCATCTTATATAAGCTATCTCGGCAACGATCGCATAAACAATAGGTAAAAATTAAAAACGCAACGTAAACGAGGAAAAAAATGAGAGTCTGGAATGAAAAATATAGAAACCGAAATAAATAAACTACGAGGACAACTGAAATCTCTAAGTGATGTAGACAAGAGTTCCAAAATGAAAGAAAGAAAAAAGAGGAAAACTAAAATGAAGCCTTGACTTAAAAATAAGACTGACGTGCCAAAAGTTAAAGAGAAGCTGACACAATAAATTCAAGTGAAGACTCAGAGAATCTGGTGTTATGAAAAAAGAAACAGAATCCGTTGGCAAAACAAGATCTACAAAGAAGATGTTAAGAAATTATATCGAGAACTTGGAAAAAATATAATAAATATAAATGACCCATTTAATATCCAAGATGTCGAAGACTTCTGGTGTAAGATGTGGGAAAACTGCAAAATGCACAATGAAAGAGCTTCATGCATCAAGCAGCAACAGAAACAACACACAAACACAGAATGCCAAAAGTGGGTGTATATCAATATTATTGAAACAAACGCAGCCATCTGCAAAACTGTAAAGCACAAGGAATAGACCGTATAACCAATTTCTGGATAAGAAACCTACCTAGCAGCCACCAAAAGCTCGCATGGGCATACAATGTTATAATCATAAAACCAGAAAAATACCCCAGACGTCTCATATTGGAAGTAACATACCTACTCTCCAAGACAGAATAGACGAGGACCCGACGAACTATAGGCCCATCAACTGCCTGCCAACACTCTACAAGATCGTCAATTCTATCATAACCGAGAGGACATACAACTTATCGACAGCATTGATCGACTACAGAAAGGCGGTCGACAGTGTTCAAAACTCAGGGATAAAAAAGAGCCTAAAAATATACAGAGTATGCCCCACAACAGTCCGACTCATGACGGAGTGCATCAAAAACTGGAAAACTATACTAAGTTTAAACCATGCAAATAAAACCAATCAACATCAAAAGCGGCATCTTCCAAGGAGATTCATTGTCACCAGTACTTTCTGACTGTTACATCCCTACTGAATAACTAGTTATACATACAAGTCACAGAATGGCAAACTGAATCACCTATTCTATATTGATGATCTTAAAACGTTTGCCAAAGTTGACAACCAGCAGAAGAACCTAATCACCATTGTCAAAACCTTCGGCGAAAGTATTAGAATTGAACTCGATTAAATTTGTACATACAAATAATTAGGAATTAATTAAGTAGACGGAATACAACCTTCATTTATGAAGAAAATGATCCGAAAAGAATATTATAGGAGAATGGGTTGGATATTAGAAAGTGAACTACATGGGGCGAATAAAATGAAGGCTATCAACACTTCAGCTATAACCGTAGAAGCATGCAGCTTCAAAATTATTAAATGAAAGTTGAATAACATTAAAAGATTGGACGTCAACCCGGAAAAATGCCTACATAAATAAGGATGCAAACCTGATATCAGATGTTGATCTATGTACCAAGAGATTTAAGATCCCAAGTTCTAATCCAACTTCAACTAACGCTAAAAACTACAACAATCAGAAGCCAAGCTCGCAAAAACCAATGACCCTATTCTCTAAATAGTAAAACTCCAAATAAACTTCATCAAGAAAAAAGTTACATTCTTCAAGAAACAACTTAATATTCCTGAAATCCTACAAACAAAAAAAGAAAAGAATAACATCTACGCCAAACGAGTAAAACAGAACTTTGGCAAAAGAAATTGCAAAAAGAATTGGAAGGAGAAGGCATTGCATAGCAAATACGTAAAAAGAACGAAAGAAGCAGATGTGGACCAACAGAAAACACATCAGTGGCTGAGGAGCTCCGGACTGAAAACTAAGACAAAAGGCCTAATTAATGCCGCTCGGGCCTAAAGCATCGGAACCAGATCCTATCACTGTCACATAATCAAGTTTGGAACTAAAACAAAATGCAGGATCTATGAAAAATATGATGAAACTGTCGATCATTTTATCTCAAGATGCCCGTAACTGGCAAAAATGCATATACACTCAGGCATAACAAGATAGCATCATATGTGCACTGGAAGATATTTTTTAAGCATTTGACCCCAAGCAAGGCGGGAAGCCACTAGTACGCAAGGGGTTACAGAGGACGGAGCGAGAGCAGGTAGGAATGATAGAGTAAAGGATGAGGAGAGGGATAGCGGATAGATCAAAGCAACTGGAGATGTCGATTAACATTACATTTAAATACTTGGAGATTATAGCTATCAGGGAAACATGAATGGGAAGGGACTTCCACAGGCAAGAAGTGCGAGATATGAAGCTATTGGAGTATAAGAGGTGGCTACATTTAACAGTTTCAACAGTGAAAGGATTAGAGCGGTAAGCCTGGCTCGTAGGACGCTTGAATTCGCGAAGTGTGGGAACCAGCGAAACCAGCTCATCGGAGTAACTGCCATGAAAGTATTTGCAAAAAAGACAGAAAGAGGCGACGGCGCGTCTGTGAGAGGAGCGACTGCAGACGAGATGCCAGATTAGGGCCAATTATATTGCATATCCGTCTCTGGCTCTTATCAAGAACCCCGAGGCAAACAGTAGGGGCTCCAGACCATATATGGCAGCAATACTCCATGAAAGGGCGAATGGTTGATTTGTATATTTGAAGTATCGATTCCTGGGAAAAAATTTCCTGGCGCATCACAGGGAACCAACTTTCCTCATGCAAGAAGCACAAAATCGAAAACACTGAGAAATGGTATAAACACCAACCAGACACAGTTACCCAAAATAAAGATGTAATTATAGTCTGGGACATGCCAATTCAAACTGACAGGGAAATAAAAGCCAACACTCCTGTTATTATCATAAAAGACAAGAAATTCAGTAAGTGTATGCTTATTGATCCAACAGTAGCATCTGAGGCAAACATCGCCATAAAAAGTATAGAGTAATTGTCCAGATACAAGGAAATGGGAATGTAGACTGAAACTGTACCATCAGTAATCGGATCACTGAGCCTCGTGAAAAACGGAATGGACAATTTTACTAGTAATATGCCAGGTTAAATGACAATACTACCATAGGACCTAAGGCCCATAGTTTGGTCCCGTCTCTACAGACTAGAAAACAGGAAAAATAACACGCACAAATAATAATAATAATAATAATAATAATAATAATAATAATAATAATAATAATGCTTTCTTATTTACATGGCAGACTCTGCAGATTGTAGTGTATCGTTGTAGATATTTAAAATATCAAAATACAGGGATCTTCAAGCGGAAATCTCAAACTAGTAGAACTTGAGGATGTCAATAATTCCAGTTGCAGTATTTGCACTCGGATTTACGGGAAAAGGTTCCTATAGATCCATGGAAAATTAGTCATGCCTTAACGAAAAACAAAAACAAAAAAAATTAATCGCAAGTACAGCTCGCACATTACAAAGAGCATTATCTATACAAATTGTGTGTGTATTTTTTTTATCAGTGGAGTATGTCAGGAAGCTATTTCTAAGCTTACCTCCTTCGTTTGAACCCGGAATTCAATGTGTAAAGAACAGAAAACCAAAGAAATAATAATAATAATAATAATAATAATAATAATAATAATAATAATAATAATAACAATAATAATAATAATAATAATAATAATAATAATAATAAATATATTAAGCGTTAGTTGAATTGTTAGAAATTAACAAATAATTTAGTACAAACTCTATGGAACTCTACTGTCATTAAGTTCGTTTCGCCGGGTTAGGCCATTAGCACTTTGCATATGCAATTATCTTCATGTATTTTAATGGGTGAATGGTCGGTGTATTGTGGGCCTTTTTCAGATTGTGTACTTCAAGCTATTCTTCTAAATTACAGTCGTTTGTGATAAAGGTTTTCACATGATCAGTTAATGTCACATGCTTCTGCAGGGCATCAAACATGTGTCCATTAAATCTTTTGTTTAATTTTTCTGTTGTGCGACCCACATAAATCAAGTCATGTTTGATACATTGGGCGGCGTATATCAAATGAGAATCTGTATAATTTCCAACTTTTGAAAAAATCGTAACGTTTCTCTTTGAATTTTTGATGGAATTGACTTCACTCGTGTTTCTCTACATCGAAAATGTTTTTCCCTTTTTATGTCCGTTTTCTAGAGTAGAGGAGAGCAATAGGAAACAGCAATTGAGTGTGATCGATTGTATTCGATAAAATTTGTCTGGCGTTTTTGTTTCATTTGAAAGAAACGATGAATAGGTTGAGAAAAATATCCCTAAAACGAGGACATTTTTAAAAAAATATGTTCATAGCTGTCGAAATGTCAGCAAATAGTATGGTCAAAGCTTTCGAAATGTCAACAAAGATTATGTTCATAGCTTTCGAAATGTCAGCGAGATTTCATTGCCTGTTGATGATTAAAGGAATTCGCTCATAATTTTCTTTTCAGTGTTTTGATCTAGGATAAAATTACAGGAATCATTCTGTCATGTTATTTCTCTGGCATTTTCTTTCAGCCACTACACCTGATAACCGCTATTAACGTAATCCTGAATGAACTCATGCTTCCAATAATATTTTATCTTCATGCTAATTAGTTTTATGCGAAAAAATGTGACTTCCTGTTTGATTTTATCCTGTGATGGTTGAAATGGTGAAGATAAATGCTCCATACGGTAGGCCTGCAAATTAGCTCGGTTATTAGATGATTCCTTAAAAACTTCAATATCAAAGCTAGATGTTATGAAACCGGATGTAATTTTTTTGCCTGATGCAAAATTGTTCTTTGAGGAAAACTATTACACAAATTTTACAGATGAAAAAATATCTTTCTTTAATTGCAGCCGAATCGCTGGTGAACGATTCTGCTGTAATTTTAAAGCTTCAAATATTCATTCTAGGCTCCCCACGGCACATCATCTATATCGGTTTTCGAACTTTTGTCCAAACGGCAATGTCTTGCTTTCCATAACGAACCGTATAATTCTGCAGCGAACCTTTGAAGAAATAGTTTTGCTTGTATGTTTCTCAAAAGTTCCTGTAACACTTCCTGTAACATCTACGCTGACTATAAAGCAATCCTGCAAAATATTTTTTTGAGAATTCCTTGACTTTAGAAATAAAATTAAATGACGAAGACCTTATTGCTATTAGAAGTATAATTTCATCTAGCCAGTCAGAGATTGTTGCAGTGCAACATCAATATCCACTAAAATATGATGGAGTGGAGGAATTTTTAAAACTCTGTGTAGTTTTGAAGACCGTAATAATCAGGCGGTGTTCTAAACGTAATACTTCGGATTCCCTGCCATTAATGAAACTCATCCCCTTCATTTCAGAATTTATCTTGTCCAATCTTTTTCGGTAATACGGTTTAGTATATACTTTTACTTATACATAAACTCTTTCTCACATTACATCTTCGTAAGCCATAATCTAATTATCCTATTCCATAATAATATGGTACTTGCTTTTTTGATGACAATGAATTAATCACTGGTGAGACGAGCAATTGCGCTACGTTGCGAAGTGCTAAAGATCTTCGAGGTTTTCTTACTCTTTCATCTTACGCTGTCCCTAATAACATAGGGCTAGTTTTTCAAAAATTCTAGTAAAACCACTGAGCGTCCCTCTCGAACATTCTCTGCATATTTTATTAACCCAATGATGCCGAGATTTGTAAATATTCCGATTGTCAGCGGTTGTAATTCTTTTAAAATTTTTGCCACAGTTGTTTTTTTTTTTCTTTTTTTTTACGGACAATTTGAAATACGCACTGAGCTAATTTAATTTTATAATTTTTTTTCATATTTGGTCAAATATTCGGTCAAAGATTTAGGACATAAATATCTTCTGGTGAAAGATTTAAGATATAAATCTCTTCTGACCAAAGATTTAAGATATAAATTACTTCTGACCAAAGATTTAAGATATAAATCTCTTCTGACCAAAGATTTAAGATATAAATCTCTTCTGGCCAAATATTTAAGACATAAATCTCTTCTGACCAAAGATTTAAGACATAAATCTCTTCTGATCAAAGATTTAAGACATAAATCTCTTCTGACCAAACATTTAAGATATAAATCTCTTCTGGCCAAAGATTTAAGACATTCATTTCTTCTGGCCAAAGATTTAAGACATAAATCTCTTCTGATCAAAGATTTAAGACATAAATCTCTTCTGACCAAACATTTAAGATATAAATCTCTTCTGGCCAAAGATTTAAGACATTCATTTCTTCTGGCCAAAGATTTAAGATATAAATCTCTTCTGGCCAAAGATTTAACTTAAAAATCTCTTTTGACCAAAGATTTAAGATATAAATCTCTTCTGGCCAAAGCTTATTACAGCTTTTGATCTGGCGTGTTCGATATCTTTTTCAGAGTATTCGTAATTGAATTGCATTTTTTGCGATCAATTTTAAGTATGTTTATCATAGATTCTTTTTTTGAATTCTTCACTGAGAACATGAAATTTATTTCATGCCAGTATCTGTTGAAGAGAATTCTGCTATTATTATTATTATAACAATTTTTGGTAAGCCTTTTAAGAGTGAACCGTTCTCGAGTAATTGATAAATATTCAACTAGATCTGCTGTATATGCTGGCATCTGATAAACATTATTTTTATTTAAGAATTTGATCTCAGATTGAACCAGTGTATGATGGAAGAACTAAATAATAAATAACAAGCGTTTATGTAGTTTCCCTCTCATTCAATGTACTATCAACTGTTTTGCAAGATTCTCTTCATAACTTCGAAGTTTTCATGAAAGAAATAATAATGCAATAATTACGTAACATTTCTGCTAATCTCCTACAGTTAACAATACAATGAAACTGGAAATCAGAAAATTCAATTATTTTGTTACTTGATGACTGGGAAAATTCATCTAAGGGAAATATTAAAATAATTGAACTGGAAATCAAACATTCAAATATTAGGTTGGTGCAAAAATAAGGACGTAATAATGTCGTTTTTTGACGTTACGTCAAAAAACGACATTATTACGTCCTTATTTTTGCACCAACCTAATAATTAAGGCAAGAAATGAAACTATGCCAAATAAGAGATTGAAAGTAATGTATCAGCTACACACGGGAAGTGCATTGGCTGCATCAGTGTAAAGGAAATATTCATAATCACTGGCGCATTGAAAACAATCTAAAAGAAAAAAAAACATGCGTATATAAAACATGACGGCTGCATCAATTAAACAGAAATTTCCTCAAATTCTCTTCGTTCTTAACTCGACAGTCTTTTTTCGCTCTCTCTTTTTGGGTAAATGTTTTTTTTTTAATCATTCCACTTTAAGCAAAGCGATTAAGCCACAAAGATTGGTGAGAGAGAGAGAGAGAGAGAGAGAGAGAGAGAGAGAGAGAGAACGAGAACGAGAACGAGAAAAAGACACGGAAATAAAAGACAAGTATTCCAGGAGACAGATGACGATGCTTATTACAGAATTTAAAATGTTCAAGATCAGAAAAACAAGAAAAACAATTAAAAAAAAAAGAGTTTTAAAATTGATATGTGCGAGAGAAGAAAGTATAAAAATAGGACTTACAGTCACACATTGCAATCCTAAATTCAATATTTATAGAAAAGGCACAAGGAATCTAGATTTTAGCGACGGAAATGGGAATTAAACTAAAACACCAAGTCTGGTCTGTTGAGGAAAATTTTGCATTTTGAAAGAGTATATTAAAAACGTTTTCACAAATTTTTTCACTGTATTATTTTTATTATGCATAATTTCAATTTCAGTTAAGTATTTCCTGCGAAAATTACTACAAAATTATAATGAGTCTTACCTGTTTGTTTTATATTTACAAGAGTAAGATTAGGTCATATATATATATATATATATATATATATATATATATATATATATATATATATATATATATATATATGTGTGTGTGTGTGTGTGTGTGTAGAGAGAGAGAGAGGGGGATAGCGAGAGACAGAGAAAGAGAGAGAGAGAATGAGAGAGTATAGCTGAAATCTCTGAGCTGGAATGGCAAAATATTCTCTTTTCAGTCTTGATATATTTCAGAGACCTTTACGCGGTCTTTTAGCAGATGACTCTTTTCCACAGGCGCAATATTGCAGGTTTATTGCTGTTCTATGTTTTTTTTTTCCCCCATAGAAAATGTTCAGATAAACTACACTCTTTACTTCCCCTCGTTTCAAAGATTTTCTAGCCCCTGGGTGGATACCTCTGTTTGTAGTCGCCAATAAGACACGTTACACTTATGTTACTTAATCGATATCACCCAATGGAAGGCAATAAAGCCACTAAAGCAAAATTGGTTTACAAGGTGTGGAGGAATTAGGAATAGAAACATTAATAAAGAGCGTCAAGAGAAAAGAGTAATCAGGAGGACAGAAGACAGCTGTTGAAATTGCATTTAAATTTTTGCAGGTTAAATTTACCTGGAAAGCATACATCCGAATGGTAGTTCGACAAGCGACAAGTTCGAAAAAAGAAACTTTTAACCTAGAACTTACGGCTATTAGCCAGCTCAACTGTAAACTGATGCGATCTCGACGTCAGTCTAATAATACGCTTAAATTCAAAATGTCTAAGTACCATAACGATGAGCTCATCCGAACTATTACTATGAATGTATTTAGAGAAAAGACACAGGGTGGCATCCTTACGGCGGTGTGAAAATAAGGGAAATCGAGCCGCCAGATCAGAGCCAATATTATGACTGGATTTTATCAAGGAGCTTATGGTAGATAGCAGGGGCAACTGGCCCTATGTGACAGCAATATTCTCAGCATAGAGGAATGATATGTTTATAGATATGTGAGATAGATTATGGATAGAAAGATTGTATCACACGGCAATATTCTTACCTGCTGACACGGCAATGGATTCTATATAGACATTCCACTTTATGTCAGCAGTGAACATTAGCCCCAGAACGCTCAATATGCTGTATTTTTAGAAAGGAGATACTACCATTTGTGTAATAGAAGCGATGACCTTCTTAATAACTGTAGAATTCATGTACAATATTTTATATTTCAAATCATTACTATAGTGTTCAACCTTTCTCTACTAAAATACATATTAGAATTCTAATATGCAAAAATGATCAAATTATTCACTGTAAAACTTTAATTGGGGTTTTCAAATGGTAATTCGTTTAATTTATTCACATTTAAAATTCATTATTTTTTTCTTGATACTTAGCCTCATGTTTGTGACTGGAATATTATTAAATATTACAGCTGTTAAATAATTAGGAAGAAAATTCGATTAATCATGAAATATTGGCAGCTCTGTTATTAATAAATGCATTTCTGCTAATTAAAAAAGTAATATGTTCTATCTAACATTTACTCGTTGTAATTCATTTCCTGTCCACACTTTTGTTCAACGACTTCACTAATCAAGTCATTATGGATTTCTGAAATAGAACCTCTGTAATCCTAGTTAGAGAAGGTCTTTAATCCTATATGCCTTTCATAAATATTACATGCGGATTAGTTAACGCACACCAAATTGCGTTTGAATTTTTGTCAGTACAGACATTTTATATTTTTTTGTGGGGTAGACTGAATCGGCATTTCATAAAATAAGACATATTAGTATTAGGTTGCTGCACAAATAATGACGATTTTTGACGTTAAAAATACGTCAAAAACCGTCATTATTTTTGCACCAAACTAATAATAAAAACTAGGTAAATATGTGAAAACAAGCCATAGATTTAACCGATCATTCTCACTTGGAGAATTATTGTACGATCAACAGAGATATGTATAGTGTAACCTGATCAATATCTAGATGGGATAATCAACTGGAAATGCCAGGTGCTGAAATTTTTGATCTGCATGTAGCGTAAGTTGCAATTACGTTTGGGTTCGTTATATTCACTTACGGGCAAATATCCTTGGTAATGTCAGGAGCCCACCTCTTTGACCTAGTTATGCGTTAATTAATAATCGTTGTTTCACTCGAGCATTATCATCTTCAATAAATAATTCTTACAATCTAATGATATTTTCTGGTTTGAATAACCTGCAAAGTGTTGATTAGCCGTAGAAAACGAATCAGTCAGTTGGAGGTAATCATATATTGTTCACCTGATTAAACGTCGGGGATTTAAAAGGTAAACAGCTATTTGTCAAAACATTGCAACTTAGCAGAAATTATGACTCACCACTCTCCCTAAATGTTTTCACTGGGCTAAGCGATAGGATAATCGGAATAAAGACGTTATCGAAAAATTAAAAAAAAATTAAAACTGCCGTAAAATAATTCAGAAAAAAAATTCAGTTAATTGTGTAATGTTGAAATCACGATTATTAATAAATATTTTCCTGTTAATTAAAATATAACATTTTTTTTTGTATATAGACAAGCGCAGCATTTAGTCGTTGGGTTTCATTTCTTACTATAGAATGTCTCCCATTCTTTCCCGTTTTATCACCTATTATTTATATGATATATTTTAAGTAGAAGAATTAAAATAATATAGTTTTTAAAAACTTTATCTCAATCAAGGCAATAATGCGACTAAGAAGAAATGATTTACTGAGTGTTAGACATTGAGAAAAGAAAGAAAAACACTTTTTAAGATGACAATAGATAACAACTGACATTGCATTTAAATTCTTGAAAATCAAAGTTAAATCAAATGAAAGAAGCTGAAAATGACATCCAAAAACGTGTATTTTGATAGAAAAATGTGTCAATATAGAACTTATTTTTACATTTAGCCATTTCAGCTTCAACACTATGAAACCTTGCCAACATTCAAGGTACCATAGAGGAAATTTCTCAAAACAATTATCAAGAAATTATTTGTAGATATGACGCAGAGAAGCTACATTACAGCGGTAAGAAGGCAACCGAAATCGAGATGACAGTTCAGAACCAATAACATTGCATATACTTCGCTAGATTTTTTCAAGACTCTCTAAATATACATCAGAAGCACCAGACTATTTGTGCCAACTGTATTCAAAGCAAGGACGAATGGTAGACTTATAAATATGCAAGATACCTTCCGGCTACACAAAAAAATTCAATCACGACAAAAGCAACCAACTTTTCCAGCAGCAGACCTAGCAATTGAATTGTATTTTAAAATGAATTTTAACTTTTATGAAAAACAAATGATCGTAGTTTTTAGAATTACATCACATTCTTTCATGCGTATTGGAAAAATATTGAAAATATCTTTTTTCGCATATTTTAATAAATATATTCTGAAGTGATGGCTACAAATAAAACGACAGCAAAGAAAGAAATAAACCATTGCATTCAATCTCAATTCGACTTGGTGTAATGGATACCACGCATTTTCCTTCTACATCAGATACTACTCAATAGTAAGTGCAATTCCCACTGGGTGCTCTCTACTTGTCGCCTTGTACCACGTCTAAATTACTCTTTGTGAATCAATAGGATCATCAAGAAGAGGAGTAATCGTTAGACAAATGATCTGGTTGAACAATGATAGTGAGTTCAATCCACGGTGGGTGCCACATACGCATGGTATTCTGCTAAAACACAGTAGTAAATATGAATAATGCGTTTTCTAAAGTTCAAATTATCCATTGGTAAGCTGTATATTTTTTAACATATGACCACAAAAGTGTTCACAAAAAAAAATCAACCACTTTTCATAGTAATTTAAACCTGCATTGAGATGACCATGTGATGCAATTGTTTGAACTTGGAGTCCAGATGCAGATTTTATTTTAGGTAACCTATAACGGGAGTGGTAATCTAGTATTTTTAAAATATTTTTTATCTAAGCAAGGTCAGAGTCAGATATGTGACATGCCTAGGTGATCATGTGAGTCAGAAGAGAATCCCGCAAGCGAGAAGTGCTAGGGAAGAAACTGTTAGCATAGAACTTACAGTTACATCTAGCAATTTCACCCATTAAATTATGAGACCTATCTACTAAACTAGTACTGTGTTTCGTGAAGTGGAGGTAACCAAAAAGATATATCATCAGGCCAATTACAATGAGAGTATATATATATATATATATATATATATATATATATATATATATATATATATATATATATATATATATAGGGTGTTTCAAAATGAATACGCTAAAATCATTGCGCTGTTTTTCAGGTCTATAGCATTATAGTGGACTCAATCAGTGGTTATTTGATAGAGTAGTTATCAAAGTTTGATTGGGTGTCAGTTTCACCACTGTCGTTAGTATAACTTCCGGTTCATCTGAATTGTGGGAAAATCAACAAAATCGCGACTCCTCAGCAGAAGGCGTTTTGCGTACTTGAGATCGCGAAAACAAATGCCATTGTCACGATGCAGGCAGATTCGAATGACTTCATTTTTCAGCAAGATGGAGCACCTCCCCATTGGCATCTCGGGGTTAGAGCTCATCTGAATGAAAACGTGCCTCAGCGATGGATTGGGAGAAGAGGTGCTAATGACCTTGCTCTCGGTGCTTGGCCTGCCAGATCGCCGGACCTCACTGTGTGTGACTTTTTCTTGTGGGTGTATGTTAAAGACCAAGTTTATGTTCCAGCACTTCCAGCAAGTATCGATGACTTGAAAGATCGAATAACAGCTGCAATCAACACGGTGGACCGTGACATGCTGAGGCGCGTTTGTAAGGAATTGTCATATCGGCTTGATGCTGTCCGCGCTGCCGGTGTTAGCCACATTGAGCACTTATAAAACATGAAATAAAACTTGAATGTATATACAACACATGTGTTCATGCTAGAGGTTTGTAATTTATTTCGTTATTGACACATCACGTGATGATTTTCGCGTATTCTTTTTGAAACACCCTGTATATATATATATATATATATATATATATATATATATATATATATATATATATATATATATACTACTCGACTCTCCCATCGAAATCGACGTATGAGGATCAAGCAGATCATTCCCTAGGAAACTGACAGCGCGACAACAGCACATGAGATTGGATTATAGTGGTGAAGGTTTCGTGCAGGACCATCCACACTTTTTGAAGGGCCGACTACAGAGACCTGGTGCACTGCGTGCCACAGGGTCCCCAAACTACCCTCCGTAGTTTTCGAATTCAGGGTTGTCTTTCTCCTAGACCAGTTACCATCCAAGGCTATAGAACCCAGTCTATCCTGCTATTTACACATAGCTGGAGGGAGAAGAAGTGAATTCACATCTTTCCCAATGCACGTAAGTGAATGTAATGGGTTCGACTGCAATTTGAACACGGCTCTCTTTCTCTCTCTCTCTGTCTCTCTCTCTCTCTGTCTCTGTCTCTCTCTCTCTCTCTCTCTCTCTATATATATATATATATATATATATATATATATATAATAGAGAACACGTTATCCAATGAGAGATTATTATTTATATCTTCACATATATATATATATATATATATATATATATATATATATGTATGTATATATATATATGTATATATATATATATATATATATATATATATGTGTGTGTGTGTGTATGTGTGTGTGTAAGGTAATTAATAGAGAACACGTTTTTCTAAAGCCAGATGAGAGAAAATTGAATGTCATTTTCTATATCAGGTGCCAATTTGATTTTATCGAAACTATTGAATTTACCCATTAGAATAGATTTATGGTGGTGTCATCCGCCTGGATACCGAGTCAAGAGCACTCGGTATAACGACGGATGGACTTGAATTGATCCATAAACAGAGCCCTGAGCAAGGGCAGCATGAATGTAAAATAGCCGTTCAAGGCAACTTTCGTTACGCAGTTTCGTATGACATACTGCATCAATTCAAAGAAATGAACAGAAAAACCAAAAAGGTTCAGCTTGTGAAGTAAACCAGTATGCTGTCATTCTAAATGCCCTCGGAATATCTGAAGCAACATTCTGAGATTAAGACAAGTGAAAATTGTAGTGGCATCAGGTCTAGAACTGATGACATGGGGAGGGGTGTTGATGAAAATAAGATTTAGCCCTGGAGACACCCGTTTTCATGCAAACATACATAGAAAATAATAATCGTCTTTCATTTTAGCTTTCATTACAGAAGAGAAGGACGACTGATTCATATAAAATATCAGTTTGAAACGCAATAACCATTCAAATTCAGCTGGACAAATATCAGCATAATAAAGCCTCTGAGACGCCTTCATGGTTAGTAAAGCAACAGTCAGAGTTTAACCTGAATTATCTAAAGCTTGAACGTGTCTTTCAATAACACGTCACCAGTTGAACCATAGAATCTGAAGTTATATTTTTTTTCTGAGAGATGATTCTGCGAGGTGAGTTTCTTAACAATTATGGATTATATCTTCCAATATTTACCAAATACGAGATAGAAGGTTAATAATTCCTAAGTTCGAAGAAGGAAACCGTTTGTCAGTGGTGACATGAGAGATAAACACTTGGTTGAACACCTTATATGTGCAACCGAGTAAAACCGATTATAAAATGCACATATAAACCACCGCTTGATTTGGTAGTTTCTCAAACACAGCAGAAAGAATGTAACTTTAATGTCTCGAATCATGGAAAGCAGGGTTTTCACCACAAAGAGGTAAAGATTATTTTTCGAAATATTGGAATGTAAAATGATAAATAATGAAGATTCGCTATCATTTAATACTCATAGGGGATCATTGGCCGATCATGGCCCGACGCAACTTTTTTTTTGTGAGCTATAAGTAGTTTTTATTAAATGTCGACCTTATGGTATTTCTCTTATACTGCCATAAACGTATACAATAATTTCAGTAGTTTTCTCGCTGTTTCTACCTGATTTTACCATAAGCATATCCTGTGAATGTTAATACCTTCAGGCCTTCTTTCCTCATTATTTGTAAAAAAAAGCAGCTGTAACTTTCTACAGTATGTATCATTTTTTATATACTTCATGTTATGCAGAAGACATTTTCTTTACTTATATATTCTGTATCTGGTATTTTCAAAATTTTCGATAAGGCAACATATCTTTCGCTCCAAGTAAAACGTAAATGATAATGTTTATACATCATTCCTCCTTTAACCTCGAGAGAAATATTGAGAAAAGCACATACCCACACAAAAAGAGACAGGTACAATCATATGGCTTTCGATAAGCACATCGATAATTATGTAGATTAGATCCATACGCATTTCATTACATCTATCTATATATCTGTATGTAAACATGTGTACACACACACACACACACACACACACACACATATATATATATATGTATATATATATATATATATATATATATATATGTAGAGAGAAAGTCAAAGAGAGATGTACTGATAGATAAGTTGCACTTACATCATTTATGCAGTGAACACACAGAAAGTCTCGCCACACACGCACACAAACATATATATATATATATATATATATATATATATATATATATATATATATATATATATATATATATATGTGATATATGTAAAGAGATAGCTAGCTAGATAGATAGATAGATATACAGCGAGGGACAGAAAGCGATAGACGTGTTATACTTACATTATTTAAGCAAAGGACACATACATACAAATACACACACACTGGTGCGTGTGTAGACAGACAGAAGCAGATACATATATGTCTGTGCGTCATTTGAATATGTAGCGTAAGTGGAACATCTCTCTCTATGTCTTTACCTGTGTCTGAGATACAGTCAAGGAAACATACACAATACACACACATATATAAATATGTCATTTGCATAAATGGTGGAAGTGTATCGTCTTTGTGTATGTCTCTCTCTCTCTCTCTCTCTCTATATATATATATATATATATATATATATATATATATATATATATATATATATATATATAGATAGATAGATAGATACCAACCTCATCTATGTTGTAGAATTTTAGTAACAGTAGTAAAGCCATTTAAAGGCACACACCAAATTGGAACTGATTCTGACTGATTATTTTATGCCAATTTCTTACGTAAAAATATATTTTCACCATTCTTTTCTGCATTTTTTATATTTCGCATAATCTATTATTTAATTGGCAGAATAATTAGTTAATTGGGCCATGGCTAATTATTCGGTAAAATTAAAGAATTAATTGCAATTCTTGAAAGCAATATCCCTCGCTATCTCAAGATGCTTTCTTTTTTCTTAATAATTCGATTTTTTTTATCTGTGCAAAAATTATTTTTATTAAATTCGAGCTGATAAATTAATCATTTGAGAAGATTTGAAAGATTTTAGTGTGAAGAAAATCGAAGTTTAATTTGCACTTAAATTTAAGTAACATCGACATGGGTCATGTTGCCGGAAGAGATATTGATTTTGTTTATTCCTACCGATCCTATGATCTATAAGCTATACATCACCCTGGTCACCCTATCGGTTGCGGTCAATAATATGCTGACTGCATTTTCCTGAAGGGTTATAAACCCACAAAAGGCGTAACCTGCTATTGCGTTTTTTCAAACCAAATCTGTGTCGACCTTTCTATTATACCACAGAGATTAGCACGTCCCGGGTATGACGATAAACTACATCCGACAGCAAGAACGCTGATTGGGGAGTTTTGAGGAGATAGGTACCACTTCTTAATTATTGTTGTTAACAGGTTCACACTGACCCAAGATAATAGAAACTGTTAGGGTCTCATACTGGGGTCAAAAGAATATGAAATACATTTCTATAGTAAAAATACCGGAATATATATATTAAAGAAAATTGCTAATGCTCCCAATAAAATTACATTTCGGCATTAAATAAGCCATAAAGGGGTTAATATGCAGTATTATATAACCTAGAAAATACTGAGTTGCCGGAAAACAAACTAAACCAAACCAAATTGACTATTTGCATAGAAGATTTAATTTTACCAAAGCAAATTCATTCTTCTTTTATTGATTTAATACATGACTGCTATAAATTTGATTCATCCACATATCTTAGTAGGATATGAGCATTTTTATTTTTTATTTTTTAATCAATACTATCTATAATATAGTTAACAACGATTTGTCTAACGTGAGTTTTTAGAATGGCATGAATCTTCGAAACGTTAACTAGTGAAGACGTAATTTATTTAATAAGTTGATGAAATTTACTCGGTTTAAACAACCACTTAAATATGACCCTGTGATCAAATGCATGATGTTATTAACGGGACCGATTAATTTTCAACATCTCCCCCTACATTATTGTTTGCAAGCCTTATAATATACGCTTCAGTTTAAATAACTCAGTTGCACATTAGATTATGAAGAAATGGCCCAGTGCTTCTCAACCTTTTTAAGCAACGGCACACCTAGAAGCAAATGAAAATATCACGGCAAACCTTGCAAAATTTTTAAAGGGTATACATTTAAATGTTATGAAATAATTCCATGGATTAAAAAAATTCACAGAGAAGGATTCTTCATTAATCGGTCAAATGTGCGATAAGCAGACCGTAATTTCTTCTTCAGTTGAGCGTAGTCTTTATCACTTCTTAATTTATTTTTTATTTACGGTGGAGAAGCTTAATTCATATAAATAAGAAGTAGAAAATTGAAATAAAACGAAAAAAAACCTTTTTTAGCTAATGTGGAATACACCGTTTAATACTTATTGCTTTATTCACATAGTAACGCTATTCCATTATTACTTACACACGCGCGCACACACACACACAGACACAACCACACACATTTATGTATGTATGCATGTATGGATGTATGCTGTGAGAATATTTCGAGGCACAATTATGAGGATCGCGCGGCAAATCAGTTGGGGATCACTGAAATAACCAATCACAGTGATTTGATGCAACACAGATGTGCTTCTTCCGACGAAAGAGGAGATATAAATTATTGACAGAAAACGTAAACAACGAAGAAATTTTAAGAATAAATAGGGATTACAGTAAAGAATACGCCTTAAAATTAGAAAGATATTTTGATGTGTAATGAGGTAAGAGAACATAGCGAATTTATCACCCACAGCAAAATCTAAAGGTTCCATCCCCACCCCGCTAAAAAAAAGTAACAGTGAGTAACACACATAAAGATTTTGTGTAACTGGATAAAAAAACAAAGGACAAAGAGGAATTATGAAACGTCAAATGTTATTAGAGTAACAACAGGCAAGATAGTGGTAAGAGTTATATTCGCTTATGGCCTGAAAGACAAGGCAAGGAAAAACATATATTTTCATTATTTGACACGTATTTAACTTTTGTTATTCTCGAAATCTTCCACACAATGTTGACATACGAGAAAAAGGTAAAAAATTCGGTTAAATTGAGCGACGCCTTTTGGATAGCTTCAACAACATAATCCGTCAGAAGCCGAGGAGATAAGAGAGGCTTCTGCTCATAATGGCAGCAGGTTTAAAACTCTCCAAAGGATTATCCCCTAATTCAATGTTATGTTATTTGACGGTCATATAATAAAGATAAAAATAATTTGAGAGTTCAGACGAAGTGCAAAAGGGTTACCTGTTGGAAATACTTGGCTAAAAATTCGTAATAAAGTTTCATGTAAGAAAAATATTACATCTGATACTACGTGTGCAAATAAACAATAAAAAAAGCATAAACAAAATCCCCAAGGAAGCAATGTCTTTATAATCTGAATAATGTCTACTGGTTTGATATTTTAGATTTAAAGTTGAGACACTGTCAGTAGATGACTGGATGCACATTACGGGGTTAGGTGATACGAGTTCACTTTTCTTTTTATGTACGGCGTTGCCTCGGAACATACGCAGTAATGGCTTTGCGTAACTTCCCGTTTGAAGCTTTTAATACTTTTTTTCCTATTTGTCATTTCCCTATGCCTATCGTGCCATGCATTTACTCAAGATCATTCTTCTTCTTTTATGTCCCGTGTCCCTTCAGAACGTAGACGATCATGGCTCTCCATAATTTCCTCTCTTTGTCGCTCTTAATAAATTGTTAGATTTTTTATCTTTCCGCAAATTTGTTTCGTACTCTATTTAATCAAACTCATTCTTCTTCTTCTTCTTCTTCTTCTTCTTCTTCTTCTTCTTCTTCTATGTGCCGCATCCCTTCAAAGGGTAGGCGACCACGGCTCTTCAGAATTTCCCGTCCTTTGTAAGCTCTTAACACATTTTAACTTTCTGTTATCTCTGCTAAACATTGCCCCGCCAACCATTTACTCAAACGCACTAATTATGTCATGCGTTCTTTTTCCCTGTCTTGTTTGTCTTCAATCTGTCCTTTGAGTTTCACATTTTCCAAGCCATCTTTCCTCATTGTGCCCTAGAAATTTCAAGTGTCTCTTCCAGATTTTAAGTATAATATTCTTTTTTTGTTTCTATATTATCTAAAGCTTCGTCTTTGCTCAAATATTCTGCTCATGAAAGCCTCAGCATCTGTTATGGTGAAACACACCTATTCTATGGTTAATGGACTCTCCCATCTAATATAAGTAGGAGTAGTAAGAGAAACGGCAGTCAGTCGATGTCGGACGACCGGCTGAACGGTTGAACTCTCTGCCTTCGGGCGGGGAGGAACCCGAACGAGGCTATGCCGAAGGGCAGAGTCTCGTTCGGGGAGGTAAACCGACCCTGAACCCGTTTTTCGGGTTCAAAGGGTATATTTTTGGCCGAGCCCACGGGCTCGGATATCCCACGTTAAACCGGCCTTGTGCCACATGATACCCTCGTGGGGGGTGACTAAATACTAGTCGATGTCGGACGACCGGCTGAACGGTTGAACTCTCTGCCTTCGGGCGGGAAGGAACCCGAACTAGGCTACGCCGAAGGGCGGAATCTCGTTCCGGGAGGTAAACCGACCCTGAACCCGTTTATAGGGGTTCAAAGGGTATATATTTGGCCGAGACCACGGGCTGGGAGATCCCACGTGAAATCGGCCTTGTGCCACATGATACCCTCGTGGGGAGGTGACTAAATACTAGTCGAAGTCGGTCGACCGGCTGATCGGTTGAACTCTTTGCCCTCGGGCGGGGAGGAACCCGAACGAGGCTACGCCGAAGGGCAAAGTCTCTTTCGGGGAGGTAAACCGACCCTGAACCCGTTTATACGGGTTCAATGAGCATATTTTTTGCCGAGGCCACGGGCTCGGAGATCCCACGTTAAACCGGCCTTGTGCCACGTGATGCCCACGTGGGGTGGGGGTGACTAAATATAGTCAGTTGATGTCGGACGACATTAGTAACAGTTAGTCGAATACGAAAGTAGTCAGCAACCGCAACAAGATTACTCTGCACAATACCTATTATATCAAGTTCCTAACGTTTTGTACGTCGAACTACTTAGGACCGATTTAGTACAAATACAAGCCTCCACTGCGAATAACTCCACAACAAATTTGGCGACGAGGATTCGCATTCATACGGAGGAAGAAAAAAATCGTTCGCCACAATAACTTTGGCGAGGAGGATTCGCACTCATTCGGGGGAAGAACAAAATTCGCTCACCACAACAGCATCATTCTTTAGAACCACATTTCTCTTGCTTCAAGTCTCTTCATCTTTGAGGAGATTTCGTTGCATTCAGTGATATATAGGAAGACTGAATATTAATGATTTTTTTTCTTAACTTCCGATCATAGTAGAAAATAAAACAGTGATCCATTGAGGCGTCAATTTTAGTGTTCGCAATTTAGACTGAATTAGTATAATGAAGAATATACAGAAATAGCTTGTTCATTTTCTCTGTCATTCCATCAAATTAAATGATTCAAGATTTTAGTGAGAGGAAGAACAGAGGAATTACTGTATTTGTTGTTTTTGTGATTGTTTTTATTTCAATTTTTTGTATCCACTCAAAAATACAACCTTAATTGTAATGATACTTTATATGTTTAGATTTTGTCAAATTTCAGAATATTATTTTAAAATGGCGTAGAATTCTACGACAACACCGAGCAGCATAAATTATACGTACACCGCTGAATCTGATACATACTAATAGTCAGAAGATATATAAAATCATAGCATAATAACAATGCTCCTTCATATGTTTAGATTTTGTTCCTTTTCGCAATGTTAAGTTGTCGGCAAGTTCTACGAAAGCTCATAACGTTAAAAACGCTAGTTACACCACTGACGAAGATGCATATTAACAGTCAGAAAAAATATAATGTGTGTGTGTGCGGAGGGAAACAAATATTCGTACACATACAAATTGTCAATTTATTGTATTTCCAACTAATGAATAAACATAATTATCATATAATTAAATGTTCGCAGATGCATAATACTTAGATATGCATTAAAAACAGAAAAGTTTTGATTCATTAAAAATAAATCCCATTTATTTATTTTTCTGTGTGAAAAAGTAGACATACAATTTTCATTTCAGATGTTAAAACTTTTAAATTTCTTCTATATTTTAGAATATTCAAGTGGACTATTATAGAATGTTCCAATAATGTTATTTGTGATTACTTTTAGCGCAAACATACAAACAGTAATTCTTCACTGTGATTGACATGCGTGCAAGATGGTTATCGTCATAGCAAGAAATGATTGTTAAGCTATGGAAAGTGGGTAAAAGTTACAAGAACATTTCAAACAACCAGAATATTCCATTTAATACCATTAGTTCTTTGGTTTTTAACAGTTTTGTGCTTTTGTATAAAAATTCAAAACAGTTGAAAACCAAAGAAGAACAGGTGCTCCAGAGAAGATTTCTTCAAGATCTTCGGGAGAATTAATGCGTCAAATTAAACAAGAATCAAATGGTTACTGATCAAGATTTTCAAGATGAATTGAATTTATTAGGAATCTGTATTGCTAAAGGAATAATAAACAGTGAAATACATACGAACAATCTAAAATCACGCTATCCTCGGAAATTCTCCCGCTTCTGAAAAGACACACAAGTACCAGATTGAAATTCGTTCATGAACATAGGGATAAGGAAATCTCTTATTGGGAAATCGTTTTATGAACAGACGAAACCAGAACTGAGTTGTCTGGGCGTAATTCTAGAAATCATGTATGGAGGAAAGATGGCGATGCCTTCAAACAAAGAACACAATTACAAAAACGAAATTTTGTGGTGGCAGCATCGTGGTTTGAGGATGCTTTCTAGAATAGTTACTGGCAACATATAAGTAATAGATGCAAGAATGGATTTCGCAGCTTATCAAAAGATTTTGGAAGTAAATTAAATGATTTCGGTTGAAAAACTTGAAGTTCATCCTGATTGGATTTTCCAACAAGCTAATGATCCTAAGTGCATTGCAAAATCTACGAAGAAATGGCTTGCTGAAAATAATGTAAATATCCTGAAATTGTGAAATCAGTCCCCAGATTTAAACTCTATCAAAAATCTGTGGCGTTATTTGAAAATTCAAATACAATGGAGAGCGCCAACAAATATCCCGAATCTGAAAACCATATGCGAAGAAGAATGGAACAAAATACCTACTTAAATTTGCAAATCATTAATTGATATCAGCAAGCAGAGGTCGGTTGCTGTGAATTAGGGCTATTCTAGAAAGTAATAAATGAAAATTATGTATTGCTTTTTGTGTTGTACGAATAAATATTTCACCCATATATATGTATATAGTTATTATGCATCTGTGTACACTTAATTACATGCAAAGTATGTTTATTCATTAGTTGGGAATACAATAAATTAAACATTTGTATGTATACGAAAATTTGTTTCCCACCAGTGTATATAAGAAAACAGATATCAAAGTAATAATAACACGATGGTAATTTCAAGAAATTACAAAGGTACGGTACATTGTGGAGCATAGGTCTCCCTCAAAATTCTGTGTTTGAGAAACCTACTGATTTAAGCTTAAAACTACAGTAGAGATCCACTCTCAAACGTACGTTAGGCGACCAGTGGCCCTAAACTGAGGTCTAGCGGTAAATGAAGTTTGGTTACAGTATACGATAACCTGTACCAAAAGTACATAATATCACACTATTACCTGTATATTGAAACACAAATCGTAATATATTTCTATATGTGTTGTACAGAGAAAAATATAACACAGGGTGTTAGGTATGGTATATTGTATCAGTATAACTTAACGAACATTTAAAATTCATAAGATCTACGGACAAACATATAAAATCAACATCAGCTTCTATAAAATATTAGAGTAATTACTATAAGAAAATTGCGCAGATGACATGCTTAAAATATCTAGTTGTCTGAATGGCCGTCTGAGTAAAACGTCGCTTCAGTCAGTGTACTTATTATATCAGCGGTTGGACGCGATGTGGGTAGTAGCGTTAATATAATACTGAATTTGTTTTATTATTTTATTTTAATTTATGCCAGATATGTTCACAAGTTACAACTTGTAGTTGGCTATATTTGTTGCAGTTTGCTGGCGTAAGGCGTAAGGCAAATGTTGTACAGTAATTGATAGGAGTGTTGTTCCACTTGTTTACAACTCGAAAAACCACACTTTACTGTATCTAAAATATATGCATTATTCACTGTTCTTTAGAAGGCTGAATATGAATATATATTTTTTCACTCTACGTAAGGGGTTGAAAGTAACTAGGAATTAATGGATAACAAAAAGGGATAAAAGCAGAGCGGATGATTAAAAGACAGGATGAAAGGAGAGGATTAAAGGAGATAAAAAATGACGATAATCCTTGCATTGAGATTTATGAATATTTTACCACTTTTACTACACAATATAATAAATGACAAATAGATTTTAACATTTCTTACTATTACGATCTAGCATAAAAATGATATGTGATATTACAACTTATTTTCTTTTACTACTCTGGATAAAATTTATATATGATTTTACCACTTCTTTTTTACTACTCAGCATAAAATATGATATATGATTTTAACAATACTTTTTACCACTCAGCATAAAATATTATATATGATTTTACCACATCTTTTTACCACTCAGCATAAAATATGATATATGATTTTATTACTTTTTTTACCAATCAGCATAAAATATGATATATGATTTTATTACTTCTTTTTACCACTCAGCATAAATATGATATATGATTTTACCACTTCTTTTTACCACTCAACGTAAAATATGATATATGATTTTACCACTTGTTTTTACCACTCAACATAAAATATGATATATGATTTTATTACTTCTTTTTTACCACTCAGCATAATATTATATATGATTTTACCACTTCTTTTTACCACTCAACATAAAATACGATATATGATTTTACCACTTATTTTTACCACTCAACATAAAATATGATATATGATTTTATTACTTCTTTTTTACCACTCAGCATAAATATGATATATGATTTTACCACTTCTTTTTACCACTCAACATAAAATATGATATATAATTGTACCACTTCTTTTTACCACTCAACATAAAATATGATATATGATTTTACCACTTATTTTCTTTTATCGCTCATCATAAAAGTGTTTTAATATGCCATTTCCTCTTAATTAACTCTAAGGTTCGACACGAAAATAGTTTGTAAATGAATTTATATTGATTATATTGTTGGTTTATATTTACAACAGAATTCATCTTGTCTTATTCTTTATGAAAAACTACTTTTTACCCCGTCCTTATGTAGTTATGCCCCAGATCTTATCCTTATGATATCGTAGAGCCAAGCAATGTTTGTTCCCTTATCTTTCCTAATAATTCATAGGTATAAGTTTTGAACAAATCCGTTATATAAGTTACTCAAAATCTCTTATATGACTCTTTACTTCTGGATGTTGTGAGTGTTGAATACTTCAGGCTCTCTCTTTATTATGGGTGTGGATAATATCAATGATATTCTACTGTTTCTTCATATTTTGTTTAGTTTTTGGAATTTCTAAAAATATTGCGATACTGAAAATTTTCATAAAAGAATTCGAAAAAATAACGTTCTGAAAGAAAGCGGCATAATTTAGTTTTATTATTACAGCTTTACGTTTGACAGAACAACTTGAAATAGAATGAGTTCAAACTTATTAAAATAAGTTTTATACATGTATATGTGTATGTGTGTGTTCTTGTACTTGATTTTATCCGCAAGGGTATATATATTTTTATGACTTCTCCCGTTTGATATTACACATGCGTCATTTTTATAAGCTGGTTCCACTCTTCGTATCCAACTCTCAATCATGAAAAAAAAAGAAGAAATCCACAAAAGCAGTATGGTAATTATATGTCGCTATTAAAAGCGCCGAACCGATGTCTTCGGCTAAAGATAAAATCACAATTCTCTTTCTGGTTAGTCTCAATTCATTCTAGTGAAATTTCTGAATCCAAAACTGATGATTCATCACGGACTTGCGTGGACGATAAAGAGGATGACGCCTGATCGCGATATCTGCTCTCTCACAACTCCTTGAGTGATCATGGATAAGTTTATAAACCCGGCCTGGCAGGTATGGTTGATAGATAGATAGGTCTCAGGTGTCTGGGGAATTAGTTCAAGGAAGCAAAACTCTTCAAGCTGCGCAGCGTTATCTATCTCTGTAAAGAAAAGTGGGGATAGTTAGGCGGTATTTATTGAACATTTATTGAACATCAATTCATTTGATCTGCATTTGAGAAAGAAATACCAGCATGGTGTGTCTGGAATAATGATAACCACATGATGGATAAAACGCTTGCCTTGACTCGGAGTTATTCTGCTACATATTCGGTTTTTAATAGATTCACTTAAGGGATGTGCGGGCGAAATTTATTCCTGCAGAGGTGTAATATAAGTAATAAAAAAATATAGAATTTTAGGAAGATTTTTGTATATAAATAAACTTGTAGATAATAACGATATTGAAAAACCTTTATAGGCGACATTATAGGTTCTATTTTTTTTAGAAGCCCGATAGTAGTAATTAGGGGATGTGAAAAACTCATTCATATATTTTTCTGTTCCATAAAAGATGAGTGTAGGTTTCTCAAAGACACTGGAACAAGGAATGAGATATTTCTGCGCAGAAATCATATCTTAGAAAGAGTAACAGAAATGCAAAAGTGCATATGCTTATGTTTTATACATTATCCAATTAACGGTTTTAAATGCTAGGTAACCTTGACATATTCGTGAAGGATATTAGAAAAATCCAGAACTGGTACAGGCTTAAAACCACTTGTATACGGATAGAAAATGAATTCAGTAAATTCAGAGATAGAAACAAAATGTAAGACAATGATGTATATTCTTACCGGACTTATTCAACATATATAATGAGGTGATTCTGAGAAATCTACAGATGATATAGTGTTGATAACAGACACAGAAAATAAACTACAAGAAATCCCACGAAAGGTAGAATAAAGGACTAAAATCAATTACAAGAATGAATGTATGGCTGTCAGCAAAAGGTGCAGTCCAGCATGAAAATTAGAAATTGGATTTATCAAAATCTGAATGTGCAACATTATATTGTCTTGGAAGTGTTTTAATAGAAGAGAGAAATTGTGACACTGATATCTGAAAGTCGATTATGATAGCGAAAGATGCCTTCCAAAAGCAAAGCAAAGTAAACGAAAAGCGAAAAATCCGTTAGAAACAAAGAAAAGAATGTTGAAATGTTAGGTAATATCAGTCGATCTATATGATAGTGAATGCTGGACAATCTCCTCACAGATGAAGAAGCAACTTGAAGCAACAGAAATTTGGTTCTTTTGGAGAATGCTGAAATAACCAGGACAGTATTTTTCCAGAATATACAAAACAAATCGAAACTTATATTTAACATCAGGAAGACAAAGATGAAATTCTAAGGCCAGTAATGAGGATGAAAGGTGTGGGAATGTTGATGCTCACAGAGAAGACTGAAGGTAAAAAAAGACAGTTAAAAACCAATAAATAACCTACCGAGTGAGCTTGTGTAAATGGATGTCAGAACAGTTTTTAGGAGATATAAAAAGATAAAATCTATTAAGAGTCCCTAATTACAGGCAATGGCGGAGAGAGCTGATTGTCAATACCAAGAATGAATGAATGTACGAAAAAAAAAATGTAAGTATATTTAGAGTCCAAATTTAACTAAATCACTTGTTGAAATAGCTGATAAAACTTATTGAATGACAATGATGTTACACACACACACACACACACACACACACACACATATATATATATATATATATATATATATATATATATATATATATATATATGAAAGAACGAACAGATGAAGTAAAAATCCATTGTTCGTAGGATTTACTTTTTAATAAGTGCTGAATAAAACTATGTGCAATATATTATTATATATTTACTATAAAAATATTTTGAAATCACTACACAAAAGCGTTCATGTTTCAATACTATGATTGTACTTCTTCGGGCGATGGTAATTAAATGGTAATAAAATTATTTAATCGGAAGTTACTTACTATCGCCAGATGAAGTACAATAATAGTGTTGAAACATAAAAGCTTTTCCGCAGCGATTTCAAAATAGTTTTATTACAATCTCTTAAAAAATATTATATATATATATATATATATATATATATATATATATATATATATATATATGTATATATATATATATATATATATACATATATATATATATATATATATATATATATATATATATATATATATATATATATATATATATCTGTTTACGTGGTAAAACATGCAAAAAAGACATTTATCAACATTTTTAAAATGATAGATATTATGTTTTATAATTAGCTTATAATAATAGGTATATTTTGTAAGATTCACCAACACCGTTTGTCTAATATGAATTTTATTCTGAAATCATTGACTTGAATAATAAAAAAGATCTTGGCATTAGTGTCTATGATAAATTAGATTTAAACAAATATTGTGTTATCTGAAAATGATATTTTACCAAGAAGAGTACAATGGAAATCGTAGATTAATGAATGAGAGTAAGGAAAACAGATTCACGTGTCAAATTTTCCCTTGCTTACTTAGAGTCCCGACCCCAGGGATGAAACTGCTACTCTTCGTCTAAATGACGATAATGGGCGCTAAGACCACCAAATAACCAAAGAAATGCTTACGTGTAAAAGTGATGCAAAGGGGATAATGAGAAAAATATACTAATAGATTTCTATACTATGCCCCAAAATTAAATTTTTTGCTAATGTTGAGATATAGTATATGGATAAATTTTCTGAGCTTCAGCTGAAATATAGTGTTAATAAATACGAAAATATGAAATATGAAATTGTTAATTAAATGATTAACTGTTACAGACCCCGCACTGATCTTTTCATTCCTAAAAATTAACATAGTAATTAATTATGGCTGATGAATTTTATTGGTTAATATATTAGGTACAAGAAAAGAAAATATATTGAAATCAGAAAGAAACAAATCATTAGTTAAAAGATTATTAAAGAAACAAAGATATTAGCATCCCATAATTTCATGAACCTGGATTAAGGTTATATATGATATGAAAATGAGAAAGATTGACACAATCGCATATGGTAGGAAGGTCAAAATATCTGCATAGAAATATGTATAGATTGTCGCCAGGTTTTGGCGAAGCAACTTAAAATGAAAATATAACCGTTATAGAAACAAGGTGTAAACGTGATTTTTAGTCATTTGACACCAAACCCTGTAATAAATCAAGTAAGACTCGCCATATTCCGCCTGTAAGAGATAGGTTGGAGGGTGACATGTAATTCTTCTCCAATGATTCCGGGAGTTTTTCTTATCAACAATCCAAAGTAATACACACAATATCTATGGAAAGGGTTTATTTCTTTTATCCCCAAAATCTATAAGGAAAGGTTCTCTACGATGATTCATTGAAAGCGGTTTGGTTTTATAAGCGTTAAAATTAACAATCCAGTTATTAGACCAGTTAACAACAAATTTTGGTTCCTTTTCCAGATCAGCTTACAAAATGATTTTATGGAACTTATCAGATTTACTATTAAGACGGGAGTAAATATTTGTGTATTAATATATGAAAGACTACCTAATTAGCATAGCAAGGCATAGACTATATAAATGACCAAGAAGAAAGTATTAAGTAGCTCTTGGTATGTGAGATAAACGACTTCCGCTGAACACACAAAATACAAAAGGAATCTCAATTCATAATAATGTTGTGTCATCAGCATATATACTGATAATGCAGTGGAAAAACTCAAGATATTAGAGTAACTTTCGACCTAATCGTTTTTGTATCTTCTTGACGAGCCTATAGGAACTACACTGGCATAGTGTGAGTCAATCTTTGTTGGAACTTACAAAGACAACTTGTAAAATGTCACTTTGTAGTGACAGGTTTTATATCCAGACATTTTTCAAACTATATATATATCCTTTATGCCTCTCTTATTTTCCACTAGCGATGTTTTTTTTTCAGCAAGATAATGCCAGAACAGTTCATGTTGCTTGGCCGCTGTTATTCAGACAAAGGGAAGGGCTACACGTTATTAGGTAGTTGTCTTTAGTCTTTTATCACTGCAGTTCATTATTACAATAAATATCGTCAATGATAGCTTCCTCACATTAATATATTGCACGGTCTGTCTTATTCTTTAACACAAAGGGCGAAATGTAAAAAACAAAACAAGATTCTTGAGATTAAAAGCAGATCATTTTAAAGATCAACTACAAATTTGATTCTATCGAACCAATCACACTTTCCATTAAGGCGGGATTAAATAGTTGTGTAAACAACATGGAACTGACGACATCAGAAATATATGTAAAATCTAAACACTCTGAGATGTTTATTGAACATCTGTTTTGTTGCCACTCTACAGCAAAATAATTTAGAATAATAGTGATCGGTGAGAGCAAAGCCTTCACTGGTAAATATACCAATAGTTAAGCTATGCTAGAAATGAAATTGAATTCAGAAATTTAGGAATAAAACCTTATCAATACTAGAGGATATTGGTGTTTGTTTGGTCTGTGACTTCAATTCATATATCAACTACAGTGAAAAATGTGCTTGAACAATATTTCCTCATAGAAAACTTCCGTAACGTTCGTCTTATAGGCGTGATCATATTGTCGGATAAAAACGTTTCAGTAAACGAAATTGGTGAATATAATATAAAAATATAGAACTAGAAAATATAAGTTTGCGATATTTAAAAGCCATTAATCCAAAAGTAGAAAGAATTTTCGGAAAAATTAAGAAGTATACTTTTACACAAATTCAGAATCCTCAGGTAATCTATGATTATCTGAAAAAAAGAAAGGTCGGTTTTAATGTTTACTACAGACATATCAAACTTATTTCCATCTTGCCTTCTCAACAACTACTGGATATTACTTTGCGTGGAAGGGTAAAGGCATGATAAAAGATTGTAAAAAAGAAAAAAAAACAAATAAAAGGAATAAACAACGTCAAGAAAAACGGTAATAGTTTAGATGTGTGTATATATGGTGGGGTGAGTTTAAAATATACACGGTGTTTCAGAATAATTGATATAATGTTGTAATATGATAACTTGACCAATCCCTGTTCAAGTGACCTGAAATTTTTTAAACATCAGAAGACACAACTCAAGATTCTGTATTTAATGTTTTAAGTTTTCCTTTCCTTTATACATCTAGAAATGTCATTCATTGCAAAAGAAAAAGCGTTTTGTTCGTTAGAGTTAGCTTGAAATGTCAAACAAAACAGATCATACTGCATTTGTGAGATTATTTTCTAACATAAAACACCTTCAATGCATGTTTGGACATGGCACAAATTTTCAAAGAAAAAGGGTAGTCCGTGTCGGGCAAGAGGATTTGGATGACCAGCAGTATCGGAAGAGATATTCGACCCGGTTCGGGAATCATTTTTTCTTGTTGCACCACAACATAAAGATGTAAATATATATGTGGCTTACACACACACACGCACAGACGCACAGACGCACAAACACACACACAAACATATATATATATATATATATATATATATATATATATATATATATATATTAGTGGTAAATATACACATAGATATGCATTCATATATCTAAAATATCCAAATTATATATACATACATGCACATACATATATTTGTATAAAAAATAATTGCAACAAGATAGAATCCAGGTAGAACTCAATGTCCAGAACAGAGTAAGGATATAATAAAAAGGTATTGTTTAAGCGTTTATATATATATATATATATATATATATATATATATATATATATATATATATATATATATATATATGTATGTATGTATATATGTATATATCATTTTTTAAGTACGTTTTAATAAAAGTTACATTGATAAACATTTCGTATTTGTTCTTTATGATATATATATATGTATGTATATATATATATATATATATATGCATTTCTTTATCCTGTCAAATCATCTTTTCATCCACTTTGCATTACTGAACAGCCAAGATCATTGTACCTTCAATTTGACTTTTTATAAAATTTTGAACTACTTGCTCAGATGTAAATTTCCATTGATAATACGACGACGAGGCAAGTGGATGTTAATTTCACATTTTAAAAAAAATCATGTCTAAACAAATACAAATATATTTTATTAAAAGTAATAGCACATTAAATCTCTTTACATATTATCTATGTATATAAAGTGTAAACGAAATGCGTATAAACATCTTCCGGAAAGAAACAAGCTTATATAGATATTGTAATACTAAATTAATTCAGACATCAGGAGATTAATACAAGTTATTATTGTACATTATAATCACAAGATATTCTCAAAATGGTGGAGTTTAGCTTCCAGACATTTATTAGTTCTGCAAAGTATTACTTCGGAGACGTCGCACAAAGTGTCCAGTGGGATTGCTTCACAGGCATTATCATTTTCTTGTCTAAGGGCTGGTCACTTTTCTTCTATATGCAACATCCTTTCGTGTACCTCATAATTAAATCCGAAATCAAGTTTTTCTTTTCCTGAAGTATGTATACATTATATATATATATATATATATATATATATATACCTGTTTTCAAAAATCAGGCGGTTTTTAAATATCACCATCGCAACTGAATGGAGATTTTCTTCTCTCAGATATATATATATATATATATATATATATATATATATATATATATATATATATATATGTGTGTGTGTGTGTGTGTGTCCCCAGCACTTTGACAACGTGAAGTAGATTAGCTCCCTTATGAGACATTAATTCTTCGTACTAGTATTTTTAAATTCTAACAAATCCCTCAATTTTTCGGAAATCATATTTTGTAAAGCGTTATGAAAAGTTTCTAAATATTCATAAGATTTGCTTATACATTTCAAACCATCTACTTAATTTCTTCAGGAAATAAAAGGGAGAAGTCGCGCCAACCTAAGTGACAGAGCTGATATTATATGTACAAATTTAAAAAAAAAAATCTAACTGGAAAGTTTGTTAGAATTGGTCAGAAGCGACTTACGCTTTTATGGTGGAGCTGTTCTGTTGTCACCTTTTTCCTTCTTGGGATTTTCTTCTCAGCTTATCTTCTCTTTTCGGAAGATGTACTAATACCTTTTTTTTTTTCTTTTCTTTTCTTGGAAGTCACTCCGACTGGAGCCTTGTATTGATAATTTATTTCGTCTACTAAGTTTTCCATGTTAATCTTTAAAAATTTGTTTGGAGAATTATCGCTAGGCTGGAAAATGCTAGCATAGTAGTTACTTAGTAACCACAGTCTATTAGGGTCCCTTTTATTAGGTTGGTGCAGAAAAAATGACGTAATAATCTTGATTTTTGACGTCAAAAAACGCCATTATTACGTCATTATTTTTGCACCAAAATAATAATAGGCACATCGCCATATTGTATTCTACTTAGCAACACGGCGCTATGATTTGGTTTCCTGCCAATTTCTGGATTTACTTAATAGCAATATTTGCTCGACACTGTCTCCTTTCAACACGCTGCCATCTTGGATTTTTACTTACCAGTCCCAACTCAATTTATTAAAGTCATTTCATTTGTGCGTATTTCTATGAAATATGACTTTAAGTCACATTTTTAATTTCAACGTCGACGAGTTTCAAACACGAACATTTCTTTTCATAAAAGACTATGTGAAACAGTAAAATTTCCAACGATTTACCACTTGCTCGTGGTTATTTATTAAATTAACCATATTTGCATATCCACACTCAAATTTTAGAACGTTTTATTCGGTCCAATATTTCAGCAGTTATCAGAAATTAAAAACGTTGTTGATTGTTGGCAATCAGAAATTGTTTCGCATTTTCATTAAGAAATCTGCCTTTGTTTTGTATCAGGCTTGGTATCAATTTTTCCTGTAAATTATTATATTTTATTTACATGGTCCCCATATATACACATACATACATACATATATATATATATATATATATATATATATATATATATGTATGGTCCCCATATATACATATATATACATATATATATGTGTGTGTGTGTGTGTGTGTGTGTGTGTGTGCGTGTGTGTGTGTATGTAAAGTTCGCTATATAGATATACATACATACATACTCGCATTTTAAGTCAGTGGTGGGTTTTTTGGGTTTTTTTTAATATCTTTTTTTAAATTTGAAGTTAAATTATATATCCCGGCCGCGACTAGAGAAAACTGAACAATAAATTGGCCTCTTCGTGAAAACGTGCGTTCTACATTTGTTTAATAAACACCATTTTTATATTGCGTACTTTAGACCTCGCTTCCTCAGTGACCATCACGCCTTTCACTGCTCTATTTGCCGTTTTAAGGAAAACAGATTCCATCTTTCAAATGTTTTGGCATCCATGCATGTTTTTTCGATTTCGTAGCCGAAAATTAACTGAGCCTTTTTTAAAAAAAATAATGGATATTTTTTATACACATAATTTACTTATTATTCCAAGCATTAAATTTAAAATGGCATTTAATCTTCAGTGAGCGGGCGAGTCGACGCACTAAAAATACAAAATAAACAAAAAACAAAACAAAAAAAAAACACTGAAAAATAAACTGGTTGTTTATTTCAAACACGGATATCCAATAATAATAACGTCCGGTGAAAATTAGTTTTAATTTGTTATTAAATTTCATAAGCTTATATGACCAGTCCTTGATATATCCGGCTTTATTGCGTGTGCATATATATATATATATATATATATATATATATATATATATATATATTATTGTTATTATTATAAATTAATTGATATAAAATATGTTTTTTTTCGCTACACAGTTCTAACCATATTTCAAAAATGGAAGCTGAAACCTCCGAATTTAATTTTGTAATTAAATTAAAGACATTAGTTCCATTTCATCGTTAAGCGAATTTTGGAGTAACTTTTAAAATTACTGGGTTTTGAAGACACAGAAAAAATCATAATTCACGTTTCCAAGGATACAGAGAAATCCAATTCAACCAGACAAGGGGTGTTTGCGTGTTCATTATCACTGTATTTTCATGTATCAGTTATTAGTTACATTTTGGTAGGGGTAGGGATGTATTTTTCATCTGACATCTGTTAAATGCATGTCGTCTGGACTTTTTTAAAAAAAATTATTGTTAAGGGCAAAAATTCTTACGGCATTTTTTTCTATTTGTATATTTAAAGATTTTTGGGTGGTGTCTAGGTTAGAATACATTTTATTTAACTACGATTTGAAAAATATTTTGACTTTTAATTTTTAATATTCTATATTTCTTTTAAGAACAAGTACATGTATTAGAATCCCTTACAGTATGTAGAATTATTTTCACATCAAGTATAAGTATGTATATTATTAAGTAACATTTTTTTTAAATTTATATTTAAATATTATTTAAGTAACATTTATGACAATGACGGCAAATATAGCTAATTAATTTCACTGATTTAGTGAACTTTCATTTTTTATATAAACTTAGTAATATATTGTTTCTCGTGTAAGTACAATTTGACATTCAATGGCAGACATTTTCTAGCTTTTCATATTAATTTCATTTTACTGTGTCTTTAAAACCCGGTAATTTTAAAAGTTACTCCAAAATTCGCTTGTGGATGAAATGGAAATAATGTCTTTAATTTAATTACAAAATTAAATTCGGAGCTTTCAGCTTCCATTTTTGAAACAGGGTTAGAACTGTGTAGCGAAAACACATATTTTAAATCAATTAATTTATAATATTAATGCTCTGTAAATTTAGTTTGAGCACTATTTTGTAAAAATAAAAATATCTATAAGAACCCTGTATTATATATCTAACTGTCCTTACTTTTTATTTTTATTTATATATATATATATGTGTGTGTGTGTGTGTGTTTATAGATTCATATATATATATATATATATATATATATATATATATATATATATATATATATATATATATATATATATATATTTATGTATAAATTTATTCTACAAAACTCCATTCATATATGTTCCCTGTAATAATATGCACATATCAGCCCAATTGCAGTAAGATTGTCTTTGTAATTTACCCCTGAGCTTCGAGAAGATGGAAAGTAATTGGTTTGGAAAAAATACGGTGTCTTTCTTGATGTATTTCCTCTTAATTTCAAGAAACTGATTAATGAGCTAGAAAGTATCAGTATAAAATAAATAGTCATGTTTGAATAATAACATATAAATGCATTTGAATACACACACACATACACACACACACACATATATATATATATATATATATATATATTTATATATATATATATATATATATATATATATATATATGTATATATATATATTGAAAATCATGGATTGACAGTATATCCCTTAGAAATTTCGAGTAATATTAATTCTTCTACTGTATATAAAAACGAAAGCAATATTCCATGAGAATGTGAAATTTATAAATAATATCGTTCTAATTTCGCCATGTTTCTTTCTTTATTTTCAATATTTGCTGCTTACTCACGCTAGTAGAATGAAGGTCGGAGAGATACGATAAAAAGGAACCAACCATTGCGGAAAAAATCAGTTAAGAATTAATAAGATTTCGCATCTACGTTGACAAGCCGGTCTGCATATAGAGAAAAATTCCTCCCTAAATCTAACAAGCCTGGATAAATTCCTATGTAATTGTACAGTTCCTGCCATGTCAGTAAATCCTTCAAGACCAAACATTGGATTTCGTGAGACGTTGTCCCTATTACTTTACCATAAGAGCCAGTAGGCATGTTACTGTCAGTAACACGTTACTAATGAGGACATGTAGTCTCTAGCTTTCTGCAAATCCTGTCGAAATCCCTGTCTAAATAAACATGTCCAGACCTGGATTAGTGTCGTTGCTTGGTGTCTTGACAGGCGAGATGATGTCACCGAAGGTAATGATTTAAAGAATGCGCTCACTTATCAGAAGGGAAAGAGAAAGACAGCTATATCCTATCATTTGCTTCTGGTATATACGGGCGTTCGTTTGAGAAATACCTGAAGTGGGGAGCATGTCAAAGTGGGCGTGGTTTGACAGCTGATAGCATGTTAGGAAGAGTTCAAGCGAAGTCTTTCTGGTGAATCTTGATAGGTATATTCACATGTGTATTTTTGTATTTGTGTATGTGTATATTTTAATGAGCAGGTCTAAATTAACGGGTGGAACATTAAAAGTATTTTAATTTAATAAAGTATTATCACCTTAAATTCTCTTGTATACATACATACATACACACATGTATACATCCATTCATATATATATATATATATATATATATATATATATATATATATATATATATATATATATATATATATATATGTGTGTGTGTATGTATGTATGTATGTATTACAAATTAACTCATTTAAAATATGTTTTTTTCGCTACAAAGTAATAAACATATACATGAGAAACGAGAAAAGAAATAGTTATTTTTTGCCGTCATTGTCAAAAAATTTTCTTAAATGATATATAAATAATAAAATTAAAAAGCCGGAGCTGTTAATATATATATATATACTTTTATTTGATATGAAAAAATAATTTTAAATAATTTAAGTAATTCTATTACATTTACTTGTTTTAAAAAGAAATATAGTCTATTAGCAATTAAAAGCACAAATATTTTAATATTTTAGTTAAATAAACGTATTCTAAGCCTTTAAACACCCCTAGAAAGAATCTTTAAGCATATACAAGTAAGAAAAAAATGGGGAAAAACTTTTTGCCGTTAATAATAATGAAAAAAAAAATCAACAGATGGTATACATTTAACGGATGTCAGAATTCGTTGAAAAATACAGACCTACCCTTCCTAAACTTAACCTCTTTTTCGAACGTAAGTAATAAATGATACAACAATAGTCAAAAAAATGACTCGCTACCGTCTTTGCCTGAATAAGTGGATTGCTCTGTATCCTTGGAGAGACGAAATTATGAATTTATGTGTGTTTAAAACTCAGTAAATTTAAAAATAAGTTATTCCAATATTCGCTTGAAGATGAAACGGAACTAATGCTTTTAATTTAATTATATAAGTAAATTTTAATTTTTAGCTTCAGTTTTGAAACATGGTTATTACTGTATAACGAAAATCATCTTAAATCAGTTCATTTATAATATTTATGGTTTGAAATTTACGTTCAACACTGTTTTGTAAAAAAAAAAATAAATATCAATAAGAACAGCGGATTATATATCTTACTGTTCTTTCTTTTTATTTATAGATATATACATGCACACACACACACACACACACACACACACACACACACATATATATATATATATATATATATATATATATATATATATATGTGTATGTATATATTCAGACACGCGCGCACGCACAAACATACACACACAAGTACACACACATACATATTTACAGCTGGTGTTAAGAAAATATAGCGCGATATAAGACAACAAAGATATTAAGTATTTATATATTCTAAAATACTGACCTAAAACTATATAGAAACCAAAAATGAATGTTAATTTTTATTTAAATTTGTGATTTATATTTTATATTACACATAAATGGGAGATACATTTTATTTTTTTAAAACATAAAACCAGAAAATTTTCTTTTCACAATTAAATTGAAATATGAAATAAAATATTAATACCCGTTTATTGTAAATATAAAATATAAATGCCTTCTATTCTAAATGCAATATATATATATATAAAACCTATAATCCACATATAATACATGGACTACGCCAGCATGGCGGTAACCAGATATACTGTGTCCATAAAGTTCGTATGCACTTTAAAAAATTTATAACTTTATTTGTATTTGCGTCAGAAATAATTTGTAAAAAGGATTAGAAAGAAGTAAATTTCTGTTTTTGTAAGATTTTATTGTAATTTTATTCAGATTTCCAGATGTCCTCCATCATTAGAAATACAAAAGTGTAATGTGATTTTGCAGTTCACGGAAAATATTTGCCAATTGATTTAAAGTAACGCCAGAAATCACATTAGCTAATATAGCTCTACTTAAAACTAGGTACGTTAAACTTTATAACATTTATTGCAGATTATTTCTATCGCAAATACAAAGAAAGTTATAAATCTTTTAAATTGCACACGAACTTTAAGGACATCCTTTATTTATATTAACGAACGTTCACAACCTGTATATTGCGTTCTGTATGAAACTCCTATTCGTGCTACCGGTGAGAGATATTTTAGTAATAAATATATATATATATATATATATATATATATATATATATATATATATATATATATATATATATATATTATTCTCCTATATACATATTTGAGAATTTCTTCCAAAAATTATAAAATACAATGAAACCTGTATAAAATCTTGCACCCGACTAAATCTTCATCAAATAATGACTCTGAAATAAAGCATTATATATTAGGTTGGTGCAAAAATAATATCGTTTTTTGACGTATTTTTTAAAGTCAAAAACCGATATTATTTTTGCACCAACCTAATAGTATATTGCGTGAAATATGAGCAGCAATAACCTGTAACATTTGGGAAGACTATCCGACCTGACGATAAAGTATGTGACTGAAATTCTCATTGAAGCATCCATATTTTTTGCTTAGTCATACTAGTTATATTTTTGAAATCGTTTTATCCTAAGCAAAGTAATACCAATCAAACGTAAATTGCTATTCAGACAAAAAAATGTGAAGTTATTTGTGAGGGGAAAGGACAATGAAAAAATTCAGGAAGATTGACTTTGCATTTAAATGTTTGAAAATTGTTGGCGTCAAGGAAGCAATAAAAAATTAATTGATTAATTTCTTTTTTTTTTTTATATGTTATCAATCTTTCATGCGTCTTATTTAAAGCCGGAATATAGTTTTAGATTGTAAGAATGTTTTATTTGGATAAAAATGATTTACATTTAAAGTCATACTAATTAATCTATGGCTGAAAAAAGAAGATTCAATTCATATATTTCCCAAAGTTATTTATAGTAAGTGAATGTAACGAACCTGACTGGAATTAAAACGCAGCTCTCCGATCACCAGTTCCGTGACATTAGCCATTAATTACCGGTACATCCAAGTTTACTGTATCTGGTATTACCAAAATAAGGAACGAACCGGAAAAAAGTTTCACACGCAAGAAGTACGAGCCCCCCCCAAAAAAAACAAAAAAACTATTACAGTAGAACTTACGATTATATCAAGTTATTTCAGCAAGAAATGGTAAGTTCGAGGTTCGAATCTAGTAGCATGCTTAATTTGATTTTTGAGTTTTTGTTCCAAAGATATTCATGTTCTTTGCAGTTGAAGTAGCCATGAAACAATGACGATAAATATTACATACAATCATCACATTGAAAATCTATTGGTCAGTTGTCGTTTTTTGAGTAGTGAATTAAATTATTAGATTTACTTCTGTGGTGACGTATCATTTTAAATATTTGAACCCAATTTCTTTAATCCAATGTATTTCTATACACGAATTAAACTATTCCACTGTGAGACAAGAAACATATAATCTATTATTAAAAAAAATACTGACGAGGACAAAACTGAAATAATTATCAGATATAAGAAACCTCAAATGTTTCGATGTGGATTTTAAGAAGCTGACATCATTCAAATATGAACTTAATATCTTATATCCACTCAAGGATTTTTCCAAGTTTTCTTTTTTCATTTTCTCATGATTATAGATAGTAGTAAAATGCCTGAAAATAAAGGAATTATATTCATAGTTAATTTAATGTTTTAACGTATTTTATCATACTTCTTTAAGTTCAGATCATATCACTGTTCACTGTATTGTCAAGAATACAGGTAGACCACAAAATGAGGTTTTATGTACAGACATATGTTAATGTTTAGTTATTTAATATTTACCATTAAATTTATGGATACGATATCAGTCTCGCGACTAAGTCGATCATCAGACACGCACACACACTCACACACACACGCACGTACACACACGCGCACACACACACACACACACACACACACACACACACATATATATATATATATATATATATATATATATATATATATGAAGAGAGAAAGATAGGAGCATATAGAGAGAATTAACAATGTAGTCGAACCTGCCAGAATCCTTAAATCTCAAATCTATGAACAAAAAGTGACCTTTGGATAATCTACTAACATCCATCTAAATACAAACACGTCCTATAATTTTCTTATAAATCGGGGGTGTCCGAAAATAAACTATTTCAGTGAAATGGGAATTTTGTTTTAAAAAAAAACAAAAAAAAGACACTTTTCTTTCTGTTCATCATTTTTTAATATTTGTTATAAGTGTATAAATTTAAAATTTTGTTTATAAATTTTAAATTTTGTTTATAAATTCATAATTTTGTTTATAAATCTATAATTTTGTTTATATATTTATAATTTTTATAGTTTTTTACACTTTTATTTTAATACTATTTCAGAACCCTATTATTAATGAATACATAAGAACGCTTCTTTTTGACACCGTACCCACATTTCATCTCAGGGGGCTTTATTAAAAAAATGTTTATCGCCAAAAGATCGTAAGTTTAGCTGAGGTTAAAGAACACATTCATTGATCCGTACAGAAGATAATTCTTAAAATGTGTTTTTCAAAATGTGTTTCTCAACGCTAAGCATAGATTTGAAATTTGTAAGGGTACAAACGCAGCACATGTTGCCAAATTTCAATAAAATATTAATTAAGTAATAAACATATAATTGTGTCAGTTGTTATTTAATTGCCCGATTTCATTGAAATTGTTAATTCTGGTCAATCCTGAATGTTACATAAATAAAAATGAATAGGTGTCATTTTTATGAATAAAATATGTAGAATATTAATTCATATGCTTCCATCAATAAACCCAAGCCAAATGTATATTTTCATATCACCAGCATTCATAAAGCTGTTCCAGACACTTGTTTTCACACATCCAATTTCATGATCGCCTCATGCAAAAAAACTGAAAAAAAAACACGATGAGATACCTTTCTCCAACACACATACACTCACAAAATATGGCGCCAGACACTGCCAAATTTTATAATAATAATAACAGATTTCAATCAAATTTACACAAACAAACATTTCATAATACACACGATTGTTCACCAATAATAACAAAATAATGATGACAATAAAATTTAATCCCGAATTAACAGCGTTGATTTAATCCCAAGTCAACACAGATACAGATACTATTTGCATTCAGCATTATTTTGATGCACAGACATCTAAACAAATACTTTTCTCGCTTCTTCTCCCTACCATAACCAGGAAATTAACGCATGCAGACACTACAAGACAGACACAAAATACCACTCACTAGAATTCAGAGACAAATACAAATACACACACACACACACACACACACACACACAAAATATATGTAAACATAAAAACATTTGTAGGGCCAATAGAAACAAACAACACAGCTTTAAAAAGATCGATATTTTCTATTCTAAATTCTGATGAATCTTAAATAAAAGCGAAAAGTGTTAGATTTCATATGTATTTTTTATGTCGGATTTCATCCATATTTGTCCAATGCATATATATATATATATATATATATATATATATATATATAGTCTTCCACAGAAAGACTGTTTCGCTGGATCACCTCTCATCGGTGTGGATTGAAGTCCGGTTGCCTCTAGCTAGGATCGAATGCCGGCTGAATTGGCGTCAGACGGAGATTTTACCCTGAATCCGCTGGTGCACGGCAAGGAAGAAAGTCGATTTTAAGCGTATTTATTTTTAGATAAACACACAGTGGCTGAGAAGAATCCATTTGATTTAGCGAAGAGTATTGCATTATCAGCCGTAATCGTCACTGTTTACAAAATCACATTTCATTCCCCAGAGAACTCAAGCGAAATACATTTTTCAGGAGCATATATATTGTCATCTACAGACAGACTGTTTCGCTGTATAACAGCTCATCAGTGGGTCTACACGTCATAGTAGGAAGGTGTTCCCGATTCCTCTCCTTTTCTCAGGCCTTAATAGTGATGCTGTCATTATTTTTTTGTGATATGTCTGGATGGCTGCAACGTATATTCATACTGTGGGTATTGGTTTGGCTGTTTTCTGGTTGCTGTTGCCGACTGGTATATAGGAGCCCGAAATTTTGCGTAGCGTCTTAGGCGGCTGCTCAAATCAAGAGTTGCAGTGCCACGTAGCACAAGAAGGGTGACCATGTAAGCACCTCCGCTTCCTAACCGTGTGGACACACTATGTTGCAGCTTGAGCTTAGTCCCTTTCCTAAGCTTGTTGCATTAGATGACCGTAGGCTACTACTACGTTAGGCCTTTCTTTACGATTATAACACAACATGATTATAAACAACCAAAGATATAAACCTAAACCAGTTCAGAAAATTACATCTAAACTCTTCAACGTTACTTGCTCCAAAATTCATGGTATTCGTGCCAATTTCTGCAGTGTTGAATAGTTCCTCTTCGAAAAGTCTTCAGACACACCCTAGTTCTCTGCGAAACTAAAATTAACTCTTTAATCCCCATCTCTGGTTTCTCGATTTATGTCGATCTTTCTGTCCTTAGGAAAGGTTCTATGTCAACATCCATGGCATGAGTGTTTATGTCCGCGAACATCTCGCTAGCGAACTCTTTCTTGAATCTTCAGACATTTCTTTCGTGTGTTTCAGCCTCTTTCTGCTTAACTCATTCAATTATCTCTTCTTTCTCTACCGTTTCCCTTCCTCTCATGACTGCTGCGTGTTACATAGAATATTCAATAATATAGACAAGACCATCAGTCTACATCCGTTTGCAAATATATTTATGTTCGGTGATTTTAATGCCCACCATAACAGGTCGCTTAAGCACTCTGTAACTAAATCGCTTCTCAATCACTCAATCTCGCACGCAAGTGGTTGTTTTCCTTTCATATTCCCTCAATAAACCTAACTGACACAATTCTCTTCTCGATCTCTTTTTTTAAATTCTATCCCTGAATCTTTTCACATTATGCAGTTCTGCTCTCTTGGCAACTCTTATCATGCAGTGGTGTGCATTAACATCTCTTTCCGCTCTAAGTCAAGAACCCCACCCCCCTCTAAAAGCAGAATATATTTCTCTCCTTAACGAACGGATTGGAGAACGTTCGGTGATTTCCTTCTGGGCGTCCTTTGGAATGATTTTTAAATCATCCTCTTCGAAAATATCGGTTTGGTATCTATTCCTGATTGAAAGCAGGCATCGATAATTTAATTCCAGCAACATAAACTCCATTCATCTCCTTTTGTTCTCACCTGCATGCTCGGCCGCTATATCTGCAACAGATGTCTCTGATCGTAAGGAGTTCAAACGTGTCCTCAAAGAAGCGAAGTTATTTTTTGCTGATAGAATGAAACAACATATAGCATTTCGTAAGTTCGACTCTAGAGATTATTGGTGGCCCTCCAAGTGTGTGCTGAGGAACAGTAAATCCTCAATCCCACACCTATGCAATCAATTCTAAGCTTGACATATACAGCAGATAAGGTTGAATGCTTTCCTCTGAAATTCTCTTCCAACTCAAAACTTGAGACATTTAGATTACCTACACCTGATTTCCTCACTGGAACTGAGGCTATACTGACTGATATTCGCATAACCCATCACTCGTATCAGACATAATTTCGACACCCAAAAGGCAAGCCGATGTGACGAGATCCCAGCCGTCGTCCAAAGGAATGGTGCCCCTGAGCTGGCTCCATTTCACTCCAGACTCTACAAATATTGCTCGCTGCTTCCTGCTTATGGGAAGTCCTCTGTAGTTCCTGTTTTATGAATTCTGGAGAACATTTTGTCCCCATTAACTATCGCCCTATTAGTTACCTGCTGTCTTTCTGCAAATAATTGGAGGTTTTAATCAATGCTGTAATAGTTAAGCGTCTTACCTCTCACAACTTACTCTCTGCCAAAAATATATTCTCCGCTTTGCCCGGTGGATGTTCTTACAGCCATCACTGAATATGTATATCAAGCTCTTCAGGGTTTGGAATGCTGGTTTTCTATGTACGCTCCAGGGCCACTGTATTGCAAGATGACTGTTTTATTTAATCCAGTCATTCTTATCAATTCTTGAAATGAAAATTGTTTCGAAAGGGCTTGCTTCCAGATCTTTACACACGAACGAGGGTATCCCCCAATGCTCTATCCTGGGTCATACGCTGCTTCTGATGTTCATCAAGGATCTTTCCGTTGCAATCAGTTCCCAAGTAGGCCTTTATGCAGATGACAATACCATTTACTCCTGTCTCAATAGTAAATCAGATCTAACAAAGTTATTCTGGCCGCTGCTTTTTGAAAAGGGGAACCAATCAGTGGTCAACTGGAGACAGGAAATAGCTTGTAAATTTTAATATACGTCAAAAACGAAACTGCTCTCCTTTAAACTCCATAGAAAAACTTCCATGGATGATGATCGACTCCTGTAAAAGCCCCACATTGTGCCTTCCTCGCCTCACGATTTTAACGGAAAAACTTCATTGAATCACTAGCGGTATCTACTTCAAGGAATGTTTGGTCACAGTGACGTAAGAGAAGGCTTTCCTCGCCGAAATCCATCTTTTATATATACAAATCCAAACATTCGCCCATGCATTGAATACTGTTTCTATATTATCTCTGGTGATCCAGCTATTCATCTCGAGGTTCTTGAAAAAATCCAAAGAATGATCTGCAATGTGATCAATCCTGACTTGGCATTTAGTCTTGAGTAACTTTCTCATAGACAGGGTGTAGCCTGCCTCTGCCTTTTCTACAAATATTTTATGGCAACTGCTCTTACGAGCTTTTTACTCTTCATTTAAGTTTGCTACTAGATGGTCATCTAGTTCCTTTTTATATTTGAAATTAAATTAAATGTAACCACCACTTGTATTCCAAACTTCTTGGACTTCCCGCAAATGGAACAAATTTATATTTATTTTCTCCCCTGAATATTACAATCTTCAGAAATTTAAATGTAACGTCAACTGCTATAATCTATCGTTTTGAATCCTGTTCATGTTTTTCATTTCATCCTTCCACAGCTGTAACTAGATTTCTCTCCCTTTCATCTCTGCGTAATTGTGGTATAATTGTTATTATTCTTGATTTTATTTTATTTCCTTTGATTTCTGGTTTGTACACATTTCTTTCTAGCTCCAGCCCAGAGATCTAAGGTCAGAAATGGCATCATGCCATTTTTCACTGTCCAATTAGAAAAAACAAAAAAAAACAAAACAAAACAAAAAACACGCACACAAACACAAACATATTTTATATAGATAAATCCCTTCATAATGTGTGGTCTGTACTCATAAGAACATTTTTTTTTGTATTCCATTAACGGATAAGCTTCAGGAATCCCTTCACTGAGTCTACTGAATTATTTTCCAAACAATCCGAGGGCTCCAACTACAACAGTGATTGCTGATGTCTCCATGTCCCAAATTTTTGAGATTGAATCGAAGGTTCTTGTATTTTGATAGCTTTTTGATAGCTTCAAAGATACATTGCAGTCTGCAGGGACTGCCATATCAATAAAGAGGCAATTTTTTTTTCGCGGTCTCTAATAACAATGTCTGGAAGTTTAACCGTGATTGTTCTGCCTGGGTATTTTGTGTAGTGCTCTAAAATTATTACAGGGCCCTACTACCTTACCCGGGTATGGGTGGTATACATAGCAATTTCTTTCAGTCTCCTTCCCGAAGAATTTTCCATTGGGAGATTTTGGTCCACTCTGTCGTGACGTGTTTTATATTTACTAGGTGCCAATTCTCAATTATCGCTGAACTTT
>OZ010605.1:80719298-80721798 GCA_963932145.1 Acanthosepion lycidas
GAGAGAGAGAGTGAGAGAGAAATAAATGACAGTACGTAAGGCAATATAAACAATGTCAACAAGACAGATACGTGATGCAGTATTATTTTGCAACATTTAAAATCATTCTTTACACAGATGATTAGAGATACAGTATAAAAGTCTGTTGTTGCACCTTGTATACAAATGATGGGCTTTATTTGGCCCAAACTCATGCAGTTGGATGAAATCAAAAATACTCATTTCATTGGTACAAAAGCACACATAAATTTTCATTTATTCTTGCCTTTATTGCAATTCAGAATTCAGACACAAGTAGAAGTCATTGTTATAACTTTCATTTAAACTCTAAAATATGAAATCAGTAGACACTCCTCTCACTCAAAACATTCGAATAAATGCTTATAAATAAGATTAAATGGAATTCACTGGGATAAAAACATAAGTCGTTTGTACGTCATAATCTCTTTTAAGCAGTGTCAGGGTTTGGCATCTCGGACTGCGAAATCTTTCGAAAAATCCATTACAATATGAAAGTCAAAATAAAAGATAATTCTGTCTGATTGATATGCACATTTAAAGGGATGGGTAAAGTCTAAATCATTTTGTCATATTAACTGTTTTCTTTATGGCAATCAAAATCTAAAAGGAGTTAATTATCCTTTGCTTCATAAATCGAAAGGTATCTACAAATATAAAATAGTTTTACGAATCACAGAATCATAAATTTTATATCTATAAATTCAAATCATATTTACTTTGATATATGGTTTATATTAGTTTTTTTTTAAATCTATTCACTTCAACTAAACAGATAATAACTGTAAGATACTATTGGTAAGTAAATGGCTACAGGGATTGAAAGAGATAAAAACGACTTAACAAGAAACCGAAAACACAATCCTAACAAGGAATAAAGAGATAATCTTCATCACCTTTAGTGCTTGGTAAGAGAATATATATTGTAAACATTTACGATTCGGACAAAACGTTCGTACATGAAAAACGGATCTTAAAAGAATTCTTCCGTGTCATTGAAAAAAGACTGAAATCAATTATCAAACTAATCAAGGGTAAAGGAGGATATTTAGACGAGATCTAAAATTAACCATAAAATATTTTTTTCTATTTGTCATATTAAACTTTCTAATAAAATACATGTCTAACTTTTTAAAAATGTTTCATAAATTTCCCTTATTTAAAGTACAAAACAACTACATTTTGTCCTCAAAATTTTGAACTGCAATACATACACACACACCCACACACACACGTTTGTGTGTATGTGTGTATATATATAGCGTGCGATGGATAAATTGTCGTCTAAATTAAGCAAAAAATAAAAATGACGCAAAACAGATATATTTACCAAAATTAAATAAAAAATAACTTGGAATACTAGAGCGAAAATTTATTCAATAAATGCCTCCTAATCAAATGGAATACGAAAGAAATAGAAATTATTCGTTCCTATGTATGCCGGTTGGCGGGTACTAGCAAAAAAAACTGGTGGAATATAGCTGCATGGAAATACACTGTGTCGTGCCAGACAATGTTAAACCCTCCATAATTTACCCTACAAAATTATAAATCTACCATTCGTCCATGCTTTAAATATTACTGCCAGATATGAGCCGTTGCCCCTGATATATATTTAGAAACTTCTGATAAAATACAATATAATTGGTCCAGACCTAGCATTTTGGCTTCAATAATTTTTGCAAATGATTAATTCAGCTTCCTTGTACACTCTTCTCTAAATACTGGCATCAAATTGTTCTGATGAGTTTTACCTTATCATCTCTGAATTTTTAAAATTTAGGCACAGCACTAGATTTGTTGCAATGTCGCATCATTTTATATTTGAAATGGCTAGATATATCAGTAAGTTCTATGTTTAGTGCTTCTTCTATTTCATTTCTCACTTGTAGAACAACTCTTCTAAGTCTTCTTGCTTCCCTGTCAATTTTGACCTTCAAAGATTAAGTGCGATATCAATCATTACCTTCTGTTTTCTTAATAATTGTTCTTTTATAGTCTTCACTCATTAATTGTTTTTCTCATATTCTCTAACTAGCAATAACTGCTTGTGTCTTAGCAGATTTATTGACTTGTTTAGGATGAAATGATTAAAATATGACGATAGAATAGCCTATGAACCGCTACTTTTCATCAGGGGGAAAAGTGTTGTAAAGTGGAAAATAATTTATCAAATATAAAACAGTGGGAAACCACTGAATTATGTCACGGTTTGGAAGTCAGGACTGGGAAGCTCCAGCTCAGATATTAAAGCATTATTGCTTTTTTTTATTTGATTTAACTCTGGTAGAGTTAGAGCACAGCAGGTTGAGTCATTCCTGAGTCTTTCAGGACAACCATCACGTTCCTGCACTTCATTAGGGAGATATTTTGTGCCGTTACAAAGATTGGTGTTGGGTGATGAACCCGTCTAGTGCCATAGTGTCCAGAATTATATATGACTCGAGAGCTCTTGTTTTGCTTCGAAACTGTACATAGTGAA
>OZ010605.1:80724298-80746798 GCA_963932145.1 Acanthosepion lycidas
ACTGCGTGTTATCTAGAATGATTAAGAGTCTGAACAACACTAGCAAACACTCAAACCCTCTCCCACGCTGACTTGCGACTTCGTGCTAGCATACCTCTCGAAGGCTCAAGTGTTCTGTCAATCTATGCTTATCTCCGTTTAACCCTGTACTATCTATCACTATATATCCATTGCTTGATTCTGATGTTTCCATTCGAAGTCTCACATTTTGAATGCCTGACAGCTATCAATTTTGCAACCTAACTAGTAGAACTTGTGACGATTTCACGGTTTTCCCATTTAAATATTCTCTATGAATTTGTTATAAAATTTGATAAGAAAGGATGGTCAGAATTGCTTTAACTACAAGGGAGATTACGGTTTTGAGGGTCATCATTTTCAACTTCCTGAATGTTGATAAGTAGTTCATAAAGAAATATGTATGGCAAGATAACAAAGTAGAAAAAATATTCCTTATTAGTCTGCATCATTGTTTCTGAAGTTATCACGATAGCCAAATTTTTCAAAGTCAATGTTTCTCTTAGGCATCATCTTTCACACAATAACTTCAAGGGAAAATATTGTCGATAAAATAAGCTAATATACCAAAGAGTTTAATCTCGATATTATCAAAGCTTTATTGTTATATGTGTTACTTTCATTCAAGTAAAACATCAAAGGCGCCATCTACAATGACTCCTGGGCAGAATCCAGCTATTTCAAGAATCTTCATGTGCACTATTTTGACACAACTGTGGGCGTTTCGCGTCATGTAACCTAAGAATTTGGAATTAAAGCGTTTCGGTAGATAATGTTGGGTCGCTTAAGTGAACCAGATATTCAGGCAGATTCTATTGTCTTCATATCCGTCATCTGGAGAAAGAACTAAAAACAATGATGTGATCACTCAAAAGAAAAATCTCAGTCCGATAAGTGTATTCTTCGAGCATGAAATTGCGTTTAATTTGATTCTCATGTCAAACTGTTTTCAACCAGAGCATAAAAGACAGTTTTACAAATTTTTGATGAAATTCAAATCGTTGTTTTTAAAATATTCTTTTTTTTTTGTGGGCGAGGAGTTGATTCGAGATAGTGTTGGCTCAATCATTTGTTTAAAGGCTAAAATAAGTCATATTGTCCTCTAGTATATTACTGAAAAGCATATCATCCCTTTTCTGATAGGATCTTCTAACTCGTGAGGAAATTCCAGGTAAGATAATATTTGTAATAAAAATCGTAAAACATTACTCAATATTAAAGTCCTTGGGGTCCATTACATTTCCTCACCTGAATCGAACTGAATATCGAACTGAAAATCGATATTTTCAGGTTATGCAAACTGATGACGATGTCTGATTGATTTGAGAAATTGTACAAGTCTTTCCGACTATTTATTATAATTTTATCTCGATCGAATTCATAAAATTCGATTTGTTTTATTTTCAAATATTCATATTTTCTTATTAAAGCCATTATTTATTTCTTACTCTCTCTATCTTTATTTCAATCTGTGTACTAACCTGATCGCTTAAGTGCATTTAGGCTTAAATACATTTTTCATAAACATGCAGTCATATTTCCTTTCTATCTATCTATCTATCTATCTATCTATCTATCTATCTATCTATCTATCAGCTTGTTGCTGTACATAATTTCACAACATTTGAAGGGGAAAACGACCTCTTTTTATTATGGCATTTTAAAATTATCTTTATTGTTCAATCCATTTTCGAGTCTCTTCGTAATTAGCTGAAAGCAAGAGTAGAAATTTTGTATTTTGCTAATATGTTCATAGCAAAATTACTCGGATTTTTTTCTGAACGCCAGATATCCACGCACGCACGCACGCGCGCACAAACACACGCATACACGGTTAAGCGCCATATCTGGTTGAAACACAGGTTCTCATCCGATTAGAGATGGTAAGTGACGTCGACTTTGGTCAAAACCTAGATGGGTGACCGCCTGGGAATACCAGGTGGCGTAATGTTGGATGTGCAAGTTATGTAAAGGATAATGGCTAGGAATGGGACATTAGATAAACGAATTCGATTTCCAGCTCAATGCATTCATTTGCACGCAAATACATTTGGGAATGGTGCTTTCTATTCCGTATTGAATTAATGTTACATTTTTCTATTTTTTTTTTATCTAGGAAATTGTTTATGTTCATTTCCTCTTCTCAATTATATGCGAAGTATTGTTTTGTGTTAACCTATACTACAAAATATTAGGTTGGTGCAAAATAATGACGTAATCATGTCGTTTTTGACGTATTTTGTAACGTCAAAAAACGACATTATTACGTCATTATTTTTGCACCAACCTAATATATATATATTTATATATATATATATATATATATATATATATATATATATATATATATATATATATATATATATATGTGTGTGTGTGTGTATGTATACATATATATATATATATATATATATATATATATATATATATATATATATATATATGAATGTTGTACACTTCCGTCGTTTATCGACGTATGAGTATCAGGGAACTCAGTCCGAGGAACCGACAGGCAGAAACGAGCGCATTTGATTTACTTATAGTGTTGATGGTCTTGTGCAGAACCAACCACACTTTTTGAAGTGTGGAATGGCGAGACCAAGTGCACTATGTGACGCAACAACCCCAAAACGTTCCTTCGCATTTTGCGAATTCAGATGTGTCCTTCTCCTAGACCAGTTGTCAACTAAGGGTATAAAACCCAGTTTTCCATTCTATATATCAGTAGCTAAGAGAATGTAATGGATTCAACTGGAATTGGAACACGGCTCTTCGATTGCTATATATATATATATATATATATATATATATATATATATATATATATATATATATATATATATGTATGTGTGTGTTTGTGTCTCTGTTTATGGCCTGACGATTGTGTCTAGCATGAAACAGACAGTCGCCTCAAAGTGTTGACTTCAGTGTTCACTTATATATATATATATATATATATATATATATATATATATGTATATATACGTATATGTATGCATATATATATATATATATATATATGTTTTGATATGTGTACAAATATGTAAAAGTACATATGTATATTCATATATATGTTTATATTGATATATATATATATATATATATATATATATAGATAGATAGATAGATATGTGTGTATGTATGTATGTATATATAGGTGTATTTATGTATTTATATACGAATATACATATATATATATATATATATATACGAATATATATATATATATATATATATATATATATATATATATATATATATATATATATATATATATATATATATATATATATGGGTGTATAAGCATTTCTATATGTGCCTCTGTTTATATGTACATATATACAATGATATACATGGATAAATTGGTTATAACTGATCTAATATTACCGTTTCTTCATTATGACTCTACCGTTATTCCTCTCATTGGTATTATTATTATTATTATTTTTATTTTCTTTGCTTTCTGGCGTTTACACATTTCTTTCTGGGTCCCACCCAGGGACCTAAGGTTAGAAATGGCATCATGACACTTTTCACTGACAAAAAAAAAAAAAAAAAAAAATTACATAGATAGAGCCCTTCGTAAAGTGTGGGCTGTACTTGTCAGAACAATTTTTTGTATCTCCTTGAGGCATGGGCTTCCAGGAATCCCTGCAATTAGTCTACTGCAATCTTTTCCAACCAGTCCTAGGGCTCCAACTACAACAGGGATTGTTGATGTTCCCATATGCCACATTTTCGAGACCTCTATTTCAAGGTCCTTGTATTTTGACAGCTTTTTGAATATCTTCAAAGATACATTGCAGTCAGCAGGGACTGCCATATCAATAAGGAGGCACCGTTTTTGTTTGTGGTCTTTAATAACAATATCTGGTCGGTTGGCCTTGATTGTTCTGTCAGTGTGAATTGTGTAGTCCCATAGAATTGTAACAGGTCCTATCTCCGTAACTGGGTCTGGGTGGTGTTGGTACCAGTTTCTTTCAGTTTCCTTCCCGTAGAAGTTGCAGATTTAGTTTCCTTCCCGTAGAAGTTGCAGATTTAGTTTCCTTCCCGTAGAAGTTGCAGATTTTTATTATTATTATTATTATTATTATTATTATTATTATTATTATTATTATTATTATTATTCCTCTCATTTTTAATTTATTATTATTATTAGGATTATTAATTTTCATCATTATTACGATATTATAAAAATAATATTAATATTGCTTTTAAATTGTGTTTCATTTGGAAATGTTTTTCGATTTTATTCAATAAATTTTCGATAATACTTTCTATATTTTTCTATACTTTTTAAAAAGAAATTCTTTTTGGTCATTTTATATTTTAATTTTAAATTATGATTTAATATTCAAAATTTAAAATTTGAAACATTAGATTTTAATTATAAATTTCTTACTCGATTTATGTCATTCACAATATTAATAATTAAGAATGTTAATAATATTAATATTTATTGTTTGTCCACATTATATTTGTCCCCTAATTTATTTGCTGATATTTTCTAAATATTTAAATTATTTTCAAACGTTAACTGTCAAATATATCAATCTGTGTTTTCACAAATTAACCACAATATAACCGTATATTTTAATTTGATTTCATATTCTTCTTCCCCCATAATTTTTCATCACACCACAGATTTCACATTCTTTTTTATACATCTTTATTTCTCTTTTGTTCTCTTTGTTTCGTTTCCTGGGAGATGACATATTAACTATGTCAATGACTGGTCCTTACCCCCTTACACTTAAGTGTCTTAAAAAATAGATTTAAAATTATTCGTATCTCAATCTTCCTTCCCTCTCTAATTTCGACCATATCTTTCATTCACCACCCCCGTCTCTATCAATTTTCACTTGGTAATGGGATTTGATGAACCAGGAAAAAACGACCTACCTGGGGAAATAAATATAAAAAATGGACTCTTAACGTTGCCTGTTTTCTAATTAATTTATTTTAATACATACATACTCTCTCACACACACACAAAAAAAAAACACACACATATATATATATATATATAAGAAGTACTGACAAATATGTATATATACATATATATATATATATATATATATATATATATATATACATATATATATATAAGTATATATATATATATATATATATACATATATATATAAGTATATATATATATATATATATATATATATATATATATATATATATATATATATATATACATATATATATATATAAGAAGTACTGACAAATATGTATGTCTATATATATATATATATATATATATATATATATATATATATATATATAATTATTTATTTAAAAAATATCTTATAACATAAATATGTTATAAAATCACTAGAAAAATAGCTATTTTGTTTCAACAACCTCGGTGTCTTATCAAGTGATGATATTGAATGTAATATATATATATATATATATATATATATATATATATATATATATATATATATATTATGTTGGTGCAAAAATAATGACGTAATAATGTCGTTTTAGACGTATTTTTCAACGTAAAAAACGACATTATTACTTCATTATTTTTGCACCAACCTAATATATATATATATATATATGTCTGTGTGTGTGCGCACGCGCGTTTGTGTGTGTGTGTGTGTGTAAGATGACAAAAATGAAGCATAATTCCACTGTCTCTAACATTTTATTTAAAAGAGGGCTCATACAGAGTAGAGCTATATACATGTACATGCACTTGTAAACATAATTAGAAAGAGTTGAAATTTCTCAGACATATAATAAGAAATGGATGTTTTGATAATTTTACACAATTAGGTTTTGTTCAAGGCAAGCGTGACATCAGAAAAAAAGCACCCTACCTAACGATTGTGTTTAAATATATGGAAGAACTGATAATGGAAGGATAATAAAAAAACAAACAATTCTAAGTTCTGTAAATGATATAAAGTTGTGAAGAGACATGTTCCCTCATGAACTGAATGGATATGGTACGTTGAAAACATGATACAGAGCGGAAGAAAACAAACGAAACCTACTAAAGAATTTCTGAAAACGGATGACAGTACTTGAACAGTGTAGGATAAAAAGGGGGCAAATATATTTTATTGCTACAAAGACTAAATGGTAATGGAGATCCAGGATCGCTTACGCCCTTCATGAACAGGAAATAAAAGGTTAAGAATATATGAACGCAGGCACCCTTACTCCAATCTTAAAAACACCATATATTCGTCTGCAGAAAAGTTCGCGTGTATGCCCCTTTTTTGTTTGAATGATTTCTTCTTTTTCTTTGTTGTCAGAAATTATTTTTAGATTCTGAGAATATTTTTGAGACAATGGTTCAGTGATATAATCGTGCCAATTAACCAACAGCTTGAAGAGTAGTAGTGGTTTCATATTTTCGGCAAGGGTATTGCTTATATATGAATATACCAAAACCAAATTGAATTGGAACTCGGGTCTCCAATTAACAATTCTGAGAATTTGTCCATTATATTAGCCGCACATTCATGCTTACGGTAACTGTATAATCAAGCAGTCACCCACCTACGTACCAAACAGGCTCGACGTTTCTTAACTTCGTTGATCATACAGGAATAGGTTTTCAACACGATGTGGCCGTAAGCTTCAATACAATTCACATAACTAACACAATGGCTCCCAAATGTTGCGGCGTGCCTCACACTTGCCACGGAAGAGGATAGTAGATGAGGTTGAAAGGCAATCAAAGATTTATCACCAGGTTCAAAAAAATTATATACCAGAAATAAATATGATTTCAAAATTTAAAATATTATTATAGATTATTTGCATTTGCATGCATGAATCGCAGTATAAATATTAAATAGTTATAGATAATTATTGACTTATTTGATGATTATTATTTTTTGTATTGTTTTAAATATATACTAACTAGTCGTTGCAAATTTGCGTAGAGAGTTATCAATTATAATGTTTTGATTAAGAATCCGCGGTTATCTCCCTTTAATCCTCTCACTGTTATTTTTTATTTTTATTTTTAAATGCACTTTTTATTGCATATAATTTGCCGCGACGCGAGTATATCTTCATTTTCCATATGAGGCCCAGTGTAAATAATATTTGGGAAAAACAGAAGTACCAATTAACCAAATATCAAAATAACCTGGAAGACTTTCTTACACGGGCTGAGAAGATTGCGACATATTCATGTATCATCCATGTTAATACTTTGTTTCTTCTGATAAATAGTAGAAAACATAGAGGAAAATAATAATATGTTTAAAATTATCGACACATGCATATTACTTTTATATTCGTAAAACTAATTGATTGACTTCGTTTAACTGCATATAAAGCATTATGTGTTTTTTATACAGATATTTAAATGTTTTCTACGTAATTTTATACTTTCAGGGCAAACGTATGTTTTTATACATATATATTTTATAGATATATATTTTGTAAATGATAAAATTTGTTAGCAATTTTTTTAAACATATTGCCAATAATTTCAATACAAAAATCTACTATCCGTTATTTCTTTATAAAAATGTATTTTTATATTTTTTCACAGATGTATTTAATGGTATTGTACTATAATATTATAAAAATTATTGTAAAAATATTGATTTTCCTTGGAGAATTCACTATGTACTAAAGCTGGGAAGAACAGCAAAAAAGAAGTGATTCCCGGCTCCTCAAAATCTCCTGCCTTCCGACCAGTTGTCTTCCTACCCTATTTAGTTTATCGTCATACCCAGGACACCCTAAACCTGAAATATTTATACATAAGGTAGTTTCATGCAACTGATTACATTTAGATTTGTCTGAATACTACTGTCGCAAAGCTCTATCAATTTATGTTAACATGCATAGAAAATATTCCTCGACATCAAATTAAACACGCATTTTGCTAAGCATTTGTGCAGTTAACAGCAAAACAAAATTGGTATTTCTATTCGCTTAGCCTTTCTTTTATGACAAAGCCTTTTTATTTAATCTGTAAGAAAACTTTCTGACTGTCAAAAGGTGACTTTTTTTTTTCTTTTCAAACCCACAATGGGAAAATGGCGCCTCTCCGACATTTATTATTTCCCGAAGTGTGTCTTTGATGTCAGTCAAGATGTCTTTAATGGAATCACCGATTTGATCTGCACGTTCGGACATTTCTTTCGGTTCTTTAAGTGGACAGAATAAAGACGCTATGACGAGTGTTGTTCAAAATATTACTTCTCAGATTTTACAAGATAATGCAATTATGTTTAATTTGTTCTTTTTCAGATACAGATTTGTATGAATATATAACTTGCGGACTTATTTCAAAGCACGTTTATTAATATAGATATTTTAGAAGTCATTAGTTTCACTAATAATGAAAAAATCTATTTATATGTATTACACGAAAGACATGTATTGACATAGTTATACATGAGTATATATAGTATAAGAGAAATACATACAATATATATATATATATATATATGTGCATATATATATATATATATATATATATATATATATATATGTAGAAAAATACAAGTGTTAAAGTAAAAGACAAGAGGAAAACTGTGTTATTAACCGACGCGTTTCATTTTTGCATTGAAAAAGTTTACATTGGACAAAACGCGTCGGTTAATAATACAGTTTTCCTTCTGTCTTTTACCTTTACATTTTGTAAACACAAGATGAAACTGGAAAGTTTTGGTAAGTAAAAGGAGAGTCTATATGAAAATATCAGGTGAAAAACTAAATGATCAATGTGTGTTTCCAACATTTAAGTTTGGCTCTGATAATGTGTGGAAATATTTCTTGGGAGAGAGAGAGAGAGAGAGAGAGAGATGTGGAGATTTCTTTCAGGTCGTATGAATCATGAAAAATAAAAATATCACTTGATTTTTAAAGACATCCTATAACATTTGTTTTACGCATAATCGGAAAAAAGCACATTTCAACAAAACAACTATCCACAGCACTCTTCTCAATTATGTCAAGATTACCTCGAATCAAAAAGGGTGTTCTTCTGCTATCTACTTTTTCTACTGTAGCTGTTGGTAATTATGATTGTGTTTCATGAGAATTCTTATAAGTATGACTTTATTTGCCAGTGCATAATGTTTGAACAGCGACGGTCTTCACAAAGATCTACAGGATTCAATCGGTCAAAGCTATTTTGACCACTGATCTGAGAAAACAATAGTAAGTTAACAGTTTAGAAATGTGTGAACGGTTTGGTTAATCGATTCCACATCATGCAAGGTAATAAAGCCACTGAGACACAATGTGTTACTGGGTGTGGAAGAATTGGAAAGCAGGAATATTACTAAGGAGCGATAAAAAAGGAAGTGTAATGAAGATGTCAGTAGATTGCAATTGAGATTGCATTTACATTTTGGGAGATTTATGTTGGTTTGAAACCATGGAAGTGAAAAGAAGTTCTACAAGTGGGTAGTGCGAGAAAAGAAACTCTTAGCATAGAAATTACGGTTACTTCTAGACAGCTCAACTTTAAATTGATGAGATCCCGATGCCAAATTCAAAGAGTCCTGATACCATATTGATGAACTCCTCCGAACAATAAAAATGAATTTTATAGAAAAGTCAAAAGGAGAAACCTTGCCTGATTAGGGTCAATAATAATGCTGAGTCTTCATTTGATTTTATTAAGGTGTATCCGACCATATGCGGGAGCAATAATCTAAGCATAGACGAATGTTATATTGATAGTTGATTATATTCTTATTGTAAGATATATTCTGGAGAGATGAATTGTCTAGCACGACACAGTGAACCAATGGATTCATTCTAGCAATGGATTCATTACAGTCTTTCCACTTCATGTCTGCCGTGAACGAGCCTCAACGAACCACTCTCCTGGAGATTAACATCAGCCATGCTGATGGAATTCAGATAGGTTTTTCTCAGATGATTAATAGGAAGTAGTTTAATTTTGGAGACGTTAAAATTAATAAGCTATCTTTCGTGTCTTTTAACAATAGACTAAAGATTTTTTTTGATATCAGCTGTCATTTTGAACTTATCAAATTGATCAGACGTAAATCTCTGTCTATATCTCTGAGATGAGTTATTAAGATTACTTGAGGAAACATGGATCAGTTGATCAGATCCAGTGACTAGACCCAAAGAGTTTTGAGTTCAATACCAGGCCACAAGTGTGGTGAACCAAAACTTTTAGAGTTGAGTTAAACGGAAATAATTGAGACAGGAGGCATGGTAAAGGAAGAGGCATGGTAAAGGAACTAGAATAATCGACCCCGGTAGACAAAATAAACGGTTCGGTTCGAAATTCCAATCACGTGAAGAAGGCCGGAGTGTACAACGACCGAGACATTGTGAATATAGTAGTGAAGATCAGGATAACAGTTCGAATAATGTAAATAATGTAAGTTAACTGACTTATAATGGAAATAGGACTTAAACGTTTTTAGATCAGCGTGGATAACAAGTTGAGAGCTGAAAATCAAAAACAATGTAGATTCAATGATGGAGCCCTGAGGACACTTACGAAAGGAACTCCAAACCGTTCAGGTTTATTTCGATTTCATGATTCTAGGGGAAACATTTGATCAATTCAAAAATTTCTCTAGAGACACAGTAATATTTCAGCTTGTAGAAAATACGTCCACCATACCAAACCCTGTCAAATGCTTTTGAGTTGTCCAAAGCTACAGCCCGGGGTTCAACATTCATATTAAGAGAATGGTAGATTCTTTCAGCAATTATCGTTAGTACATCATAAGTTGACCTGGAGAAACGGTAGCCATATTTCTTGTCTAAATTCATTACATACACATAAAAGGCCTTCATGAGTTGTCAGGCGAATGTTTTGCGGAACTACGCCTAGCGCAGATTATTCTGTGTAATATTTTCCTATCTCAAATATTAAATTTGTTAAAACTGTTCTATGGAGGAAGGTATTTCGGTTGGCATTTGAGAAGAGAGAGAGAGAGAGAGAGAGAGAGAGAGAGAGAGAGAGAAAGAAAGTGATAGAAATATCTGTGTGTGTTTAGAAGCTGGCTATATTAAAGAGAGCTCCATCGACGCTAGTGCACACAGAGAAAAAGAATGGAGGAAACCCTAATGAATATTTTATATTAAATAAATGTTAGTTTTTGTGAATGTATTTCCGCTGCGAATCCGAGGTAGCCCAGCTTGATGATTACTGCATAAGGGCCTTGGGAAGGACATAACTGCAATACATCATTAAGTATATAACTGTGACAATCTTGGATATTCATGTCTAAAGCAAAAACATTGCATCAAAAGGACGATTTCTCTTGACACTTTTATTCTTTTACCTACCTTCACTTCTCGACAGTGTTTATTGTTTTAAAAAGCGATGATTAGAATTGCAACAAAACATGAACATATAGTGAAATTGAATTTATATAATTTTTCTATACTAAATATACTAAATATACTAAATATACTATTTATTAAATCGCTATATTTCTTTCTTTCCCTTTTTTATTCTTCTTTCTTTTGACTAAACTGACTTGAAGTTGAAAAATAAACTGGAAAACCAAAATAAATAGAAATCTACTCTGTCGCGTTATCTGTGTCCTTGACTTATTTCAGGCCAACTCTCTTTTTTCCCCAAATTTAATTTCCAAGCACCAGCCATACCATTTTACGTCTCGTTGGCAGAGACAAAACACTCGTTAGCAAAAGAAGGAAGTGGTAGACAAAAAGATGTCGTCATTTAAACAACGGGAAGAGTGGCCAATACCCTCGGGAGTCTGGCCGACCAATTCCTTGTATATGGTTATTACTGACGCCTTTATCAAAATAGTACTTCGCCCTCATACGCATATACACGTCCTTGTAAGTGAATTTTTTCAACCTTAATACTAAGAAATGGAGTGACACTATTCATATACTATTACCAGCAATTTGGCATTTCTCCCAAAGCTTTCCAATTATTATTTTATGAAAGACAAAAGAGTTTTTCGTAAAGCAGGCGCTTAAATCTTTCGCACATATTTAATAAATATCGATTTTACAAGATGCTTACAGAGATCTTTGTAACATTGTTACAGACATCGACAACTACCCTGCCAGAGAAATACGTTTTGGAAGGTTGCTGAAGCTATTTCGAGAAAAGCTTGTGATGGACTGGAATCAACCTTAAACAAAGAAAATAGCGATAATTTTTAAAGATATATAACATTTTTATTTTCGTGTTTTTATAAATAATTTTTTCTCACGGTATACGAATGTTAAAGTTAATTATATATAGTATTTTTTGTTTTGTTTTTTAGAAGAAAATAATTGTAATTTGTTCTCTCGTATGTTTGAGAAAGAAAAGGCAAGGTAGAAAATGAATACGAATGTGTAAATGTCATGTAGCTTGGCGAGTAAAAGTGTAAGTGTCACGCAGCTTGGTCAGGAAGAGTGTTCAATGTACATTGTTTAGGAAGATTCTAAATGTCTGTAGCTTGTTGAGGAATAGTGCACGTATGACGTAACTTGATGTGGAAAACGGATGAATGAGTAACGGAATGCTATTTGAAGACACTTTTGTGTTGTTCCTTTTGTATACTGCTTTTGTCCGTCTAGAGACTTTATGTAAATACTCTTCAAAGAGATCACGGAACATATATTTTATGGTCAGGGGGAATACAACCCATTAGCCGAAAAATGTTAGGTATATATTTTCGAAGGATTAATTTAGTAACCGGAAGAATGTGCAAATCCTGCCACTCAGAAAGCATTTCCTTGTCATTTGTGAGTGTCTTGTCTAAGCTTCAGAGGATACTGAATCTAACTAGTTAGTGTATTTGCAAGATTTTTTTTTATGTATTACATTAATAACTACATCGGAATTATTTCTTTATTTTATTGGATGCTTTTTCTAACTAGACCCGTGCATATAAGTGGGTAAATCAGAAAGTAAAAGCAATTTTGAAATTGCTTGGTAAAGGAACTGGGATAAGCTCACGAGAGTCCCTAAACATGCACACTTTTGAATAAATAATATTTTTCTGTACAAGGATCAAAATCCACTGAATTAATTTGCACAGTTTATGCGAATATATGGGAAAGCTAAGACTACACCTGAACTGGTTAAGATTGTCGTGGAAGCATCTCCTTGGGAGGCGGTTCTACATGGCAGAATGTGTAGCCAGTCGCGTGCAGCATTCAATCATTCGGGTGAGTAGCAAGGATCAACAAGGTCAGATGTAAGGATGTTTCACTCAGCAAATGCACTATCGATGACCAACGTGCTATCATGCTCTTCATGTGAGTCCAACTTTTGGGGATTCCTAGCGGGATGGTGAAGAGCTTTTGAGCACAAATTGGGTGTATGAGTGAATGGAACGCTTGGAAATGAGAACAAATATAACGGGCGAAATACTATCTTGTCTCCCACGGAAGAACACATGTTGAGCGTGGATGCATACGTGGGGTAAGACCGACGGATCAATTTAGCATAGCTGGCGGCATTTGTACGCATCAGCTAGGAGCCTGTACTAGCCATAGCGCATGATGAATTGGGGAAACGTACATTTGATTCGTTGGATGGTGAAACATGATGACATGGATTAAGATATGTTAGCATTAGCGGCAGAAATGTTCAGATTGTATGCAAATATACAATTGAACATTGAGAAGACCAAGAAGCGAAAGGCTGTTTCATGGACTTTACTACACATAATGCACGATTTGCTAGCATATATAAATAGTCTATTAAAAACATAAAACAAATGTCAGTAAGATTGCTTTGAAATATGAAACAAACAGTCGGTGTTTGGCGTTGACTGCAGTGAACACACACACACACATTGGCATATATACATATATATGGGAAGAAGGAATTTACATTCATCCAATTCCATATTTGTGACTTTTACCCATCCACCACCGATAATCTAATAACGACTTCTATAAATGTAGCAAAAAGTTACTGTCCTATTAGCGTCGATCGCAAAATACATTTGATATAGCGGGCACAAAAACTATACTATTTCATCAGAATGGTTGTCTGTGGACCAAACAGTAGTAAAGTTCTATGGGAGCATTTGATTAAAAGAAGCCATGCGAATTCGTTGGGATATTATTATTGATAATTATTAGATTTACTTTCGATATTAAAGACGCTTAACTCTATAAAATTGACGGTGTACTACTCTTACGTAAAAGAAACCCACAAAATATAGACAGATTGAGAAAGTAAGTGATAAATTTTAAAAAATCACGAAGCATGAACTAGATTTTGTTACTAGGTGTTGATACATACATACATACATACATACTGTTTTAACATAGGGAAAGGTTACTGGCTAGAACAGTCAAATGAGACTTTGGTAATGAACGATAATACTTAGGACAAGAACAACTTATATAAGTTTCGCTAGCCGCGCATAGAAGTAGTCAACTGCTAAAAGTGTGTCAAGTGGATTCCACAATGAATCTTCAAATGCACACAGCCTCGTCTAGGGATCCTCTCAACTTGGAGGCAGAGAGTTTGACCATCGCAGCTGGAGACGAATCTCCAAACTGCAGGATAGCTACCAACTGCCCCATGCAGTCAGATAAGGTACAAGACCGAATTTAATTGTTTTCAGTGCCCGTAGGCTCAGTTAAAATTTCCCCGTAGATCCCGTATATAACGTGATCTGGTAGCCGTTTCCCGAGACGAGATTCTGCACTTCGATATTGCCGCATCTGGGTATCCTCCCTGCCCGAGAGTTTGACCAGCAAAGCTGGAGACGAATCTCCAAATGAAAACCAACATACAGTATTTACTAATGTATTTATGTGAATGGGGACATACCCTTTTTCGTCTGTAGGTATTCTACAACACACACATACACGCACACACACTCACACACACACACATATATATATATATATGTGTGTGTGTGTGTGTGTGTGTGTGTATATATGTATATATATATATATATGTTATGGGATCTTACTCATAATAATAATAATGGACTATTCCATACTTTCAGTAGTTCGAGTCGAGTCAGTAGTTCAAGTATATATCTGTGTTATTCCATACCTGTGTTGGTGTTCTTCTTTATTGGTTCTACATTGTACTATCACCGTAGTACAAAGAACCGGGCTATAACAATATATGATCTCAACGTAATCAAATCATGGGTTGCCCTAGACTTGCGGATAGCATTTTTAGTAGAATCTGTTCGAAATCCATCTATTTTACTAATTGCACCTGTGGTTGCTCGTGGCTTAAATTAGTACGGCTGCTGCTTCCGAAAATATTTAAACATACTTATAATATTATATAAAATGAATCAAATTTTCTTCTTGATCTCTGGATGATTGCGGAGGATGTTTTTCTCCATCGAATGCAATACTAATGCATGTAGCATTTCAGGATTCACAGTCTTCCTTAACAAAGAAATTATTCTTTTCAGTGTTGAAAAGCTGCGTTCTTGCTCTCATGTAGTGAAGGGAATTGCCAAGAGTGTTTTGTATCAGTTTCTTAATTTTACGAAGAACACCGTGTAGATTATTATGGATTAATTTACAAATATGCATACATATCGGATCTAAAATAATTTCATTTCAGTTTTAAGTTTGTTCTTTGTCAATCATGCGATAACATTCAGTGGTTAATACCATCTCTTCTGTAGGCAGTTCATTGTTAAATCTCGTATAGCTTTTCTTGTGGAACAATTTAACAGCTGGTACGTCTATATACGACAGATATCATGGCATTATACATGTATGCAATCACACACTTCGTTTGCTTCTGATTCGAATTTCTTATATCTAAAATAGTAGTTTTGAAATATGTTATATATTCATTGACTTGAAAGACACTAATTTTTCGAGACTGTATTTAGTTTAATTACGTAAACATGAGGCATAATCTGAGGAAAATGCTCTAAGCAAAATATGAAATTATCATCATTCAGTTATTGTAAAATTTATGTTCCTCCTGCAATGGACTGACCTGTATTTGATGTTGAGTGAATTTCAATAAGGCACCTTTTCAATGTTACAAATTTCCATGAACACTGTACACAATCCGAATGTTAATGTTTAGCCTTGTAGAGGATGGACGTGGAATACTGATGTCCATAAGCTTTTTGAGAATGGATACACGGTGTAGTGATCTTGAGAAGAATGTTCGAATATCCAGAATGTTAGAGAAAAATAGTCTTGCTTTCCGTTTAATACTTGTTGCATTTCCCGTTATTACATTAAGATGATGTGAATAACAGTGAACGAAAAGTGCACTACTATAAACTGATTTTTAATTTTACTTGAACTACTCCTTTTTTGCCTTTCATGTCATTTGCGACTTCAAATGTCTAATTCATCAGGATTTTTTTCCCATTTTCTTCTATGATTACGCCTAACTGTTCTAGAATACGTTTTGATATACCATCTGCAGTTTGATTTCTTGGAATATAAAATTCCTACAAAACATTCAAATAACTCTTCATTAAAGATGTAGAGTAGAATTATAATGATCTGAGTGGGTTCGAAACATTTTTTGCCATCAGCTATGACGACTACAAATAAAGCTTCCCCAATTCTGTACTTATCTTCCCATCTTTATATCTCATTCTGAATGGTCTTAGCAACAACTCTGAACAGCTTTCTCGATCTACTGGATCATATTTGTCATCATGAGCACTTGAGTTTAAAATATTCCACAAAACTAAAATATAATCTATTACTTTGGAGAAAATTTCAAGCTTCCTTTTAACCTTCATGCTATGCTCATAAATTGAAAGTCTTTATGGCTCACTAAGTTTCTCCTTAATATTTACGTTTCCTAAATGTGACAGTGAAACCACATTTTCAACATGCTTCTTTGACTTCTCATGTTTTTCAGTTTTTTCTTGTATTCTGTATATATGTCTAAAACCGTCTTTTGCCCATGTTACATTACCTCCAGAGAGCAAGCACTTTGGTAGCATTCACGATTAAAGCTACGAATATATATATATATATATATATATATATATATATATATATATATATATATTAGGTTGGTGCAAAAATAATTTCGTTTTCTAACATATGTTACTATGTGAGAAAACGAAATTATTTTTGCACCAACCTAATATATATATATATATATATATATATATATATATATATATATATATATATATATTTGTTCATGAATGAGATATTTGAATATCAGAACAGCCTCCTTTCTTAACTGCAACTTTCTCCTGGCGATGCAACTCTGAAAACTTAGACTTTTGAAAGATTAATGTGACAGAACTTATGTTGTGGGAATTCCAGGGGGTCGTGTTTAAATTATTAAATTTCTCTAGACAATAATACAACCAAAATAAAATCAAAGATTTAAATATAATAGCTGGAACCATGATAGTTATCTACAGTTTATAATATTCAACAATATGGTACAAGGTTTTTAAGCAAAACACACTCGCACCTTACCCTCAAACAACAGGGTCAGCACTGCTTTCAGCAATAGTACTCTCTGTAACCAGCGTCAACATTTTTTCCTCTGACATGTGCTCATGCACAAAAAGCCCAACAAATATTAATGGAACAGTGAAGTACATAGTTCCATACAAGCTTTTTTCGTAATTTCCTTGAGTGAAGGGATGACTACGAACATTTATCTTATGGATTATATGAAATACAAGTATAAAAAAAGAATTAAAGATAAAAAGTCCCATTATATTGAATGGTGTCAATAACATCGTGTAAAAGTAGAAGGTGTTGCAGTTCCGTTGTGACTATACACGATTCGCCACTGACTAGAACGAAGTTCGAACTTTTCGTAGCCGATTTCTCTTCTGATACTATCAGAATATTCTTACGCCAGAAACTGTTAAGTCCTGCGAAGCAAATTTGCAGTAGAAAGCAATCACGACTTTGTTTATGCTGATGATTCACAAAAGCGTCCAAGCAGTCATCTGCAACTGAGACAACCAAACCGTCTTCATGATTACTATATGTTACATGTTCTACTCTCATTGCATCAACAGAAGGTAAATAATCATAACATTTAATTGCATTTAATCAGAAAAGTTTATGTGAAAAATACCGAAAGAAAATTTTCTACACTGATCGATCACGTATGGTTTACGTTATATTTACACTAATTAGCCAACAAATATTACCACCTGACATATATGGTGTCTCTTCTTCATACACGTGCAAAACAATATTTACTCAATTAGAAAGCATTGAGATTTGTTATTTTTTTTCGTCTTCTGCCTGAACTTGTACCATTTTATTGACAGCAGGTCACTTAATTACCGCATGTTTTATGTTTGAAATCGTGAAAGATAAATTTGTCGGTTGCAAATATATCTCCAAAGTGAACAACAAAATGAGATTTAAAGAGTATGTTAACCTGGACATGCATAGTTTTTTTTTTCCGTTACGGACTGAGTGCTTGATTTGCTTTGCTTTTTACAGATTATAAAGCTTTCGAATTTTATTTGAAGGCAGAAAATATTATTATATTGTAAGAATATTTCTGGCGTTAATAAGGATTTACTGATAAAAGACTTACTATTTAATACATAGCAGAGGGAGAAAACATTGATTTATACCTTTAAGGAAGCCCGGAGGGAGAGCTCATCCGCGATGTACTTCTCCCTCCTTCTCTTCCTGGCTGGCGAAAACGCTTCGGTGTGCAGCTGATGACGTGGGCTAGCACAATCAAGGATGACCTAGCAATGCACAAGTAGTTGGTCTTCGACGATGTAATCGCAATTGGCTCGCCATTTCGAGTGACCTGTCTAAGGTCGGTGTGCGTGAGCAGCGATGGTCCTTGATGCTGTACTTGCTCTGGAGGAAGCCGGTTCAACCCGACCACGGTGAAAACCGATACAAGTCAAGATACCTTTCTCAAAGGTATTTGCACGTAAGTGTTTAAAACTAGCCAGACTTGTATTGGGACACGGTTCTCCAATTTTCAGTTACGAGACGTTAACGACTATTCCAATGATCATACAAGCTGACAGTACCTGGAATTCCCATGTTACCTATATAGTAATCATACAGATTTGACCTGGCTCAACTCCGGTATTAGGACTGGAACAGGTGTTTCAACATGATATGAGCGTAAATCGCGTGTTACAAGAACCATACCCGTAAAACATGTTATGTGCGGAGTGATATTTCTTAATGTAGATATTGAAATTTCACGAATATTCCTTCAAATACTCAGTACTTACTAAATTTTTTGTTGTATATATAAACGATGCATATCAATGTTTATTGAATCTTGAATCTATCAGATGTTTTCTTTCGTAGGTTTCCAACTGTGGAAGTAGTTCAGATTTTCATCCCATACCTTTTTTGTCATTTTCACGATAATTACTGAAAGCGTTTTTTCTCTATGTCCATTGGCACAACGACATAGGCCGCTTCGACGTTATGAAATTGTTAGCAAATATATCTCGTTACAGCAATTACTTATGAGTAGTGTGTACAATCTTCTCTACATGCCGTATATACGCTACGCTAGAAAAAACATAGTGTAGAATGTTTGTGCACTTACCTTAGCGAAACTCGGTGGAAAGGAAGAAATGAGAGAATTCAAATGTAATCTTGTGACGAAAATATAATTAAAGATATTATTTCGTTTTCACAGAAAATTTATTGAAATGAGTTCCAGCCGACCTTATCTGATTGAAGGAGAGTCAAAATTTGCATATATGTTCGGAGAGAGATATAAAATGCTAAAATTGTTAGCCAACGGCGGAAGCTGTATTTTTCTTCGTTTGTTACGACCGTACTCCCTATTTTCGAAGTTGACTGGACGTGCTAAAAACTGTTAATAAGAGTTCTAACTCTTTATTTTATATCTTTACTTTTACAAGGAATATTACTTGTAGGCAACATATAGTGTTGTAATTTGAATCAAATTGTTGCTATCGCGAGATTACACCAGTAACAAGTAAGAATTCATTATCATTTCTTTCTTTCTTCGTTGAGTTCCGCTTCAAACGCAAATAGTTGGCATTACAGTTTTTCTAGCATCTATTTCCCCAAAGAGTCAGACTTGCAATCTCGACACCATAGGCACATTGACGTTGACAAAATGTTACAAGCTTGTCTCATAGTTCAAATACGACAAAGTAATGAGTTCGATTCCCATGAGATGTCGTATAATATCGGCCTTGTGCCACATCGCAGCTTAGTTTAGAAAACCAGCACTGACGCAGCCATAATTGTAATATTGCAATTCGTAGCTTCCTTATCTATCATATATGGTTTTCTTGAAAGGATTGTGTTTCAGTTTCTATTTCACGATTTTATTGATTTTTAAAACATGTTCTCGATTTTGATGATAAAATTTCTGCTATTAATTGAGCTTTTATAATTTGCACAAACACTAATGTGTCTCCTTCCATCTCTGTTCTCTATCTTTTTTTCTTTTTTTTTTTTTTGTATTCCATTAAAATCACTTTGAAGCATTCATCAATGACGTGGTTTATATTTCGTTGTTTTCTCTTTAACAAATTGCTTTTTATTACTTCAAGTAGGATCTATCTAGTCTTCAATGTTTTAACTGATATTCACTCAACGAATGACAATATTTTATCGTCTAATGTACACAAAATCAACGGACTTCCTACAATAGATGTTTTCCCACAATCACCCGTGTTGCAATTGCTTCTGTAGGATAACAATGCACACTTATTCCATGGTTGAATTCATTCAGTGTAATGCAGACTAATCTGATCATGAAGGCCTTCTTTCATGATTGAAAACTCGATTTTCAACACTTGTATACGTATTAATGACACTCTCGAAATTGTAAACCATAGGTATTCCAATTGTCTGTACAAGGAAGAAATCATCCATTAAATACTGGTCATCCAATCAATTGTACAAATTGTTGTCCATGTATAACTCCCGGAAAGTACAACGCCCCAAATGTGACAGGCCACAAGTCGAATCGTTTCGTAAATAGTAACACCTACAGTGTTGTTCGATAAAAGTGACTCACCTGATTTTCTTTTTACTTTTTTTTTCCCGTTATTGTTTTTGCGGTCAAACTAATTTTTAATCTTACTAATATAAAGACTCCTTCCCGACCACTCAGTAAAAAAGTTAACTCACCCTAAGGTATTCTATTGATAATTATAATTTTGGATATAAATGAGATTTAGGGAAAAAAAGTGACTCACTTATTTTCTGCAACTAGTAATTAATAGAAACATAACCGAACAGCTTTAATTAAAGAATAATAGAGGTATAATTTATTTATAATAGGTAATATAGTTCGAAATATTTAATAATCTATGGGTCCTCCTTTATTTTGAATAACCTCTTCACCCCTTTTTGGCATTGACATGATTAGGTTCTGGCAAATCTCATCTCCAAGCACTGAATTCCATTCGGATATGAAATTCACAATCAATTCCTATTTGTTGCTCAGCTGCTTTTTCGAAAGCCTGTACTTTTAATGCTCCATACGTTTTCTATGGGGTTGAGGTCAGAAGATTGGAGCGGCCATATTATAACACTCACCTGCTTCTCATCAAAGTATCCCTTCATCAATTTTGATTTGTGACAGGGAGCATTATCCTCCATAAAAAAATGAGCTTGGTGGGATTGATTTGCACGCTTTCAGCAGAACGGAGCAGATAAAACTCTAAAATTCTCTTGTACTTCTTGCTCCTGAGAGTTTTTCCAATAGGTTTTAAGAAACCAGTTCCATGAAAAGAAAAACATCCCCATAACATTATACTGAACGGATGCTTGACAGTACTTACTGCTAAATTCAATGAGCTTTCAAAGCTTCTTCTTCGGATTTTAGATCACTTATCCTTTCGTTTCATCGAAGAAAAGAACATACTTCCAGTCTTCTACAGTGACATTTTTGTAATAGTGAGCCCATGAAACTTTTAAACCTTTGTGTACAAGATTTGTAACCTTGTTCCGACGGACTGTTGAAGAGGCAAGACTAACACTTTACTCTTCGCTTAGACTGACTGCAATTTCTTGGCTAGTTATAGTCCTATTCTTCGCAACCTCTCTCTTGATTACCTTGCCAGTTCTATCATCAAACTTTTTCTTTCGTCCCCTTGTTTCCGTCCTTGGAGCAGGAGTGGAATCATTATGTGCCCTAAGAACTCGAGAGAGAGTTGATTGCGAGATTATAGCGGGGCAGGATAGCGTTTAATTGTGGTTGGAATACCGTCTTATAACGCTGCTGAGCGTCCTGCGCCTTACGACAACGCCGTCCCGTTATCCGTAACAGATGTGTTCGCGTTCGAATCCTGCGGCAAAGCGTGAAGTTGGTCACTTCGATCCAAGCCTATACCTGCCTCACATTGTGTTTATTTTGATCACAAGACAAGCAAAGATCGAATCCTTGCCACATATCACTGGATTGGTGTTGTTCAGGTGGAACGATATTATAAAACCAAAAAGGAATGATGTGTAAATTAATAAGGTTTATATAACTGAGGTTTATACAAGAACACTTTTTCGTATAAGAAGCTACACACTTGCATGCTAACGACCATTCCCTTGTAGTTTAATTTCGTGATACTTTGTTCTTCGTTTCCA
>OZ010605.1:80751798-80796798 GCA_963932145.1 Acanthosepion lycidas
ATACATCGTTGTCGAACGAAACACCCCTCAAATTGTGAGAAAGCGACCGAAAGATTGAATGTCAAAAGCGGATAAATCAGAGAAATATTATGGGTGTGGCAGAATGTCATAACCGGGTTCTTTAATTACAAGTTTCGTCATGATAGCGACGTGGGTAAAATCATGTTAAATAATCATTTATTCAGTATACATTTTAGCATTGAAAGTTTGGTTGTTCTCGACATTACCCATTGATTGAATATGACGGGTGACAATAACATGAGAACTTGCCATCTTTTGAGCAAATTCCTTAGAAGCCCTGTGCAGTTCTTCCTTAATCATCGGATACAACTAGCTCTTACCAAACTGAACACGTAGGACAGAACGCGGAGCTTGTGCGAGTCCTACCTTCATCTCCTTGAAATGGAGAATCCATTTTTCGCTATTCTGTCGGTAATCAAGTTATCTCAGTACACAGAAAAATGTCTCGACCAGGTTAGCTAGTTTGGTGACAAAGATATCGAACATGTTCCGTCTTGTCTACTTGGCATCCCATTTCAAAGGAGCATATTATCTGAAATAAGATTTCAATAACTTTAGAAAACAGGTTCACAGGATGAAAAGTGTTACTGAGAAGCAAAAGAATATCAGGAAAAAAACTAAGGAATATATGTAACATCCTAATAACTATATCAGGAGACTAGGACTTATTGCGCTATAATTGATTCTCTAAATTCAACATCCCTCTTCCCATAAATATTATATTCTTTGTAGTTCTTGTTCTGTTGAAACTTCATCTTAACCTACATGTTGTGTTCCTGATATTCTGTATTAAGTCTCCTTCAGATTTCGAAGATTATCCAGTATTCACTGCCTTATAGATGATGAGGTTTGCCTTAAATATTTTTTTCTATATTCCAGTTTATTTCTTTGTTAATCTATTTTCTATATATTATTATAATTATTTATGTGTTTATTTTAACTTCACGACGAAGGGGAACATGGCTCTCCACAATTTCCTGTATTTATTAACTATTAATAAAATTTGTATTTTTGCTATTTCCTAAAATCTTGATCCGTTATCCATTTATTAAATCTGTCATGTGTTATTCTCCTTTATCACTCTTGTCTTTAATCTGTCCTGTGAGTATCACATTTCCCAAGCCCTCTTTGCTCATTTCAATTGTTTCTTCCTGATGTTAATCATATGTTCATTTTCTCTCAAAATTAATCGTTGCTGATTTATTCGAAAATGGTATCCTCGTCATGTTTCTGTAGTACTACATTTACGTTGCTTCGCGTCTTTTCTTCATCTTTGACGAGATTATCCAGCATTCACTGAGATAGAGTGGGACAGATATCAACTAACTGTTCAGTACTCTTATATTTTTTTTTATTTTCTGGAAGGCATCATAAATGATTTTAGTATCACGCATCCCATCGTCTGTTACTACATCCACTTAGATAAGATACTTGTTTTCGAAGGCGGAATGTTTCTCTAACTGAAAACAATATATTGTATGTTCTTAGAAACAATACTACGTTGCTTTTGCATCCCTTTATCCCTTGTGTAAGTATTCATTCAGCTTTTAAATTAAATATAATAAAGTTATTTTATATGTGAACAAAGTTTATCTTCAAAGAGATTTGAACGCGAATAATATTTCTAAATACAATGCAGCTCATGCAATTTTCATTAGAACATATTCGATATACATGTCACTTCTATTTGAAACAAAGCCAAGTCTGTGATGACGTACAACAAATTCAATAAGTTCTAGAAAATCAACCGATTTCAGGAACAATACTTTAGTAGTACTTATTCAACTCTTAACCTTCTTCTCAGTTTTCCTGTCTAACACTAGCGTTCACTAAATCAGCTATTTCTAAAAAAAAAATAAAATTGCAATTTTTATATTTCCATCGAACGGAGAACAAGGACTTTTTGAATAAATAATTCAAAATAATCGCTTTGCCTTCCTTAGTGAAATATTCTGCATAATTCTCCTCAGAGAAATCAGCCATTGCAAGAATATCGTTATGAGAATAAAATACATTCAAGTGACTATATTTCGCCTATGGAAAACATCGACAATTATATACTGGTCACGTAATATTTATAGCCTCCAATATGTAATGTCATTATTCTTTTTATTTTTCACATGAATCATATTACAGATACCATGTAGTAAATAGTTATCAATTTATAAAAGAAAGGAGTTGATTTTGCAATGCCATAATAATGTAGAAAATAAAGATGTTACTAATATATATATATATATATATATATATATATATATATATATATATATATATATATATATATATTAAGGACATTTTGTATGAGAAACATAATATTTTGATTTCAGCATCAAGTATTAAGTAGACATTTGAGACTATCAAAATTTTAAATTAAGTCAAATGTTAATAATCAAATGAGTAACGCTATAAATAAAACATACGTAGATGTTTCTACTTGAACGAAAAGCTGTGCGATTACGACAGTATATACATTTTTTTTATTTAATATAAAATTTGAAAGTAATTTGCACAAAATGGCAAAATCAATGCAGGAGCTCATTGAGATGCGAGCGCAATTTTTTATTCAAAGACGGCTACTCTCAAAGACAAATTACGAAAATGTTGAAATTTTCTAGACATGCGGTGCAAAATTCGTTACAAATAAATTGAAAATTGTGGTAGCATACATGAGGACGATAATGGTTATCCCCCTATTCGCATAAATACAATAATGAATATTCTATTTGGTCTGCAGTCGGAGATTCATCTGCAGCTGTGCTGGTCAAAGACGCTGCCAACAGGCAGAAGAGAGGATCCCCAGACTAGGTTATGTTGAAGAGTTTCGTCTCGTCTTTTGAAACACTCACCTAGCAAAACTCTTTATCTCCCAGATGAAGCTATGAAGGAGGGCAGTGTCAGCTACCTGACCCCGTATTATAGCGGGACTGCAAGGAATGTTTGGCCGAGCTTATGGGTTCAGATACCCCATATTAATTTCGGACTTCTGCACTTGGAGGTTCGTCTACAGCTGTGCTGCTCAAGCTCTTTGCCTACGAGCAGAGAGGATCCGCAGACGAGGCTATGTCGAAATGCATGGTCTCGTCTCAGGAAACAGCTACACGACATCGTTTTATACGGGACCTATGTGCCTTGTGGCACATATGTTCGCGTCGGGTGTTTGGTAGATATCCTGGATTTGGAGATTCGTCTCCAGCTGTGCTGGTCAAGCTTTCTGCCTCCGGACAGAGAGGATCCCCATGCGAGGTTGTGTTGAACAGAAGAGTCTCGTCTCTGAAAACAGCTACAAAACCCAGATTTATATTTTGTTTACGGGAAGTTTTGGTGGAGTTTACGAGCTCGGATACCCCACATTAAATTCGGCCTTATGACAGATCTGACCGCATGGCACAGCTGGAAGATATCCTTCAGTTGGAGATTCATTGTGAAAATCACTTGACTCACTTCTGGATGTTTACTACTTCTTCTATGAGCCGCTGGCGAATATTATATGCGTTGATATTGTCCTAGGTATTATCGTGTGATTATTCTATTCAATAACCTTCCCTAAGTTACAAGAAAATAAAGCAAATTTTGACACACACACACACACAAAGGGTATTCGTTCGAAAGAGATTACAACGAACTTAGCTCTAAGATTATCGTATTTTTCATTACTGGCTACAATCCATTACACCACACACACACAAGCACACACACACAAGCACACACGTGCGCGCGCACACACACATATACATACACACGCTCAATTTTAGATGCAAACATGTGAGCAAATTCATATACGGTTAATTGGCTCTAATACATTGTTCTTCTTAAAATATGATGAATATTATACAGAAATCCACCTCGTTGACGAGGACTACGTGCGAAGCGTGAATTAATTGAATCGGGAAACAGTTTTCTCTCATTGTATGTACGTTGATAATAATTATAATACTTGATGTCTATATTACAGAGAATAAAAGACAATAATTAATAATTTACGATAAAAACACAGGAAAATATTTCTTATGTGTCATGTCCTGACCCGACAATATCAGTACAAAATGTACCCGACCTTGTTCTTACTGTACCTACTCGAATTTTTTTTTGGTATTATTGTCTCTTTTCTGCCTTTCCTTATGCTTTCTTCCATTGTTCTTCATCTGCCACAAATACACACGACTTAAATGAGTTATTAAATATTTCCCAATGATTATTTTGCCTTCAGTGACTCCTATATTATTAAGTACTCTACGCTGTTTTTGTTATGTCTCACATCTCTTTCTTCGTAAATTTCAGTTTTCTTTCAAATCCTATGTTCCATAAAATTTCAACGTATCCTGAAGTCGGTATCCCACTGCTTCTACGTTCTGGGTATGGCGATAAACTACATCCGCGTCCAATGTGTGGCGATAAACTACATCCAACAGCAAGGCCTCAGATAATGTTTTCGGAAAAATAATGTTGCCAGTTATACGTTTTTTGTAAGAAATAATCTTGCCAGCTATACGTTTTTTGTAAGAAATAATCTTGCCAGCTATACGTTTTTTGTAAGAAATAATGTTGTCAGCTATGTTTTTTATTCCATACAATATAGGCATTTAAGATTCATATAAACTGGATTTGGCATTAAATGACCCGCAGTGGTTGATATCCCATAAAACCCAAACAAACAAAACAAACCCACTGCTTCTCTCTTTAACTGACAATCGTATATTCCAAATAATTACTCTTGATAGTTTATCTTTCCTTCTTGGTTTCATTTAATACCTAATAATATAAGGAAAATTATGTGACAGAGTGCAGATTATTTCTTACCGTTTGGGAACGACACATATGGTTTGTTTTCCCAGTAGTGAACTTTCAGCTATTCATTTTAAAATCGCCCTTAATATATTCTCTTTGACGTTTCGAAATTGTCATCATATCTACACGTGCGGTGGCGAACATTTTAAAGTAAAACTATGAATTGTTTATTTCTACGTTTGAGGAATTTTAAGTGCAACAATGAAAACTAAAGCTCTCTATGGGGAGGGACTTCACTTAAACGAATTAACTGATGTTTAGCTTCTATGTAAGAAAATACGATTAAAACACCGAAACTGCAACATGAAAACACAAGGAAATATTTAAAAAATTTTTTAATACATTTCACACCAAGTGTGGAAATAAAACCAGTAAGACGCATGGGAGTCTTTTTTGAAGAACAATCTTGACGGAAATGCAAGATGGCGGAAGAGATTTCAACGAGGAAAAAGTGCGAGAAATGAAGCTGTTAGCATACAACGTCAAGTCAGTTCAACTGTGAAATGATGTTACCTTGCTTCCAATTTAGTACTGCGCTTAATTTTATAAAGTTTAAATACCATGAAAGAAATTTCAGGAAAACATTTCACTAAATACTATCTTGTTTCAGTTCAAAATACTGATTTTATACGATACGATACAATAGCTGCGACAAAGGCCCGAGTGTTGATTTGTACCTTGTAGAGAATCACGTGATTAAAATGAACTACGAAATAGATATATTTTGTAAATTTAAATTATTATTAATAAGAAATATATTTGAATATTTCGTTGAAATTTTATCTTTTTATATAAAGGACAAGAGAGAAATGCGTGTTGTTTTATATTTCGCGATCTACGAAAATTAATTCAGTAATTAAAACACGAACATTGGATGGTCCCATAAACTGCTTCCACTTAAAAAAAAAAAAAAAATAAAACTTCAGATAATTAATAGATAGATATTAAACTCAAGAATCACTCACCACAGGCATATTATTTTGATTTAATTTCAAGTGGCCAAATTGATATTTAGAATTTCGGATTATTTTACGTACAGCTTACTTCAAGGATATTCATAGTCCAAGATCCTCGTACGTAGGGCATAATTATACCGAGGATTTAAGCAAAAATACATCATGGATTTCACATAAAATTAGATATATATATCTCATGTTAGAAAATATGGTCCTGAGATTCAAATATCGAAATTATTAAGAAAAAAATATATTTTCGTCAGAAAATTATTAAAAAGGGGCTTAATAATATGGCCCGCATGAGAACATTATTGGATTTATTAATAATCACATGATTTTCTATTTTAATATATCAGTCAATTATTATAATCAAACTACAATAAATTACAATACACATCTATAAACATATTACCATATCTGTTTATCCATAAAAATATATACACGCACGCACGTCCTCATAGATATAAAAAATTAACATATATAATATAAAACTATTTTATTCAAGTAAAATTCGAGCAGTGATAATGATTTCTAAGATTAAAATTGATACATTTTCTTTTAGCAAAATGTGTTGTAAAAATGATGTCAATTAGATGTTTTTTCTAAATTATTTCACCACAAGCTAGGATATAATATCACTAAAGTATTACCGAGAACGAAAATCTCTTAGGAAATAAAACATTTTTAAGGAGAGGGGACCAAAAATATAAGGTTACAATAAATTAAATAATGGCGTCTGCTATTGCTTTTATATTTGTGAACTCGAGACAGCAATAATCAATGCGTGAACGAAAGTTAATTTAAAGGTGTAAGATGAATTCTATCGATGCAAATTCTCGAACAATGTTTAGTGTACCAACTTTCTTAGACTCTATATTAGTTATTGTTTTGGTACAATCTTACAACTTCCTATCACCGAAAACTGTTCTACAGAAAAGGCGCAATTTATCCCCAGTTTGGAGATTATCATCAGCCATGTTGATTATAATTATTTCTTATTTTGTACGCAAAACCGCATTCCGGATATAGATTCACACACACACACACACACACACACACACACACACACACACACACACATATATATATATATATATATATATATATATATATATATATATATATATATATGTTAAATATTCCCTTTCTTGAAAGCTTAAGGGAGAGAGTGTCCGACTGATGTCAAATGCATGCACATATGCGCACGTACACATACACTTGGAAGAAAATTCCACGAATGAAAAATGAATATAAAAAAGAAAAAAAATAACACGTATGAGGATTCAATTCATGATAAACCCTGAGGATTGGACGGAGTCATTCACTCAGGGTTCCTGTACGAAACTCTAGAGTCGGGATATTGAAGGTAACACAAATTAGCTAAGTCATAGACCTTTTACTATTATTTTTAATATTAATATTTACACTTTACTGTTCCGATGCTGTAGCTAAAAATTTACTGATATAGTAATAAAGTTAAAAAAAAAAAATAAAATGATATGTTTGTAAAAAATATATTTGGATAAAACGCTGAAGGATACATATTTTTAGAGAGAGAGAGCGTGGACATAGCGAAAGATATCGTGATGCTGACAAACATATAGACAGATAAAGAGAAAGTCAGAGACGGAGAGATATAAAGGGCGATAAATATATAATATTTATATGTTCACCGAGAAAGACGTTATGTATATAGCAAGCAACACTGGGTAGAGACTGTCAGTTACAGGACTCAAATTAATGATTGCAAAGTCAGTGGAAGTGTCATGATGTTATTTTTAACCTTAGGTCTCTGGGCGGGACCCGGAAAGAAATGTGTACAAATCAAAGGAAACAAAAACAATAATAATAATAATAATCTTATTTTAATTGTGCTTATCTTTCCTTCTATATTGCTCAAGACCATTGGCATTATCTCCTAAATAAATTACTATTTCATCTTGATCCTGGGGATAAAAGAAAGACGGGATAAAAAACTATTACGTTTCAGTGAGAAAATGATGGAAGAAGAAGGAAATGTTTCAAGTTAGTTTCAGTAAAATGGAAAAAAAAAGTTTTCAATATCAAATCTTTTCATTTCTACCTTCTTAGTTTTTAAAATAACGATCAGCATTCAGATTTATAATTATTATTTCAATATTTTGTTAAAGTTCTTAAAGATAATTATTTAACGATACGACAGAGGTGTTTCTCTAGATCATTGATTATCGTAGCTTATTCAGTTATTAACTGAATAAATTAAAAATAAATTATAGTGACTGAAAATTGATCTTCTACTAAGAAAATAATTTTCAGATAATTTTTAAGGAAATGCAAAGTGGCCAAAGCATTTTGCATTTCGTGTATATACAGGGTTCCATGGGCAAATTGTCGTTATTTTACATTTTTAATGTCTCCCATGCGCGATCTTTGTTTTTGATTTAGTCGACTGCACAGTCAGTTGGGCACCATCTGTGAGGAAAATAGCACCATGACACAATTCACTCTGCCAGAAATTTGGAAGGCCCATGCAGTAGCGCAGGGCATTAAAGAGAGGAAGATCCAATACGAACGTTTCACAGGGTTTGGGTGTGAGTCTGAGAAGAGTGAAGAGTATTCGGAAGAAGTTACATGAGTCTATTGGTGATTACGAAGGTACTTGGCCTAATCATTAGTGATGGCTACGTTATGCCTACATTCACTTTCTCCCAGAGCCTTACAATCAACACGAATGCCTAAAACAAGTGCCTTGAGGCGCTAGTGTTGTTCTGGGTCAACCATGTCTCACAACAAGATTTCGCACCAATCCACACAGGCAGGAGAAACCAGCCATGGCTCTCAGACAATTTCTGCGGCCACATCACCCCTTTCATTTGGTCACCTTATTTGTATGCGTGGGTTTTGTTGTGTTATCAAATAATATATGTCTAATATTATGTACATGACTATGTTTTTCTAAAAAAATGTTGTTTAATAGGACTAAGTTAAGAAATGTTACAGTTAAATCTAAGAGAGAGCGGGGTTGTAGTAAAAGCAATATATGTCGTGGTTTTGTTATTAGTATCAGAGATACAATCTCTGAACGAGTATGTAAATCCATATAGTACATTAAGTTTTTTGTAGAAGATTTAGTTGTGTGGTTGAAGTGTTATTAGATAATATGAGGTCAGTTGTTTAATTTCTTCTATAATATTTGACGAGCTTAATTTGCTTATTATTATTAATGGGTTTAACCAATTGATTTTAGCGCTGTTTCATCCTGTTTGTAATTATTATGCATTTCGTTAAAATAGTATAAGTTAACAGTGTTATGTTTATTTTGAGGTACGCTACAATTAATAACATCAATTTTGTTAAAATTATTATTAAGTTTATGGACATACATATTAATTTGTTAATCAATGAGAGAATTAGCGAATACATTATTCACAAGTGTCTGTTTAATGTTATGTAATTCTTTATAGAATATGTTTTTGCAAGAAGACATCATTTCTGTGTCTTGCATGGAATTTTTTTAATAACTGCTAACTTATATAGTTGGGAGTATTCACTATTACAGTTAATAGTTAATGTAGTGGGTTTCCTATATAGAGAAGTAGTAGAATTGTGTGATGGAATCAATAAAAACATCACGGAATATATATTTTTTATTAATATTAATTTCTAGTATAACTTTGAGGACAGAGTCACTTTCAAATTTGTTTGTAGGTTGTATAATTTTATCAATATTTTTGGCTAAAAGGAAAATGTCATCTGTGTATTCTACATATATAGGGAATATATTAGTGTCATTAACTATTTTGTTTTATAAATATACCATATGATAATTAGAAAAAAGGGACGTAAAGGAGATCACATAGTGATACCGTCATTTGAGTATAAATATTAACTCGGGGTTCAGGAAAGGTAATTGAATTATACATGCTAATAATATTTTTTATAAATAATGTGTTTAATATTGATGGGTGCAAGAGAAGTGTGATTGTATGCATATATTTATATTACTTCAAGTGTTATTTTACTGGCTTTTATATCTATACACAAAAAGACACACACACACAAATGTGTGTATATATATATATATATATATATATATATATATATATATATATATATATATATATATATATGTATTCCACAAATTTTATTTTTAGTGCATACTACATTTACACACACATATACATATTCAATAATACTTGATATATTATTTTAGTGGATACTATATCTACACACAAACATGCACACAGATACATCTCTACACACCGAATATATATATATATATATATATATATATATATATATATATATATATATATATATATATATATATATATATATATATATATATATATATATATATATATATATAATAAAAAGGCTTAAACACTAATATTCCATGGTCATAATTTATTCCATTGGAATCGTAAATACGATCCAATTCATCAGACCTACATATTCAAAAAGAAAACAGAAAAAAACATACTCCGGAGATAAAAATAGAATTTAGTGAGCGTGTAAGTATGAGAGTGTGGGGCGAATGTTAGTTCATAAGAGAGGGGTAATATAGGATTGAATTTAACAGAGAGAGTTTTTTGAATTTGTAGGTCTGATGAATTGGATCGTATTTACGATTCCAATGGAATTAATTTTGACCATGGAATATTAGTGTTTAAGCCTTTTTATTATATCCTTACTCTGTCCCGGACATTGAGTTCTACCTGGATTCTACTCTCTCGGGATTTTTTATTCAAAAAATATACATGTGTGTATATGCACCTGTGGATTTTGCATATATATGTATATTTACCACTAATATTATATATATATATATATATATATATATATATATATATATATATATATATATATATATTTACCACTAATATTATATATATATATATATATATATATATATATATATATATATATATATATATATATATTTACCACTAATATTATATATATATATATATACCACTAATATTATATATATATATATATATATATATATATATATATTTACCACTAATATTATATATATATATATATATATATATATATTTACCACTAATATTATATATATATATTTACCACTAATATTATATATATATATATATATATATATATATATATATATATATATATATATATATATATTACTTGAATCGGATGTTTAGTGGGTACTCGTACTTGGCTATTTCTCTAACGTACTGCGTTATATATATAATTATATGCATATACATATCTATCTATCTATATATATATATATATATATATATGTATATGTATATATATATGTATATATTGTTTTCGGAAGAAACAAACAAGTCTGACACAAAAGACTTTTAAAAGTGTAATCATTTTACAACGAACCTGAATAAAACTGATTGTATTGTAAAATATTGAATTACTGTAATTTTTTATTTGTTGCCCAATTCATCAACTCTTTTCCCGACCTGTCAAAAATGCAGAATATAGAAATAAAAGCAAAACTTATCTTTTATTCCATTAGTATATCGCTAAAAAGTCTTCTTTCATATAAGCCTGCCTTTCCGAAGAGTTCGTTGGAAGCAGAATACATCAGAGTCTGTTCCTTGAAAAAAAAAAAAAACATATGAAAAAAAGTAAAGAGAGAATATAGAAGAAATCAGCTGCTTTTATGAAATAAGTGACAGTGTAAAATATTTTTTTAAGGAATGGACATCATGGAAATCTTCGAATTGATTCAATTAATGCATTTTCGACTAGGTGTGTATGGTCTGGTGTTTGGTATTGGGTTCTCTAGAGAATGTAAAGAAAATGCTAGAAAAATTCATAAGAGTGACTGGGGGGGGACTGGTTATGACCAATTCCAAAAATAAAAAAAAAGAATAAACACTTTATATTTAAGTGGCAGTACGAAAATTGCTTTTTTGAAATTTGTTTTAAGAGTGAATAAACAATTTCTTTACAATCAAAAATATGAAAAGGAAAAAAAATGATGGGGTCAAAAATGCTTTCTCATAAAAGCCACTTTACTGCCGTTCTTCAAATTCGTATTTTTTTCTGTTATTTTCACAAAATTTCCCCGTTTACTTATTAAAAAAGCTCTTTTCTCGTTTTCCGTTTGTTCCAATAAGATTTTAATATATGAAAGATTATTAGGAGTGTATATGATATTTTTTTTAAATAATTCACAAATGTTTTTTTTTATTTTTACAAATGTATATATATAGTATAGTACCCATCAAGAATTACGGGATTATATATAACTGTATAGTCTACGTAAGTTGTTCTTAAATTTAGAATACCTGCATCATCATCATTGGAATCAAATACCACTACCTGCTTCTGTGACAAATTTTGTATAACTTCCTTCAGATATCAATACAGCGCCCAAAATATTAGGCAACAATTAAAGATAGGTATAGTAGTGTTTTGCTAATGATTTGCAAGTCCAGGATTTAATACGAAAAGATATTACATTTCGGGTGATAAAATTTAATAATAGGATAGTCTATCAGTAAAGTACTAAAATGAGAGATTTATTAAATGCTATATTCATATTTGAACAAAGGAATTACACGCTCAACATATTTATGTGGATTAGAGGTAGAAACGCTCGAGAAGAGGCATGGAAAATATTACCAAAACACTGCCACTTAATTTTATTAATTTAGTTTACTTACTTTACTTACATTTTTTTTCTTGTGTTCTAATATTTTAATTAATTTATAAACCTTCAGCCGCTTAGTTGAAAATCGATCCTTCAAAAAAAAATCGTCTTGGACAGCAAGTGAACAAAAACTGTCTACATTCTTCTGTAGAAATGGGACGTTAGTTCTTGCTACAAAAAAAAATAGATACTGGCGTGGAAATGTCTTGTTGTATCTGTCTTTCCGTTGTCTATGTTTTTGAAAGCGAAGACCCCAAGCCCGTTGTTGGCGGTGGGCATCCGTAACTCTCAGTTCCCTGAAACTAAAAAGCTTTGTGATATATAAAGTCAGCCTCTACAATATACTATCTGACCATGAGAATGCTAGATACTGTGTGTATTAGAATACTATGCCGCATACTGGAAAACCAAATTTGTTTTTTTAGGATAGGACAATAGGACTTATTTTAAGTTAAACTTAATGTAATGGAAGGCAAAAAAATAAAATCCGATCCCCATCCATTGGTAAGTATGTCTACATTTTCAACTCGCACTTGTCAGCTGTAGCATTTTTTGCGTGTGTGTGTGTGTATACAATAGGATTAGGTAGGCTTCCCTGCCGTCCGGTCAGTACTCCCCCTCTATAGCATGGACAAGAGTAGAGACACACACCTTGTTTCTTGTTTAGGAAGAGGTTCTCGGATCTCTCCCTTCCTATCTCTCTGTTCTCTGTACTGGAGGCTGTCTTGTTTCTCCTGTGATGGGTGCAGTCTCTGGCAATACCTCTTCTTTCTGAGGGTACACGTTTGACTGTTTTCTGGTTGATCTTTTCGACTGGTAGTAGCATCCCTATCTCATCCGTAGCGTCATGAGCGACCGCACTGATCAACCGTTTTATAATACCGGAATGTCTTTACTGCCATGTCGCACATGGATAGGTGTCCCTGCATTCATCTCTGGTGAGCATCCCTGAGGCCACATTATGTTGCAGGTAACGCCAATTTCCGTCGTCCCACGTTGCGGCCTACGTTGTCCACATCTCATTTTCTAACATCCGTACCATTAGAACCAATTTCTCCAGTGTTGAATATTTCCTTGTTGCGAACTGCCCCGATATACTGGCCCTCTGTAAGAACAACCTTGACTCGTCTATCCCCTCCTTTGACCTCTCGATCCCCGGCTACATTCCACTCCTTAGAAAAGACTCTCAAACCCATATGCATGGCCTTGGTGTTTACGTCAAGGACCATCTCCCGCTGGCAAGAGCGTTGTCCCTTGAATCTCCAGACAATTCGTAAAAGTGTCTGCGGCTATCCATTCTCAATGCTGTAAGATACCTCTTCTTCCTTTATCGCCCACCATCCTCCCAAGACTGTGTTGTACTCGAATGCATTTCTGACAGCATTGACAAGGCTCACTCTCTCCATCCGTTTGCTCGCATAATCGTGTTTGGCGATTTTAACGCCCATCAAACCAAGTGGCTTAATAACGTTACTACTGACCTTGCAGGCATGCAAACCCTTAATTTTTCAATTTCTCAATCCCTTACGCAAATAGTTGACTTCCCCCACACGGTTTCCCACAATCTTGATGGTAAGGCTTCTCTTCTTGATCTATGTTTTACGTCCAACCCCGATTCTTGTAGCGACACGCGGGTCTGCCCTCTTGGCAACTCCGATCACGCTGTCATGTCTTTCAACATCTCCTTCAACCCCACTCCCTGCAAAGAAACTCCGATCACTAGAACATCGTTCTGCTATCAACGAGAAGACTGGAGATCGTTCCAGGATTTCATTCGCGACACCCCCTGGGACGTTGTCTTCACACTCCCCGTTCATGAAGGTGCTTCCGAGGTCTCCTCCTGGGCTAAAGGTGGAATCGAGGCTTTCACCTCAAGGAAATATACGGTCAAATCGCCCTGGTTCTCCGCTGCTTGCTCACCTGCCATTGCTCATAAGAATCACTTTTTCCACCTTTATCGTAGCGACATGTCTCATTGCAATAGACATCTCTTTGTCTCTGCCGGTAACGAGTGTAAACGTGTCCTCAATGAAGCAAAGTCACTATATGCTGCTGAAATGAAAGAACGTAACGCATCTCTCAAATTCGGCTACAGGGATTATTGGCGTTTCTGCAAGAGCGTACTTAAAAATAGAAAACCCTCTATACCTCCTTTGTTCAAAATTTTGAGGTTCTGACCTCTTCTGCCGACAAGGTTTAATGCTTTGCTCGAAAATTCTCATTCAATTCAACGCTCAGCTCTTTCGATTTCCCCCTTCGAAGTGAATCTCAATTGAGTGACTTGCACATAACCCCGCCATTGGTTCTAGGCATCATCTCTAAATTAGACCCCCACAAGGCTAGTGGTGGAGATGGGATAGCAGTCATTGTCCTGAAGAAATGTGTGCCTGAACTGGCCCCTGCCCTCTCCAAATTATATAACTACTGCCCCAATGGATCTTTTTTCCACCCTGTTAAAAGTTCTCATCCGTTATTCCTGTCTTTAAGAACTCTGGAGAACATTCTGACCCTACGAATTACCGTCCTAAATGTCTCCTACTACTCTTCGTTAAAGTCTTTGAAGCTTTAATTAGCGTCGAAGTGGTTGTGCACCTTCTATACCATAATCTGCTCTCTGACAAGCAATATGTTTTCCGCTTTGACCGTTCTGCACCTGATGTGCTTACGGCCATAACTGAAATTGCTTACCAAGCCCTTCATAATAACGGAGAAGCTTGTGCCGTGGCTCTTGATATCTCCAAAGCTTTTGATAGGATTTCGCATGCCGACCTTCTTCGCAAGCTTCGGGGTTATGGAATTACAGGTCGACTTAATACAATAATTCCTTTCGAACCGTACATTGAAGGTCGTTCTCAACGGATTGTCCTCCAGTTCCTATCCCACGGACACAGATGTTCCCCAAGGCTCTATCCTAGGCCCTACTCTGTTCTTTATCTTCATTAATGATGTTCTTGATGTCATAGTTTCCCAAGTAGGCATCTATACGGTCTCACATTGTTCGCTGACCTGAGATGGAACGTATACATTGAGTCAATAGTCCACCGCTAGGAAAGTTGGCTCCCTGTGCCGCGCCAGGAAGATTTCTCGCCGGAGTAAATCCTGCAAATCTATAAATCAACCATTCGCCCTTGCATGGAGTATACCTGCCATATATGGGCTGGTGCCCCTTCTAATTGTTTCAAGATCCTTGATAAAATCCAAAGACGGTTATTCAATGTAATTGGCCTGATCTGGCATCTTGTCTGCAGCCGTTCTCTCACAGACGTGCCGTAGTTTCCCCTGTCTTTTTTTACATATACTTTCACTGTAATTGCCCCGATGTGCTAGTTCCGAGATTTCATGAATTTAAGCTTTCAACTAGGCTGGCATCTTTTTCTCACCCTTTCACTGACGAAACTGTTAAATGCAGCTGTCTCTTCTACTCCAATCGATTCATGTCTCGCAATTCTCGCCTGTGGAACACCATCATCATTTATTGTTTTCCTGATAGCTATAATCTCCAACTATTCAAATGCAACGTCAATCGACGTCACCACATAAACGGATCTGTCTCCTAACCTTCTTTCATCCTTTCCTTCTATCACTCCATCTTCGCTCTCGCTCCAACTCTCTGTAACCCCTTGCGTGCTAGTAGCTTTCCACCTTGCTTGGGGTTGAATGCTTTAAATTTTTTTTTTTAAATCTGCACATATGTATGGATCTAGAGAGTGTCAAATATATCTGATAGAACATCTATATATTTTGAAATCTTGCAACAGTAAAACTTTTTAAATTCGAACAATTTCGGACAGACATCCCTCTATGCTTGATAAAGGATTGTTTTGTAATTTTGAAATGTCCATCTTTAAAATTAATTTTTAAAATAAATCTATGATTTTTTAATCATTGACTTAATGCCTTATATATATATATATATATATATATATATATATATATATATATATATATATGTAAAAGCGTGTCTGTGTTTTTTAGCGTGGGTGTTTATGTGTATATGGGATTCATAGTGTGGGCCATGAAAAAATTTCGAAAAGTACAGATCAATCCCCTCTTCAGGTTCTCTACTACCTTAACCGGGTATTGACCTCACAGTCTTTGGGTCCTGTCACTGGATCTAACTGGTGCCTTTATCCACTGTGTCATATTACCGAAATATAGATAGCTTTGTGTTAGCTGACATAATCGAGAGTTCAAAGGTGGCAGCTCTATTCGGAAAAGGCCAAGTGCTGAAGAAATTCGTGTCTATGTACTTTACGTGTCGCAGCGGAATTTCGAGAATCATCACCCAGGGGATCAACTAAGAGAACTCAAAATTTCGTGAAATAGATATCCCAGATTCCCTGACAGACATCATCAGGGATGATTTTATGTGTGAGTCATTAGGGGCTTCGACTATTACATCATGCTCTTCATCAGTGATTGCTGATCAGTTATATGTTCCAACCTTGAGTTTCAGTTCTTCTCATATGGAATGCTACTGTAGCGTACCGGCTCAGAATAGATACAGGTTCATAATCAGTGCAGCTTCTTCCCGTCAAACCAGTGTGGCTTAAAAATATAACATTTTCGCAGATCCTTATATCCGAAATAAAACCATGGTATGAAATTGTAGCAGTAGGCAGTTTTTTTATTCTGATTGTAACATGCTGCCGTAGAAGGGTGAGGCAGAGTTGAGTCGTGTTGCAGGGGGAACAATCTAAAAGGCTTGTCTACATTTTCGTAGTCATTTGACCCTCTCTGTGCCTTTCTCTGTTTTCCAAGTTAGGAACCACTGTCTTATATATAGCAACGATCTTTGCCCTGTCAGCTCTGTCTCAAAAAGTAATTCAGCAAGAAGTCTGGATCTGGTTTCATTCAGGTACCTACTATTTCAGGGTCGTTTGACATGTATCTTGGGAGTTCCGCCTCATTAAGCTGACCTTCATTGCCGCGACAATAACCGTCGAAACAATTTCTGTAATACGTTTCAGATGTTTTCTTTATCAAGATGTCGGCTGACTCTGATATCCTGACTGCCTGCGAAAAAAGGATTCATTCAAAATTTGTAATGTAATTAAATTCAAATAAAAAATAAATATTTAAATAATAATAATAATAATAATAATAATAATAATAATAATAATAAAGGCATATAATCCATTGCTTCATATGTGTAGGCTAGCAGAATGAAGGTAGAATGTAATGTTAATCTAAACATATTTCCTGAAAGCAAGTACAAGATGTCCAGACATTCCGGCTACACTAATCAGTTAATATAGAAAGAGTATAATCTGCGACAGGATTGGATTATGAGAAAATATATTATGCAAGTCGGATTTAATATAAAAGGTAATACTGTCAACTCGAGCCACTAGTAGAAAATAATACAGAATAGATATGACGTTATTGTTTTGTCTAGACGGAACGTGTCACTGAATCAGGGGGACCCAACTAGAACGGTATCGCTAAAAATAGAAGCAAATGTCAAATTAAGGATTTTGCTGCCCTGCACGATACAATGAACAGACTCACAAAAATTAGAAAAAAAATGAAAAATACTATTATCTTCCTAGGGAGTGAAATAAGCTATGGAATCTATTATTAACCAATTTACCTCAAGCAAGGGGATATCACCTGTAAGAGGCCACTAGTATACAAAGAAAATAATTCAGAACGAACTGGAAACTCAATCTTAAACGGAAAACAAAAGATAAACATTAAATCCAGTTTAAAAGAATGTATACATAAGTATTTCCGTAATTCTTGTAGCAATGTGTCCGTTTGGAACACGATATAGAAACTTGAATGTGGGCTTAGCTAAGATCGAAATTAAGAGGAATATTTAGCCATCAGAAAATTTCTGCTTTTTTATTCTGCGAACATTCTCCGAGAGTTAGTTGAGTCGTGAGTAACACAGACACACACACATATATATATATATATAAGTTGTGCTATATTTATGGAATAAAGTGCTCAATATCTGGGATAGAGCGTGTGTAATTACAAAAGTGAACATAGGTCAACATTTAGAGGCGACAGTCTGTTTCATGCGGGACGCAATCGTCAGTCCACGAGTGCTGTTATTTTTATCGGCTATTTATATATACGGGTCAGTAGTGTATTGTGGGTAGTCTATATTTGGCGATTGCGTCTAGCATGAAACAGACTTCTAAGTGTTGACTTCTATGTTCACTTTTATATAATATATATATATATATATATATATATATATATATATATATATATATATATATATAAATATAAAGAGAGAGAGAGAGAGAGAGAGAGAGAGATTACAACTTCCTTTGGTTAGATTAGTGGTCGAGGCAAATAGAATGACAAAGACAGTTAAGGAAACAGAAGAAAGGATTTAAAACAAAAAACATTATCTTAGTGTACATTCGCCGGGGATGCTGATATACCCCATTAAGCTTGTTTAGTCTCTTTTTTCTCATTCTAACCTTCGACAGGCTGCGAAGTTTTTTAGCCAATTATGTCCATTAGTAAGTAAGCAGAGTTGCTAAACTTAAAGCATAGCCGGGGCAATTTATTAAGTGCCATGAGTGTCCGTTCTCCCGGCATGAACCAACGTTGTTTCATATCATAGCAAATCTAATTAGTCACCCAAACACAAAACATTGCTTTTGAGGAGTCGAAAGCTACGGGTCGAAAGATTATGTCTGTTTTCATTGGAGACTTTCAATTCACTAAAGACTATTAATGGTTAAAATATAAAATAAATATAAAATACTTTCATTAGAATATATACAAAAAATCACTTTGTAACAATTTTTATGAAAGCGCTGCGTTGGCGGGAGAGGATTGGTTCTAGCACCAACATTCTGGCGTCGGACCAATTCCATTGAATATTGTAATGTTTCATGAAGAAATCACTGACTCTCTTTATGTTCGATCAAACGGAATTGATATCATTTATAATGATTGGATATTTTCGTTCTTGTCTTTTGTCCTGGGTGTGTTTTTACCATTTTTATTTTAATTTTTTGTTATTATTTACAAAATATTCCGTTTTCATAACAAATAAGTATCTATTTGTTTGGACAACATTTTTCCCAATGCATTGTGGGAAATTATCTTTTTTTTTAAAATAATTCTATCATTTCACTTTTATTCCGACTTATTCCTTTGTTAGAAGAGGATACTAAATATTGACTTTCCTTTTTTCTGTTGTTCATTTAAATTGTTTGATTAGCGTCATATCAAAAGGAGAACTAACATTGCTTTCGATTCAACATCGTCTAAACATTTATAAATCGTTAACTTGCATTTTAAACGGGTGTTGTCAAACTGAAAAAAATTATATTTCTGGTGCAACGCAAATCAGCTCATTGCATCTCTTTTGATTCGTTTCATTTTTATTTCTTTGACCTCTTGCATAGATATCAATGTTAATTGATAAGTAGTAAATTATCTTTACTCATGCCTTTCCGCTTACATTTCTCATTCATCTTAGTGCTTATTTATCTTAGTATCATTGTTTCTTTATCTATTCCTGGTAAAAGATATCATACTTAACATCACTAATACCAACGTCAGCGATCATATGTGCGCTCGTGGTCTCTGAGCAGGTGACCACCGGACCAATTCCCTTCATATTCTTCACTTTCCTGCCAATACCTGAGTCTCTGAAACGGATCTTACAGTCTACTCCGTGAAATTGTCGGACGAATTTCCCCTTGTATGATGACAGTGACAAAAATGTTTGTTTTCATGAAGTGGACATACTATTTTAACATTCTTTCTTTGAAATATATTTTCTTGTGCTGTGGATTCCGGGGATGGAATCTGGCACAAATAAATAACAACGCCAGTAATAGGAATAGGAAAAATATGTGTATTGAACGTAAGAATACAAAGTGAAATGAAGATTAGTAGTCCAGTAATGCGGGTTAGTAGAAAAGTATATTTACACGTCTCTGTAATGGAATCCGTAATTATTTCTCTTTCTGGACTCACTGTAGTATAAATATACATTGGACGAGTCCATCTTTTGTACAAGGGGCGAGCCCCACAATATCTTGTCTGGTATGTGTTTCTCCATACTTCATTAGCAGTGCCTTGGATTGGTCTGTAACACCTCATTTCAAATACGTGGGTTCTACACTCGAAGTATTGTTAATATTCTTGATTCGTAAGCGTAGAGAAAGATTGAAAACACTGATGCTTGCAATAGACTGTTATTTTATTTAAGGCAGTTATTAATGCCTTTCTAGATGATTTTTAGTTTTTATTATAATTCTGCTTAGAAACACAGTTCATTACTGTTTTAACCCCTTTGAGGCCTGATCACCGGTTTACCGGTGGTAGAGAAAAATAACATATTGTCCAGCCATTGGTTGAACAGTAGTAGAGAAAAATGGCTTAAGTCCCGGCAACCGGTTGAACGGTGGGTAAACATTTGTAACTAAATTTATATGTACCGTGAAACATTGCATACCAATTATTTACGTATTTTGACTCAGGAGCTCCGGCAGAAGGGTTAAAATCTTTCAGGAACGCAGGGTTCAAGGGGTTAATGCAAACGCAAAGGCACTCACATATAGAAAATTTGAGTGGAAATTTGAATTGAAATTGAAATGGACATCTTTTTCGTGAGGTCAATTTCATTTTCTCTCTGTCATCTCATCTGGGGAATAGGAAGGGTATATAAAACGAAATTTTTGGTTCTTGGAAGTCATTATGTGTCTACTTCTATACGGAAACAGAAAATAGTATCTAAGAAAAGAATAATTTAATTGGCAAATAACTTATATTTGATGTTTTGTCCTTCAGCTGAGCGAGTGTTACCAAACTTCTGTTTCTTCATGATGTAAGCGATAATAGCTATCCATAAGTTCCTATCCATTGTACCTTATCCACTGATTTACTCTGCCCTCTTGCTTTTTACATCTTGTCAAAGTCAAATTATTCAAGTCCTCTTTACTTATTATGGGCCCTAGAAATATCAACCGTCTTTTCTGATGTTAAGTATAAATGTCCTTTTTGTTTCCATTTTCACTATAACTTCGTCATTGCTCACATCTTCTCTCCACAGTATTCTCCGCATCTCTTTTTCATCTGTAAGGAGATTATACAGCATGCACTGCTATATAGAAGGACAGTTATCGCGTAAAAATGTCGTAGTCTTTTCTTTGTTTTTAACGACTTTTCCTGTTGCTTATTACTTTGCTTAGCTTTTAAAGGTAGGTACTTTGACTATCCCAATGTGCCTAAGATTTCAATGTCTTATTTTCCGTCCTCCATTAAAACACTTCCTAGATATACATTTTTTAAGTTGCTTCATTTTGGCCTCTCTAATTTCTAATCCACATTGTGGCTCTTCTTTTTCCTGACAACCATATTTCTATCTTCATTCCAATTCCTTTTCTAAATTTTGAAGCAATTCCTGCATTTTATTTTTTCCGTCCATCCTGCGTATGCCGATAAACTACACCCGGCAACAAGACTCCAGCTCGTGTGGTTTTGAGGAGAAACGAACTACCTCTTAGTGACCCTAGGTGGTACCATCTCTTATAATCCTATCTATGGACAAATAGTGAACCACAAACTGTGATCAAGCCCTATGAAAGTATAAAGTACATATTTTTATTAAAAATACCAGCATATTTTGGCACATGACTGGAACGTTCGTATTCTGACCATGAGATCCGGGTTCGAATCTCACCATGTTCGATTTGTCAGGAAGGAGATTTCCTGATATTACCGAACTGGCGGGGGGTACATTTGGAAAATGCCTCAAAGCCATACCCCGGGTTGACCCAAGCCTTGTGAATGGAATTAGATAGACAAAATCCTTGGGGTCCGTTGATAGCTCTGCTAGCACGAAGTCACAAATCATCATGGCCGAGGTCTTGTTCGTGCTGGCCTTGTTCAAATTGCTGATGACGCTAGATAACACGCTTTTTTTCTCAGAAATTGAAAGTAAGGTCTGCTCAGCATAGTTGCAGTATATATCATATATGGGATGTGTGGGTGTTGAATGCACCTAAACAAGCGTCTACAACGGCTAGCCGGCCTAGTAGACGGGTATCCTCGAATACGAGTGGCCAGCTATTTCTATTAGGTTGGTGCAAAAATAATGTCGTTTTCTCACGTATGTTACTATGTGAGAAAACGACATTATTTTTGCACCAACCTAATAGAAATATATTTTCATAGTTAAAAAATGTATTAGCTAAGCCCCCGAAAACATTTAATTTCGATATTGACGTATAAATCGTTAATATACCGTGAAATAAGCTAAACAACCAAATCCTTTCTGTGTGAGATATCAATACTATGTCATTTGCATATCTATTATTATTATTGTATCCGCCATTAATGAATCATGGTAGGACTTCTAATTCTTTCAGAATCTATTAACACCAGAATATATAATTGAATTAAAAAAGAAAATTATAACGATATATGGAAATATAATTCCTTTACCAACAGTTTCGACTAGTGTTTTGTCAGTTGCACATTCGACAAAAGCCTCTGTAACCAGTGACTAAACGGAAGTATTTATTAGGTTGGTACAAAAATAATGTCGTTTTCTCACATAGAAACATATGTGAGAAAACGACATTATTTTGGACCAACCTAATAATTCCGAATATTTATTTCCATGACAAATATCCTCTGTTATTTGAGAGATTTGTGCAAATACCATTTTATCCACACATGTATTTCGCTCTATATCGCGCCTCATCAACTGCAATAATTAACTTTTTAATTATTCATATTTTGAAGCAAAGTCGTTTTCGATGGTAATCTTTCTTAATTATCGCTGAGAGAATAAAAAATAAGCTTTTATCTTTAAACAATCGATATAAAATTTTGAATTTAGTTTATATTTCTTTTATATTCATTCCTTATATCTTTTGTAACTATTGCTGATTGCTTTTGTCGTTTCATATGTGTTCTCTAATGAGATGAGGATGTATGCATTGGTTTAACTGCATTCGTTTTCTTTATCTCGCCAGAATTATGGGGATCATGGATTTCTACGTATTCATTTTTCATATCTATTTCCTATGAAATGCCTAGAATAATTCGAAAATATATTTGACTGGTTTAAAATTGCATTCTCCGTAGTTATGAAATAAAGAATATCCATTCTCCTCGACTGGCAGGTGACTAATACTAAAGAAGCCTACGCTGCAATTTAAACTATAGCTAAGAGGATAAAAGAAGGGATAAGCGCCTCTCACAAGCGCATTAATGAGAAATCGAATGCAACAACCTCGCTATGCTATATGGTACCTATAATTTATGAATTAAAGCGTGGATTCAAAATTTTACATTTGAAATGGCTTGATGTAAACGTATTTTCTGTTTAGAGTTTCTGCTATCGCATTTCTCACTTGTTGAACTTTCGCCCGGCTTCTTGATTCAAAGTGAAATTTGAAGTTAAAAAATTTAAATACAATGTCAGTTGTCATCTTCTTTTCTTCTTAATTTCTGATCATTTGTTGTTCTCAAATTTAATCGTGACTTTTTTCTCATATTCTATAACATTCAATAACAACTTACAACCTACCAGCTTTATTGCCTTGTTTCGGGTGAGATGATTAAAAAAAAAACATCTGTGTAGGGAACGCCGATGCTATTTATCGCATCAACATCCGTCAATCTATCCCCACGTGCGAGTAGTTAAAAATATATAAACAGCCTCCTGGGCACACAGATTCCCGGTCTTATTATGCAGAGCTGTGCGAATCGATCGTGTTTGTCTTTTACAGACATATTATCTGTACACCATATTGTAGCGAACGCGCGTTAATACAGACGTCGCCTGATCGCTTGCAGACATAGTTGTCAAAACCAGATAGATCCGGGTTTTCTGCGTTAGAAGCGGAACAACTTGACATATCAAGTTATTGGCCTCTCAGCATATTATGGTATTCCGGGTTTCTGTAAACAGTCATCTGTCATTAAAATCAGCGGGAATACCAGCAGTCATCAGTGGGTATTTGGGGAGCCATTCTTTGCCTCTTACAACGTAGCTGTTAGCCGTTGTCAGCGATGATTTGTGTTTAATTGATCAGGATTTATATATATATATATATATATATATATATATATATATATATGGGATGAAACAATTACATTGAATCAATAGCTTCATCTACCGCAAAGAAGGATGTTTCTCTATGTCGCGCCAGAAAGTTTTTCTTGCCCGAGTCCATCCATCAAATTAATAAAATAACCATTCGACCTTCCATGGAATATTGCCATCATATATGCTCTGGAACCACCGTTGTTCGTCTTAGGGACCTCATCCAAATCCTGAGACTGATATGCGCTATTGTTGGCACTGATCTTGCATCTCGTTTACAGTTTCTCTCTCACAGACTCGCTGTCGCCTCCCTCTGACTTTTCTATAAATTTATTCACTCTACCTATTCCGACGAGATCTTTTCCTTATTTCCCAATTTGCATGAATTTCAACGTTCCACTAGGTCGGCATCTCACTCCCAACCTTTCACTGTCGAAACGGTTAATCGTAGCCATCTCTTCTACTTCAATAGTTTTATGTGTCGTACTTCCCGTCTGTGGAACTCCCTTCCTCTTACAAGTTTCCCTGTTAGATATAATCTCCAACTGTTCAAATGCAATGTCAATCGATATCGACCGATGCCTTGATCTATTCCCCGTCATTTTTTCCTTTCTTTCTTTCCTATTTCACGACTCTTTACAATTACTCCCACTTTGTGTATTTGTGTAACTCCTTGCGTACTCGTCGCATTCACGCCTTGCTTAGGTGAATATATATATATATATATATATATATATATATATATATATATATATATATATATATATATTGAAATGGAGTAAGTCTGACAATTACTTTAATATATTTTGTGTATATACATCATTTTTATAGCTACAAATATTTAAGTCAATGCTATGCTTATAACAAACATTATTAAGAGCATTTACCGTCCTGAGAGTTGGAAAAATTTCATAGAAAATATGTACCTTCTTAAAGGAATCGGATTTGTATATTACACGGAACCGTTATAGAGCCTTACTTGATATACCATTTAGCTTCAAGGTAGGATATAGACAATGCATTTACTTAAATTGCGGTATGTATAAAAAATAACGTATAAACAGGAAATATATTAAAATAATTGTTGACTCATACCTGATATAATTTCTGGACGTTAAGATTGCTTCGAGCAGATATGAGCGTTCGAGAAAAATCACAGGTAATTTTATAGTTAAAAACCAATAATACGAACTTGCTAACTAGACGCTACCTCTTTAGCTAAATGGTATAGCACTCCAGGATAGGAGATAGTTCCGTGTAGGATACAGGTTCGATTCCTGTCTGAAATTTCTGGGACATTCAGTCAGGTAAAAATATTGTTAAATATAAACAGTGCATTTACTTAAATATTTATATATGTACTGTATAAATATAATATTAATATATATATATTCACTATGAGTTTTCATTTATATGTAAAGATTAACTATATACGTATACAGGCACTATATCCGATATGGAATGCTTTCAGTGTCTCTCTCTCCCTTTTTTATTTATATTTATTTTTTATATATATATATATATATATATATATGTGTGTGTGTGTGTGTGCACGATCTGGCGTGTGTGCCTGTGTCTATCTATTTTATGTTGTATTTTTTAAACAGTTATTTCTAAAGAATATGCAATTCCTAAACTAAGCTATTTTAAAAAAATAAAAATTTATTATTTATTTAATTGTTTATTTGACAACTTATCCTGCATTTAAGCATGTCAATACAATCAGAATCTAGAAAATACGCATTTAGTTGCCAATGCACGGCTCTCAGATATTTCTTTTACCATTAAAATGACCCATTAGCATTAAAATTGACCCATCGCCATCAACTCTTTTCTCCTGAGCTTGCAGTCTACATTATGTCCCTGACAATTTTCTTTATAAATATTTAAATCACACAATCTTTGGCTGTTTTGTGCCCATGAATTTTTATCTAAAATCCATTAGCGCTAACTGATGACCTGTTCTTGGGCTCAACACATAACTTTTAGTGTTAATTATTCCACGTTTTTGAATTAATAACATTAAGGCCATCGAGAGATGTTGCAACCTTTTACCTGCGTTCTTTGTATCCATATCACTTAAAATTAAAATATATATTAATAGCAAGAATATATAAACGATTTTTGATAGCATTTTGTTCAAGTGGACAAAAATTATAAGAGAAAGACTAGATATTATTAAAGGGGATGGTGCCGGATACGAAGACTGAGATAACTGGATAAAATTTATTGGTGTCTTCGATTCTAGAATTCGAATATACCGTTTTTTAAGGCAGGAATACAAGCAACCAGGAAGTTCTAGTTTAAAGTTTGATAAAATATATTAGGTTGGTGCAAAAATAATGACGTAATAATGTCGTTTTTTGATGTTAAAAAATACGTCAAAAACGACATTATTCCGTCATTTTTTTTTTTGTTGCACGAACCTAATAATATTGCAATCGTGGTCTATCATTTTCAACCAGTGCGACTCAACAAATTAATATCTAGAATTTGGAGCCTAAAAGTACTAATTTAATATGATTATTACTATGCAAGTAACTCATTCATTATATGTCACCACTATGATGCGTTTTATTCGTAGACATCATCAAGAATCTTATTTGATCCCATCGATGAAGGTTATAAATATTCTTCTATAAATACTGAGTTTCAAGCAACATTTTAATTTCTGCAACAACAGCGACCTCTTGGGAACAGCTTTCTAGAATGAATATCAATATAGTGTTAAACAGAAGAGGTTCTAAAGAAGCAAATTGAAGGGTGCGCCATGAATTTGGTAAATCGTCGCAACCTGACTGCCGCAGTCATATTTGGTTAGTTCCGTTTTTTGTATGGTAATATGTTTGTATGGTAATATGTTTGTATGGTAATATGTTTGTACAGAACAAAGATACATCTTTGCGTCCTGGTCTGTGTTGACAAAAGTGGTCCCATCAATTTGTAATCATATGCATTACGTTTCAGTTCCTGAGATATGAAATCCATGCGCTGAACTAATTAAGATTTTAGATATAAGTACCCAGTTCTCACGATTGCTGAATATTCTGGATATAATATATATATATATATATATATATATATATATATATATATATATATATATATATATATATATATATATATGGAGACCCCTAAAAACGGAAATCTGCTGTTGAGAATCTGGGATATTGTGAATTTCATCTTGAATTTTAATCGTGAAATGTTTACTTGCTCACGGTCACTGTCTCGCAGTGTTGCCACTTGCCCATGTCTGGCAATACGCACTTAAAAAATTCCCGTTTTTTTGGGTCACCCTACATATATATATATATATATATATATATATATATATATATATATATATATATATATATGTGTGTGTGTGTGTGTCTGCGTCTGTGTGTATGTGTGTTTGTACCAACCCTATAGAAAACCTAAATACTAACCCCTTATATATACACCCGAAGTCAAACCACCTTCCATCCATAATTAAACATATACCATCAGCAATAGAAAATAGAATTAGCATTAACTCCGCCAACAAAGAAATATTCCAACAACACGATAGCTTCTATAACGCTGCCCTAAAAATAGTGGTTACAAAAATGCAAACATTAACTATAGAAACAATTACACTAGCCAGAAGAAAAAAAAAAAACAGGAAAAGAAAAATCATTTGGTATACCACTCCGTTCAACCAAATGGTTAGTATTAAATTAGGACATAAATTCTTAGCCCTAATTGATAAACACTTCCACAGCAATAGTAGGCTTAGTAATATATTTAATAAGAACACCCTAAAATTGAGTTACAGCTCCACTGAAAACCTAGAAAGTATAATAAAAAAACATAATAATAAAATCCTGAGCAAACCCCCATGCCTGAAAAGTATTAATAAAAACCCTACACGTAAGTCTGACAATAACATTGAAAAGTTGGGTGATTGTAGAAACCCAGAAGATTGCCCATTAGAAAATATATGCTGCATCAAATCTGTGGTATACCAATGTACTACCTCATCCACTGAGAGTCCTAATACTAATATGATATACATTGGGTCCACGAAGAATTATTGTAAAGCTAGATGAAGGCAGCATAAGTGCTCTTTCAACAATATAAATAAAAGAAATCAGACTTCTCTATCTAAATATTTTTGGCATCTGAAGGAAATAAAAAGGACACCTAAGGTAAAATGGAAAATTATAAACAGGACTAGAACTTGTAAAACTTGGGATGACCCATGCCCTTTGTGCCTCCATGAGAAACTGCACATTATCAAGTTTCTAAATAATAAAAATCTATTAAACAATAGACATGAGTTAACGTTTTTTTGCCATCATCAAATTCAGGCATTGAACAATTTAGCTTGAAAACTAACATAAAATAAATTAACTTTTATAATCCATGGCCCCAATAAAAAGTTTTAACACCCTACAAAAAATGATAACTCTTTATGAAGTCGTCAAATAACAAATGATACGAACGTTTTTATATACACAAAACCCTTTCATAAAGAAAAAAAAATCTCCATAGACAAGTAAACCTGACTGATTGAAAACATCTTCCGCTTTAAATTCACACACCCCCACCTTACCCTGACTTGACATCTATGAAAATAACTCTATGTTGATACATATCATTAGCAGACAAAACACCTACCTATTTTAAAAATTCTTCATGGCTGTCACCATGGGAATTTTGATTTCAATTGTAAATATACTATTAAAACACGTAAATTTCAGAAATAAGTTATTCCCCCCAAAAAACTTCGCTTGAAGATGAAACAGAGCTCACTTTAAATCAATTTAATTCTAATAATTGTATTGAAGTTTTCAGCTCTTGTTTTTGAAACATGAGAACTCTTATGTAGCGTGTTGGAATCATATTTTTAAATAAATAATTATATTTATGCTATACTTTTGTATCGAGCACTATTTTTTTAAAATAATAACAAAAATACTAAAGAACTTTGGACTACTTACCTAACCCGTTCTTTGCTGTTTTCTGTATATTTTCACACACACACACACACACACACACATATATATATATATATATATATATATATATATATATATATACGTCTGTTCAGAATGTTTATTATTATCTAAAGAACTAATGGCGTATTCATAATTCATCAGTCAGTCACATAATAAATGACGACTTGGTAATTATATATAAAATCTAATTTTTTTCAGCACAGTGATTTCATATCTCATGAATTGAAACTTAATGCATTCAAATATTATTATTAGGTTGGTGAAAAATAATGTCGTTTTCTCCCATAGTAACACATGTGATAAAACGACATTGTTTTTGCACCAAACTAATAGAAAGGGATGTGAATTGTTTTGTCAGCAGAGATCAGGGCGCAAAAGTACACTTTGTTTTTTTGATAAATACATTACCATAAGAACAGCGGAACAAACAAAATATGACTGCGTCGGTCAAGTGGCGACATTTTACCAAATTTACGGCGTACCCTTCAATTTGCTTCTGCGTCTTTTTATTAAAGCAAACAAGGAAGAAATATGCCGGCTTTTAGTGTTCTACTTCAATTAAATAATAGTTTCTTTTTTTTTTGTTTTTGTTTTTTGTGATTTAAGTAAATTCATTGGTTAAAAAAGATTCCAATACATTTCCTATACGTAACAGTATTTCGATCGACAAAATCTGTAAAAAATAAATTGGATCAGAGAGCCTTGATATATCTCTGATCCTGATTAGTCAATTAATGCTAATATCATGCTTTCGTCTACGTTCGCACGGTTAAAATTAATTTACCGACAAAAATATTTCTATGTCTTTCGACCGTATCACGTGACATACAACATTATAAATACTTAACGACAATTTTCACCCTTACTATTTTACCTTTTCTCACACACACACATGATGTAGCGTGAAAGAGATTACGTCTGCCTTTTATGGGAAAACGCTATGACACACGCGCGCACGCACACACACACACACACACACGCGCGTGCGCAAATGTGCGTACCAACATTTCACATCTCTTAACTCATTATATTCACTCTTTCAACGACAAGGAACAGAAACTTATCGACATAAAACAGTGAGATTTGCCGGATCAAACAATTCGCCAAATACATGCCATTCAAATTTTTGATGTTCCTATGTTAGATTTCTTAATATAATCCCAAATTTTGTAGTCACGCACGCACCAACACACTGCACTTTAATTTTTGCATCAACCATTTTTATCGAGACAACAAGAATCCTATCCAAAGAACATACAGTTTTCCAAACATTTTATTCAAAAGGCAACTTTGAACATTTCTTTTATTTAGACTGAACTTTATTTCATCGAGTGAAATCTTTTCTGTGAGTTCAGATAAAAATATTTTCTCTCAAAAGGTTTTAAGAATTTCAATTTAAAAGTAGATATCTCCTGCTATTAATTAAAACTCTTACGATATAAAAATCAAACACTGGATTTGTTTTGTATCCCATACACTAAAATGAAGATTGTTATTATAAAAACAGTTTTTGTGTTGTTTCTCTTTTTTGCTTTTTGTTTGCTGACTCATTTGTAAAGTAAAAATGTAATGAGTGAATTAAGGCCGTTCAAACAACTACAGGCAAAGAAAAATATTTATTTTGTTTTATTCATGTTGATTTTTACATATATATAACTGAAAATTTTATATCTATATATAGACATATATTTGTGTGTGTGTGAAGAGGAGAGACGGAGTGGTTAAAATTTCGTTTTTCCAACATGAAACCCGTTTTCGAAAGTCGCCCGAGATTTGATAAGGAGGATCATTTTTCATGACTCTTGTGTCAATCCAATCGTGCAACATCATTGGAAAGTGTTTGAAAGAAAATACACCACGAGTTTAGCTAAGACTTGTGAGTGAAATTTGATATGTGTAACGGTTACAAGTTACCCTAAACGAGGGATTGAGTGTATTGGCTTCGTCTAAAACGTTTGCTAACGCTAGTTTATGCGTTTTATCTGAAAGAAAAAAGACTGTGAAAGGGAAAGAGAGTGGCGGGTTTACGCGTTTTATCTAAAAATAATAAAAGATTGAAAAAAGAGAGAGAGAGAGAGAAAATGACGGATGTAATGAGTGATAGTTTGACAGAGACTGATTTCTGATTTAAAATGTTCGGCAGTGAGGGTAACAAATGAAAATCAAAAGGAACAAAACGGTGTGAATTATTGTGGCTGTTGGGTATTTCCTATATCAAGACTTTAAGCTTAGTCAATGTCCGTTTTACAACACGCTATTGTACAATGTTATATTGGAAAATGAGGAGTTTCGATTTGCCAAAACCATCCGTTCTTCTAATATAGCCACATTGAAATTGAGTTGGTCGTAATACTCATTTGCAGTTATTGTCTCGGTCTCTTTATCAGTGATAATCACGCAAGAAATTGAACAATGATCTGATAGCAATTAAAATTAATCGGACAAACACCTAGATATACAGGGTATGATTGATAAATTGCAGTGCATTTCATAATTTTATAATTAGCGCTATTTTATATTTTTAATTTCGCGCATGCGCGCTGTTTGTTTTTAATTTTATCAACTGCGCAGTATAGTAGCCTCAGTAAAGAACCGTTTTTTGAGGAAAAGAGCACCATGACGCACTTCACTCTGCCAGAAATTTTAAAACGGCATGCTAGACTGCTTGGCATTTACACTGGAAGTTCCATTACGAAAATTCAAATGATTGCCGGTTAATCTGAGGACAGTACAGAGGATACAGATAGGCTTGGATTCATTTACGAAGTTGTTTGGCGTGATCACTAGTGATGGCGACGTTATACCTTATATTATTCGTCCAACAAAGACTCAGTCTCAGCATGGAGGCCTACATCAAGTGCCTTGGGAATGTAGCGCTTCTTTGGTTCAAGAAAGTGGCTGCTGGAAGGCAATATATCTGGCAACAGGACTCTGCATCATGCCACACAATCAGAAGAACCCAATCATGTCTGTCACACAATTTCTCCAGCAACATCACACCTTTCATCTGGCCACCTACCTACCCAGAGTGTAACTCTCTTGATTATTATGTGTGGGACGCAGTTGATAGATAGAATAAAGACAATGCTTATAACACCAAAGATGAACTGAAGGCACGGATTATGGCAGCAGTCACAAACTTAAGCAAGCAGACCGTCCAGAAGATTCCGAAGTCTTCTGAGGCCGTGGTTGGCACCAATGGAGATTTTATTGAATACATTTACTCTTCAGTATTTCAAGACATTTTTTCTGTAATTTTGTTAAATATATCTTTTAAAGTGTAATGTCAGTGCTATTTTAATTTTTTCGTCATTTAAAACTCAATTTATGCATCGTACTCTTTACACCCATAAAAGTGTCGTATTAAGCCACGGTACATGACCTGTATTGACCTTTTGAATCATACCCGTTCTCATATAAAAAGACAGAGCATCGGGAGCCATAGTTTGACAGCGGTAATAACTTTAATGTGAAATCCTCTCATATATGGAGTATCATTAGAATTAGCTCATTGTCAATGAAGATTATGATTTATAAAATAAATAATTCTTTTCATAATGACGGTATGGTTTGTTTGGTGACATTTGTTATATTCCACGCAAATGGTAAGATGTTATTCAATGTTATACAAATATCCATTTGAAAGTTTAGTCTTTATAATCAGACGTTGCAATCTGTTTCCTACCAGTTGTATGTTTATTATTTCAGTTTTTCATATCATTAATTTCATATTTAAAACATAAATATCCAATAATTAATCTTGTCTAGCTCTCATTATCGGGAGGTACTGTTGTTAAAACGAGACTACACGTGATTATCGGAGTGATCGCTGTTCTCGGAATATATTTTCTGTGTTTCATATATGAAATTTCATGAGTTGATGTCAAGGATTAGTTTTAGTAAAAATAAGATATGAATATCTGTATATGAAGGCATAAAATGTAGGTGAAGCCATAAAATAGCATACTAAACCTTTAAATATCCCATAGAATTGATATGTTTCTAAACAAAATCAACGAATGCAAAGCAAAATTTGAGCAGTCAAATTTCTAAGAAATCAGTGCTCAAAATATTGATTACTGTCCGATATCCCCAGTCCCGAGGCCATCCGTCAATTCCTCTTTGCTCAATTTACTTTAGTTTGATCAAAATCAAATTCATCCATATGGGAGCGAACTCGCTCAACTTGCGAACTTACTAGCGATAAACTAACAACGTTTTGCGTTAAGCGGCCAATTCTATAAAGCCGCTTTTTGTGTGTTTCAAAGAAAAGCAGATCATGTGGTTATGTTATTGGATATTCGGTTCACTTTGTAAAGCCACTTAGAGTTATCTTATCTGTAAATAACATCAAATCGTCCCAAGGGATCAGGCCAGTTTATGTTCCTTTTAGAATTGCCTTCGGCCTAGCGGGCAATCGTACTTTTTCGGTGCAAAGATTAACAACTGGCCGAGAAGACGACACATAATGGAGAGAAAACCAATTGAGAGTGAATTATGTTTATATCCTTACTGCTTTTAAAAGCTCCTCAAGAAAGCAATATCATGAAACTGAGTGCAATGGGCCCTTCTCTTTTCATGGATCTCTTTAATAATACATTCGTCATAGAATATATATCTTTTGTTTTACATCGGTTCAATTTATTTTATTGTGCGATTCTAGTTACATTTCTAAATGAAAAATTTTGTTTTCTTATTAACAATATTAATTCAATAATTTCTTTCTTGAAACTGAATTTTATTGTCGTAACATTTTTCTGGCAGTGAAAATTGTATCAAAAATATATATTTTAGCAGAAAAATATAATTAGTAACTTAATCGGAAATTTAACATATTTTATGACTGAGTGAAGTAATGGATAGCTTCTCAGATTAATGAATCGGAGAGCTGAGTTCGAATTCCGGTCGAATCCATTGCATTCATTTACGTGTTAATAACATTGGGAAAGGTATGAATCCTCTTCTTCTTCTCCCCAACAGCTATTTTTAAATAGCAGGACAAATCTCGTTCTAAAGCCTTCAATGACAACTGGTCTACCGCAGAAAGAAATGACAACCTACTGCGGGAAAAAAATCTGCCTCGTCATCATCTATCGGCTAAGCGTGCATCACGCATGGCACAAAACTGACTGAACATAGTTTTATTAATCGACAAGAATGCATATATGTAGATTTACTGAAGAAAGAATCGCTTCTTCACTGGACTTTGAAATTACAATATTTCTGTACTTATAATAATAATTTTATAATAGAATAAAATATGCGAAAAAATAAAATTAAAACCAAAATGTGTTGAGCCAGTCTGTTGAGGACATATATTAGTATCTTTATGGTAGACTATCAGTTTATTATAATTACTTCGGAAATGACATGGGTTAAAAAGTACAGAATGCAGCATGAAACGATATTAGTAAATCTGCATTTACACATGCCCTGACGCTTTTGTTATTAGTGTGGTTATTATTATTATTATTATTATTATTATTATTATTATTATTATTATTATTTTTATTTTTCTATGGTAACACTGCGTACCAGTTCTGCGAGAAGACCTATGCCAAGTAGTAGTGTGTTGTTATGGCTACAAATCTTGGTTTGTTATTCTAACTCCCATAAAATCACTAGCGTTACATGGACAAAGTTCTTCTTAGTGTGTGGGCTGTAATTATGAAGACCATTTTTTTGGATTTCGCGTAATCTTGGATTTCAAGGAATTTTTCAGAGTGTTGTAGTGTTCTGTTTTATCATTACAAGCGCACCAACTATTATTTGCATTATTCTTTTTCTCAATTTCATTTTTTTTTCCTAAGTCGTTTTTCAGATCTTTATACTTCGATAGATTTTCAAATTCCTTGGTTGCTATGTTATAATCCACTCTGGCAAGCCCTATCATTTTAGTAGGCATTTTTTTTTCAGCTTTTAACAATTAAGCCCGGCTTATTTGTTTCAATCTTCCTGTCTCTAAAGATACAGTTTATCCCGGATATAAGAGAGTTGTCGGGACTGGAGAATAATTCTCTTATATCCGGGTTTCTCTTATATCCGAGTGTGATCTATTTTGTTTACATTAACACAGGCTCTAATTTAGGACCAGATAAAATATCTCTTATATCAGGGTCTCTTATATCCGGGTTACACTGTACTATAATCCCATAGAATTGTAAAGGCTTCTGTTTCTATAAACGGTGCTGTTTAATTTTCGTACCAATGTTTGTTAACATCATTTCCAAAAACTTTGTCCAGTGTAATTAATAGCGCCACGTTATCATGACGATTTTTATATTCATTTGGCACAAGTACAGAGCATCCTGAGAAAGGATTTTGGGTTTCGAGATTGTCACAAAACCTGCATTTTGCATCTACACTATTATGTATGATATTTGCCTGAAAGTTTCTAGTGAAAAGACTCTGTTCTTGCGCTGCAAGGATAATGCCTTCCGTTTCAGCATTTAATCCAGATACTTGTAACCATCGATGAGCGTTTACTTAATCATCATCGACTTTATAAGCACGTTCTGGATATTTTCCATGAAGAGGTCTGCCTTGCCAGCCTCGTTTCATCTTTTTAAGAGCTTTGCACTTGGCGTTCTTTTTCATGCAATTTTTGCTGCATCAGTTGGTCGTTGTGTTTCGTTTTGGCTTTCTATAGAATCTAATACATGCAAATTTTCTTTTTTCAGGATTGAATATTTTTTTTTCTGTTTTTTGGAATTGGCTGAATAATTGCATCATCCAGTCCTTTGCTATTTCAAAGTATGCTTTAAATCAGATTTTTGTTGTTTTTAGAGTTCAATTTAGTTTAGACTTCGGCGCCCTAAAACTTGAGGTACATACAGCCTACCAGCATTTGATTCAGGTGGCGCTTCCTCATTATTGTTGTTATTGTTGATGTTATATTATTATTATTATTATTATTATTATTATTATTATTATTATTATTATTATTATTATTATTATTATTATTTCCTTGGATTTCCTTTTTTATGTACATTTCCTTTCGGGTTCCGATCTGAGACCAAAGGTTAGAAATAGATACATAATATTTTTTTCTATCCACCCACACCCCCACAGAAAATCACACCTAATTTACATTATTAAAGGCCGTCGTAGTCTGCGATCTGTTCATGTGAATTCAGTTGTTGTTGTTGTTGTTGTTGTTGTTATTATTATTATTATTATTATTATTATTATTATTATTATTATTATTGTTGTTGTTGTTGTTGCTGTTGTTGTTATTTCCTTTAATTTCTGGCGTTTACACATTTCTTTCCGGGTCCTGCCCAGGGACCTTAGTTTAGAAATGGCATCATGACACTTTCCACTAACAAAAAAAAAAAAAATACATAGATAAAGCCCTTCGTAAAGTGTGGGCTGTACTTGTCAGAACAATTTCTTTTGTATCTCTTTGAAGCATGGACTAACAGAAATCCCTTCAATTAGTCTACTGCAATCTTTTCCAACCAATCATAGGGATTGTTGATGTTCCCATGTGCCACATTTTGAGATTTCTATTTCAAGGTCCTTGTATTTTGACAGCTTTTTGAATACCTTCAAAGATACATTGCAGTCTGCAGGGACTCCTATATCAATAAGGAGGCACCGTTTTTGTTTGTGGTCTCTAATAACAATGTCAGGGTGGGTTGGCTTTGATTGTTCTGTCAGTGTGTGTTCTGTAGTCCGGTAGAATTGTAACAGGTTCTATCTCCGTAACCAGGTTATTATTATTATTATTATTATTATTATTGGTGTTGTTGTTGTTGTTGTTGTTATTATTATTATTATTAAATTGAAAGCCGCTATTTAGGAGTAAATTTTCCTTTGATGATACATGGTTTTCTGACTTCACTTTAGCGAGGAACAGAATTTGTCTATTGGGTTTGTTATATTCTAAGCTTATCCATGTTTGACATAAAGCCACAATTGCTGAGAAGTCAGAATAGACGCACTGATCAAAGACACTTGAATACTATATCATTATCCGAATCTTTCTATCTGTAAACGTTAATTTAAAAATCAAAGCGAATCTACTAATATGTAGGATTTATATATAAATATTTAATGAGCGGTCATTAGGCATATAACATTTAATCATTTTAGTATAACCAATTATCCAGTCTTTACTAGAGAGCTTCTTTAAGGTGGTAACCATATATGTTCTGTTTACACAACTTATGAAGTTATAGTTATCATGTAAAGGGTTTATATCATATTTGCATTGATAATACTCTCCTAATTAGATAATCCGGTAATCACACAATAACACAGTGACACACATCGATGTAAACAGACAAAAATATGTGTTAATATTAAAAAAAAAGATAGATGACAATGGAATAGCTTTATTTAAATGAACGCGATAAGCAGGTCTCACGAAGGATTTATTTCTAAAGATAAACGACAGCAGATAAGGTTTCAGGATTAGATTTCCTAAAGGTACCAAATAAAAGAATTACTATCAGATTATTTTAAACGTAATCACCAGATACATTCATAGAACAGGCAATGCCTTTGGGGGGGGAATGATTATTCGTCGAATACGAGATCTTGTAAATGCTGTGATAATGAAGAAATCAATAAAATGGAATGATGATGGAGAAAAATAATATATGCCATTGAAATATTGATTATATTTTTCAATAAACTAAAAATTGTTTTTGCTAATACTTGCCATAGTTATCTGATTTCCTCTGTGCGCGCGAGGTTCTATTTTGGAAAGCGGTATTTCTAATGTTCATTTTAAAGGCGAGCATACATACATATATATATATATATATATATATATATATATATATATATATATATATACATATATATATATACATATATATATATGTAATATTTTATTATATTTTTATCTGAAGAGCTTATAATAAAACATTTTGAAATCGCTACACGAAAGCTTTCATGTTTCAACAATATGATTGTGCTTCTTCAGGCGATAGTAAATAACTGCTGATTAAATGATTCTTAAGGAACATTTCATCATAAAAATGATTTAATCACCAGATTCTTACCGTCTCCTGAAGAATCACAATCATAGTATTGAGACATAAAACTTTTTGTGTAGAGATTTCAAAACGGTTTTCTGATAATCCTTTATAATAAGAATATAATAATGATATATGGATCTAGTTGTTATTGAGCACCTTTTACAAAGTAAGTGCTACGAACTCTTAAGTTTTGCTCCATCTGTTCTTTCTCTCATTTGGATAGATACATACACAGGCACACACACAGTAATATTTAGATAGATAGATAGAGCGATACTGCTATGCAAAAGTGAACACCCAATATAATATTTTAAATTGTTGTTTCTTTTCTTAAAATAATTAACAAATCTTAATTAAACTATATATTCGTTAAGAATTTCTTTTATGAATCTCGAATAAAAATATTAATCAAAAATTAAAAATTAAGATGGACAAAATTGAACGCTTGTATTTACAATCTGTATTTTTGTTGTACCAGGTTGCCAGAGCGAATAATATTTTCTGTACGTATAAAATTAAAAATGATACGTGTTCATATTTTTTGTAAGCTGTGTATATTGCAGTCAAAGAATATATGTTATTGTATATGCAAAATTGTACAGTTAGAGTCTACATTAAAAAATATATATGCAAAGTTCAAACGGAATTTTCTGAAGCTTAAAAATTGCATAAAAGTAGCATATAAAAATGGATAAGGCTACAAAATTCTATCACAACGATATCGGTTGCACTACTTCACCGTGCAACAAATTATTTATAAATGGAATCCCTTTGGTATGACGACATCACAATCAAGAAATTGCCGTCCTCGAAAAATAACAGCAAAAACAAGTAGGCATCGAGTTCGGTAAATTCCACCGTAAAATGGCCAATGTTAATATGCATACGTCTACAGTGCGATAGAATCTGAACAATGTCCAGCTTCATGTTAGAATGCCTAGAAAAAGCCATTGGTTACGAAATATTACATGCATGCTAGCCTCAACTATGCCAAACATCATATTAATAAACTAGAAATATTCTAGCAAAAGGTTTATGATGAGATAAGATAAAACTAGTGCCTTTTGGAAGGAAGAATATGTTGTATATCAGTCGAACGTCTAACCTGCTGATGGAGAGAAGAATTTGATACCAACCATGGTAGAGACAGCATTATGATTTGAGGGTACTTTAATGTAACAGAAACAGGAAAAATAATATGCAGTGACAGCACAATTGTCTCTGCAAGTTACCAAGCAATTTTGAACAAAAGTGGCTTCACTTCAAATGCTGGTTTTAGGTCAGGACAGGAACATCCAACAGGATAATGATCTGAAGCATCAACACAAATATACAAAAGAATGGGTTCGTAAAAAGAAATTTTAACACTGAGAACGGACAACTCAATGTCCTGATTTATGCCTAATAGAAAATATGTGATTTAAGTGAAAGAAGGCACTCTATGCAAGGAACCGCGGTAAAATCGAGAAATTGTGGTGATTTACCCAAGAAGAATGCTTAAAAATCGGTAACCACTAATGCAAAAATCTTCTTAAAGTTTATAGAAAAAGACTGGTTGACATTGTAACCACAAAAGAAGCAGTCACCAAATATTAAATGCAAGTGTTAACTTACTTTTGCAAATCTTAATTTATAATTATTATTTTTATTCCATCTTGATAAAAATCTTTGGAAGTTGTTAGAATTGATTAATGAAGGTTTTACTTATATAGTTTAATTAAGATTTGTTGAAAAAAAATTAAGATTTGTTTCGGGAAAAAGAGATAATTATTTTTAATATTATCGTAGGGGTTCACTTACTTTCGCACATCACTATACACACACAAATATATATATATATATATATATATATATATATATATATATATATATATATATATATAGATAGATAGATAGATAGACAGACAGACGTAAAAAATAGGAAAGAACACTTTAGGTAAATAATCCGGATTTCTTTAGTATTTTTTTTATTTAAAAACTTATGATGCTTCGCTATATAAGAGTTCTCATGTTTCAAAAAATGAGCCGAAAACCTGAATATAATTATTAAAATTAAATTGGGTTTTCTATCAAGCCCTGTTTCATCCTCAAGCGAAAATCTAGTAATAATCAATCCTGAAATTTACGCATGTTTATAAGCATGTTCAATCGCAAAATTAATTATTATGGAAACGGCTGGGGCGACCATTTTGGTAAGGGGTCTAAGAGATCATTTTTATCCACATATGAGTCACCTTCGGGAAGAGGTCAAACTGATGTAGGGTGGGAGCATCCATTTCAAAGCGAATGATGGCATTCATGTGCATACATCTTCTGGTCAGTCACAGGGAAAGATTACTTTTGGCACGATAATATTTTGTTAAGTGTCTAGAGAATTTTGTTTTAATTAATTAATTTATTTATTTATCATTTTATTCATTTATTTTTTCTAAATGGCTGTTTTTTACTTAAATGCGTCGCACTGATCTACAAATTGGGTTTTTTTGTCGATTTCATAAAGGGTTCTCCTATCTTGTGACTGGATTATGCTTTTAAACTATTTATTAAACTATGAAATGTTATTTTTTATGCTAATTATTTAATGCGAATTTGTTTTTGATGACGGCAGAAATCCGTTAACTCATGTCTATGGCTTAATAAATTTTCATTATTTACAAAATTGGTCAGAGTAAGCATAAAATATAAAGGGATCAAACACTAATATTCCATGGTTATAATTTATTACATTCGAATCGTAATCGCGATCCAATTCATCAGACCTACAAATTCAAAAAGAAATCGGAAAATATAACTCTGCGTATATCAGAGTATATGAATCGGAGTTGGAAACAAGTGTGAGAGGGAAATGTATGAAATCTCCAGAGATAGATGTAGCAGAAGAAAGAAGAACAGGAACGCCTAATGGTGAAGGTGGGGATTAAAATTTAACAGAGGTTTTAAAGAGAGGAGTTAAATAACAGTTTAAATGAGAGAGATACATATAAATATTAATTATTTTCAGGGTGTATAAACCACTACAGATTCGCTGACCTAAAATTAAAATTAAAAAACAGAGACCGGAAATGTGTGGATACATTTGTCGGCTCACTAGGCACAATAAAAACTATATATATATATATATATATATATATATATATATATATATATATATATATAGTTTAAAAATTATAACATAAATATGTTATAAAATAGCTACAGAAATAGCCATTCTGTTTTAGCACTTCCAGTGTCTTATCAAGTGATTACTTCTCGCAAATTTGGCTCCAAGGATTATTAGCATGTCTGCAAGAGCAAACCTAACAACAGCAAACCTTTAATACTTCCTTTGTTCAACCGATTTGAGGTCTTGTACTGATTAGCTGATAAGGCTGAGTGCTTTGCTCAGAAATTCAGTTCCAATTCAACGGTCGACTCATCCGGTGTAGCCACACTCGATTTCCCCACCCACTAGAGCTGAGGCTCTATTGAGCCGGTTGCACATAACCCCGTCGTTGGTATTGGGAATCATGTCAAAATTAAACTCCCATAAGTGAACCGGTGAAGAGTGGATACAATCCATAGTCCTGAATAAATGTGCTCCTGGACTGGCCGCTGCCCTCTCCAAATTATATAACTACTGCCTCAATGAGTCTTACTTTCCAGCAAGTTTGAAGTCCTCATCTATTGTATCAGTCTTTAAGAACTCTGCAGACACTTCTGAACCATCTATCTATCGTTGATCCGTCCTCTACCACACTTAGGCAAAGTTTTTGAAGCATTAACCAACGCCGTAGTGGTTAAGCAATAAGTGATAATCAATAGGTTTCCACTTTTGCCTGTTCTACAGCTGATGGGCTCACAGCCATAACTGAAATTGTTTGCCATGCATTCCAGAATAACGGAGAAACTTTAATACGATAATTCCTGTCAAAGCGTGTGATGAAGGTCGTCCTTAACGGATTCTCCCCCAGTTCCTTTCCCACGAAACAAATGTTCCCCAAGGCTCTATCCTGGGCCCTACTCTGTTCCTTATCTTCATTAACGTTCTTCCCGATGTCATCATTTCCCAAGCAAGCATCTATGCCGGCGACACTACTATTTACACCTGCCTCAATAGTAAGTCTGGTATCACTGACAAAACTACCTGGCCGTTAGTCTCGAAAAGGACCTCCAATCGGTTGCAGACTGGAACAGGAATTGTCTCCTTAACTTTAATGCCTCTAAAACAAAACTGCTCTCTGTTACTCACCACAGGAAACCGTCTCTGCTACACATTAGAATGTCTGACATTCAACTCCCTGAGAGGACCTCTTAGCGACTGCTTTGTCTCACACTCTCCGAGATGGAACAATTACATTGAATCAATTGCTTCATCAACTGCAAAGAAAAGTTGGTTCCCTGTGTCGCGCCAGAAATTTTTTTTCTTGCCCGAGGAAATCCTTCAAATCTATACATAAAACATTCGCCTTTGCATGGAATACTGCTGTCATATATGGTCTGGTGCCCCCGCTGTTCGTCTTAAGGTCCTCAACAAAATCCAGATACGGATATGCAATGTCATTGGTCCTGATCTGGTGTCTCGTATGACAGTCGCTCTCACTGGCGTGCCGTCGCTTCCCCCTGTCTTTTCTACAAATACTTTCACGGTAAATGCCCTGACGAGCTACTTTTGCTAGTCCCCAGACTGCATGAATTTAAGCGCGCTACTAGGCTCGCATCACGGTCGCACGTTTTCACTGTCGAAATGGTTAAATGTGGCCGTCTCTTCTACTCCAATAGCTTCATGTCTTGCACCTCCCTTCCTATTACTTGTTTCCCTGATAGCTATAATCTCTAACTATTTAAATGTAATGTCAATCGACATATCCTGATGCCCTGATCTATCCCCCGTCCTTTTCTTCATCTTTTCCTCTATTACGTAGTTTTACTCTCACTCCCTATCTCTATAACCCCTTGCATGCTAATGGCATCCCGCCTTGCTTGGGGTGAAATGCTGAAAAAATATTGTCTTAAAAGAGAAGACTGAATACCTCAAGCACAGATATCTCAGCAGTTCTCAATTTCTCGTTTGACCAGACTCTTTTAAAGATAAAGCCCAAGATTGAATCAGTTACTTAACCTTTTCTTAGGGTATTTAACGATGGATTCAATGATGTTATGAAAAGACCCAGTAGGCGCACAAATTAAGTAGCCTACATGAGAGAACCACCATCACTATAACAATCGGATATTTCTATTTTGTGATGCGTGGCCTTATTAATTTGGCTTTGGAAGTATTGACTGTTTTGCGAGGTCGAAGGAGAGTACAGCTGAAACTCTCTGCTCAACTAGATCCAGGAAAGCGTAACTGATGCGTGATCTGCATGAATATCTAATAGAAATCTTAGTATATTAGTTTGTTACTATACTGCATATAGAGGGCAACGGCTTAAAGAAAGCCTTCGGGCAACTTGAATTAATCTCCTGGGATTCAAAAGACTAGCCATTAACATAGACCTTCATGAACATATTTGGTATATATTAAGACAATTTTAAAAAAGAATAACCTTGTTGGCATTCCTTATCCCGAGAACTTATAACAACACTCTATATCATATCTTCAGAGAGAAAAGATATATGTAAATATATCCCTCTCATAATGATTTTATTTTTTATGACTTTATTGATTCTTTGGGTAATGAAAGTTAGGACATCAGCAGTGGCCCAAGAATGATGAAAACATATTATTAGTCCAACGGGAGGTTGTTGGCGTTGAAATGTACGACAATATTTTTCATAAGTGACGGTAATGATTTGCTGCTGATAATAATCTGAGGGGTCGCCGTACTTAAGGGGATAAGCGCTCGTTTTCACTCTTGAAATCAGGTCATAAAATTGACAGCTTCCATTGATTTAAGAAGCATTTCTTTTTCAAGATGTAGCTACATAATTTAGTCGATATTGCTTATAGCTCTGGGCTAATTTTAAGAAGAACACACAACCAGGATCTTATCAATATGAGTTTAGAAACCTACCATGAAGTGGTACGGATAATACAAAGTTTGTCCTCCGTGAGAGAGGGAACAGACATATCAATAAGTTAAGAGTGAATAATGCTCGGGGACATTTTTGATAGTAAGCTTTACCTCGATTGTAACACACTGATAAAATACAATTAAAACGTGTCAGATGAAACAATTCCGATTTATTTGACTTGAAAATCCGGCAAATCTAAATAATTATACAAAAAAGAACATATTAAATTTACATAAGTTCTACTAGTTAATCGTTAGATTAAGCTTTGAACCATTGTATTTTAAAATGTTATATATCTTAATAGAATTCGCCGAGGATTTTATAATACTACAGGATTCTACTTTGAGCAATAAGAATGTATAATTACTCTCAAAGTTTAACAGAAGAATCGTGATGAAATCGATTATAAACGTGATATGATCACCATTAATTAATCATAAATAAAGGTTGGAAAATTATGAATGTTTGAAATTTTGTCAAATATATAATTATAGTATTCCAAGAAAATTTTCTGCTTACTGAAGAGCATATTCGCCCTCTCTAACTATCTAACTTTCTGTCCTGAAGTAACAATGTGCCTCACATACGATTTTCTTTT
>OZ010605.1:80801798-80851798 GCA_963932145.1 Acanthosepion lycidas
TATTATTATTACTATTATTATTAATAATAATAATAATATTTTTTTCTGAGGGAATACGTAATATGACATACTGAGATAAGAATACGTATTTGGATGGGCAAAAAAGGATTCCAAAAATAAGTTATGTACTAACAGACAGAAAGTTTTCGTTGGAAACAAAGAAAAAAGTACTGAAATGTTACGTCATAACTGGCCTCCTGTATGTCAGCAAATCTTTCACAATCTCCTCAAAAGTGAAGAAGAGTCTCTGAGCAAACAAACAGGAAATAAGATCAGGAAGAGGCAATTGAACTTTTTGGGAAGCTTAATGAGGAAAGAGGATTAAGAAAATCTGATACTGACATGATGGATAGAGGAAAAGAGGGACAGGTGAAAACAACGTGTGGCATAATAATGGGTTTGAGCAAATGACGGAACAGGGTCTGGGAGAAATAACAAAAAGACAGTTTATTAAGAGCTACAAGAGACATGACATGATCGCCTATGTCTTGAAAAGGAGTCGCACATACAGAAGTGTTTGTTTATTGTGATAATTGCGGGCCGTACACGTGCGTCATGTTTGTGGACCTTACCCAATGATGGGCGACAGTAATGTGAGGCAGTTCCTCAGTGGTCTGGCGCGGTTCTTTTTTCATCAACTTAAACAGGTCAGCAAGAACGGAGAGAAATTGTGAGTTCGAAATTCTTGAAACAAGACAACCATTAATGAAGTCATCTCTAGGCAGTGCAACTGCCTCGACCAGTTTTGAAACCTAGATGAATAGCAAAGCGACGTTGATGTTGGACATATTCATTCTAGACTACATGGCATTATAGCTGAAAGTCGAGTCTAATCGGAAATAACATTTCAATAATGTTAGGCAACAGATTCACAGTATGACAACAGTTTTTATGAAAAAAAAAATAATGTAACGAAATCAGAACCTCAGATAAATGAATAAATATATAAACATAATATAAACATGAGAACATAATATTTTTACCAATAGAAGAAAAGAGATTTTTCACAAATTTAAGAAAAAAGGCGGGACTTTCAACATGTTAACTCGATTATTCGCTGTTTCGTATTGCTGCTGCTGCTGCCTTCAATTCCTTTTATGTGCGCTGGCAGGTTCAGCTGCCTCGTTCTGATTGTGTCAGTTTCCTTGCACTTCCTGTTTTCCTCGCTGCTCACTTGTTCTTTCTATTGGTCTATCGGTATTCGTAGCAAGAAAATATCTCTACCTATTTTAGTGACGTTTTATTCTGTAAAGAGATTATCGGGTATTATTATTCTGTAAAGAGATTATCGGGTATTATTATTCTGTAAAGAGATTATCGGGTATTATTATTCTGTAAAGAGATCACCCGTTATTTTTATTCTGTAAAAAGATTACCCAATATTAATAACAAGATATATTAAGTTAGATATTACAATCATATCAGTTCAGTATTTTTTTCTGTTTTTATAACATTTTGTTTTTATATTAACTTAGATTAGTCTGCGTAAAATATATTTAATTTGTACGTATGTACGGATTTCAGGTGCATGTTCCTTGGCTATTCAATATTTTGAAAACTATTTTTTACAATTATTTACACTATTTACTTTTCTCGGATTGTTGACCTCATCTTCGAAGATGTAGACTACAGTCCGAACAATGTAAATATTGCAAATAATTACAATATTTCATGTCAAAAATATAGACAGAAAGGGATAGCGCGTATAATGTCCGAAACGCAGTGAAAATGACAAAAAGATGAGGACAACAGTCCAAACAATGTATATATTTTGAATAATTACAATACATCTCAGAAATTTAGACAAAGAATGAAGAACACCGGCGTGTATATAGGCTTTAAATAATAAATAATTACAATACCTCATCTCAGACAAATAGACAGATCTTGATAAAGGGTGAAGGGTGCAATGGCTGAAACATCTTGAATATGGCACCAAAGATGAAGACAGCAGCCCAAACAGTGTAAAACGTGTAAATAATTACAATACCTCATCTCTTAAACATAGACAGATACTAAGCTAAGTAACCAACATTGTGACAGAATTGGCAACCGTACTGTCGGATATTTTTATTAGCTTGGTTGCTGCTTGTACTCCTAGAAAATCGTCCTGTCTCAAAAGTTAAAAAATATACTCTGTATCCGTCTTGATAATATCACCCTTTACTAAGTCAACTGGAATGAGTCTGGCTATAAAACTAGCTCTAAACTTTACTCAGTTACCATAACTCTCTTCTAACTTCTTTTCGATCCCAATTCCTGGAAGTTCCCAAAATCTAGCACATCCCACGTGCCATCCATTGCTGCATTCATTACTAATTATTACTCTGGTTAGTGAAGTTTCTTCCCGATTTCTTCGCAAAGATTCCCCTGCTTCATTGTGATGTACACCATAAATTTGTGCTTCACTGTACGTTGTCTATATTCATTATATTCTGTTTTCTTTTTCTATGAATACATCACGACAACTCGAATCTCTTCTTATTAAAAACATTTTTTCAGAGTTTCTCAATGTATTCAATTGTATTTTTATATTTTATTTTTAGAGAGTTCTATTTAATTTTATTCCCTTCAGTTATTATTAATGAATATTTTTTCTCTTTCGATGCTATATGTTCCTTGTAATCCATGATAATATTTAAACAAAAGTAAAATACAAAAAAAAAAAAAAATCAAATATCATTACTTCTACATTTTGCCTTCATTATAATAGGAATTTAGAAGACAGAATTAATTCGAAAGATTTCTTATGCTTGTATGTGTTGTGTCCCTTTAGTAAGAAAAGTGATCATGGCTCTCCACTATTTTCTATGATTTGTAACTCTTGATATGTTTTGTTATTTTGTTATCTCTCCTAATCATTTTACTCACGCACACTAGTTGGTTTAGGCGTTGTTTTCTCTCTTCTTATTGCCTTCACTATGCCTTCTGAGTATCAAACTTTCGAAGTCCTCTTTCCTTAATATGTTCCCTAGAAATTTCAACGGTCTCTTGTTGATAGTTAGTATAAGTTTTCTTTTTTGTTTCTATTTTCTTTAAAACGTTGTCAATTTGGCTATATTCGGTCCAGGCCATTCTTAGCAGCTTTCTGTAGGAGTTACATTTATGTTGCTTCACGTCTTTTTTTAATCAACGAGGAGATTGTCCTGCACAGTCATATAGGAGAAATGATATTACATAATAGTTCAGTACACTTTTTTTTTTGTTTCTAATATGTATTTTTTTTCTTTTCTTCTCTGTATGTTCATATTTTTCTATGTCACTTTTTTAACTGCATAACGCCATAAAACACAGACTTCTTCTTATAATAACATTGTAACACATTTTTCTTTTACAATTGTTTTCAATGTTTTTTATCTTTTATTTTCAACTCTCTCTAATATTTCTGAGAAGTTACATCATGATATTCGTGTACGCTTATTAATATTGACTTTCTTCCTTTGCATTTGCTGTTATATATTTACTTGTGCTTTGAGATAATATTTAAACAAAACAAAACATAAGAAATGTCAAGGCATCTACATTTATATAGGTGTAAATATATATCTATTTATTATAATTTCTTCATATAGAGAAAACCATTTTACTCACTACAAAGATGCAACTTTGTTTCAGTGCATTTCAACTGCACTTTGACGGGTGAGAATCGAAAATGGTTTACGATTCTCACCCGTCGAAGTGCATTTGAAATGCACTGAAACCAAGTTGCATCTTTGTAGCGAGTAAAATGGTTTTGTCTATATAATAAAATTATCGCTTTACTATCTACTTTTGGATTAATGCTGTGAACGTTGAAATGTTATATTACTTTTGTTCCCATCCCATCCCATATGTAAATATATATATATATATATATATATATATATATATATATATTATATATATATATCTGTGTGTGTGTGTGTGTGTGTGTGTGGTTCTATGAATGTCTGTCTAACTGGAAGATCCCCTTCCATGTTGAATAAGAAAATATCGGAAAGTTGTTGTTGCAAATATTTCTCATAAAATGAAACACTGAAATTTACATGGTCCGTTTATCATATAAATGTACATACATCCTCAAGTTACATATTACATGCATATACTTGCTGGTTAATACAAATCTTGTGACAATATTGGCTGCAGAATCGTGACATATGTAAGACCCCAGATTTTAGTTTATAACACATGAGAACTCTGCTGCCCTAATTAAAACAGGACTGAAATAAAAAAAAAAAAAACGAAACTGATATACAATGAAAAACTCTATAAGATCTTCCTTGAACGTAGATAGACGAGAAAGGTTAAGAACTGTTTCCTACATCCTCATCCAGATATAATTAACTATGTCACTAATCTGCACAAACTCCATAATATCGGCATATCAAATGATAAAAATACACTCATTTATAATTTTGTTTCCTCATGGACATTAAAATATCTGTATAAATGATTTGTGGACTATTATATATTTCCAACTCCAATAAATTAAACTGATGAATTATTCCAGGTGTTATATAGAAGAATTATATTGTCTGAGTAAGGTAATTATGGATGGCATGATCAAAGATTAATCTCAAATTTCCGTTAAGAAGACCCAATTAAAAGAAGACATGGTATACGTTTATCTTTTCATTTCTACTTGACAAGATAACACATATGTGAAGATATTCCGAAGAGAAGTTAATTCTATGTGTCTTCGCAGAACATGCAACTTGGCTAATGAAGATGGAAGATTCAACAAAATGAATTAGAAGAGTTTTTTTTCCGAAATCAGGGAGTTTTGTCCATTATAGGAAACTCGTAATATTTTTTTCCGTTCTGCGTTCAAATAAAACGACTTTGCTATTTTTTATACGCCAAAATACAAGAATGGAGCATATCATCTGATTGAAAGTTAATGCTGGATAATCTCCTCATAGATTAAAAGAAGAGTTGCTGCAAATGTCATGTGATTCTACAGAAAGATGTGAGTAATGAGATAATTTTAAGAAAAATGGAAGAAAATATATTTTAAGGGACAGTCGGTTTAATCAGAAATGAAGTCTCGGGAAAGATAACACTCACAGGAGATATAGGGAGAGAAAAACGCATTGAGTTACCTACATAACGAGCTTGTGTAAAAGTCTGTCAGAATAGGTATTGTGAAAGATAACGAAAAAAATACTCAGTGATACAAAGCATAAAAAACTAGTTGACGGTCCTGATCAGCCACGTCTGTAAGTATTAAATATTAATAAACTTTAACTAATGGAAAATTCTACTACATCCCCTCCCCTTTTCTTGCCTACTTTGTCGTTTAAGTTTCCCATGATAATTATGACTTCCTGTGATTTCCATAGAGCCGTGGTACTGTCAAACATAGAGTAGAACGATTCGATGTCCTCTTCCCTTCTGTGCGCCGTCGGTGCTTACACTACTATAATAGCGCAGTTGAAAGTTTCGCTATCTAGTAATAGTCCTACTCCTTTGTCGTTCTTCTCGCCACCTGCATCAATTATCCTGTATCTGTCGCTGACAAAGCCACCCTTGTTTGGCCATCTCGTTTCACATACACCTAGAATGTTACTGTTAAGGTTGTTCATAGGTTGATGTAAAGAAGACATAAAACTCGGCCAAGATACGAAACGGAATACAGAAACTTACACAATGAAATAAGGACCAAATGCAGGAAGCTAAAGAAAAATGTCTAAACGAAAATTGTACAGAAATAGAAAGATTGAGCACTACCAACAAAAGAGACATGCACAAACAAATAAGACAACAGGCAAAAGACATGCTCGTCAACAGGCTACCTAAAATCCAAAGATGGAAAGCTCATATTAGAGAAGGAAAAAATCCATCAATTATGGAGTGAGCATATTGGAGAACTCTACCAAGGCATAAGGCAACAGTCAGCATTACACAGAATAACCGACGGACCTGGAATTCTGAAAACCGAAGTAAAAACCGCACAGACCAAATTGAACAGAAACAAGACAGCTGGACAAGAGGAATTGTAACGGAAATTCTCACTGCCTTAGATGTATTTGGCATAGACAAGATCACCAAAATAACAAATGAAATCTACATCAGCGCACATATAATGGAAGACATCAACTGGTCTATCTTCATAGTTATGCCTAAGAAAACAGGCGCAAACGAATGCGAACTCCACCGAATAATACCTTATGGGGCACGTGACAGAACTCATCATCCGTATTCTAATGAACAGAGCGTGCAGCAGAATCAGCCCAGAGATAGGACAAGAACAGTGCGGGTTCATGTTTAATATATCCAATAATTTCCGACATCCGTTGTTTGTTGAAAGAGGACGTTTAGAATGTCTAATACCGAAAATCATTCGTTATACACAATGTCCTTACTGTTCCACCAAATAGACATCAACATATTCTTTGCATGCAGACCCGATTTTGGAGTGCTTAACTGTGGTTTATTTCGTTTTTATCAGTACATTTGTCACTCCACAGTTTTGGAAAGAATTAATTATTTTGGATGTCTAGATTCGCAAATGGAAATATAATGCATTAATTTTTATTTTCTGTATAATCGGTAGAAATCATCGGGATTCATGTGTCAATAAGTGTTCAAATGCTTTATAAAGTCCAGATATGTAGAAATCTCCGATTCTCTTTGTAATGTGAGATGGGTATTTTTTATCAATTTCATTTTGGTTATCATCATCTACGCTTGAAGCTCACGGACCACACGAACAGGAATATCATAAATAGCATAGTTTCATTAAACTAAATATTACATTTCTTCATACAACACTTTTTTCATTCCCAAAAAGGTCATCAAATGGTGAAAAACCAATAATTAGTTTGCTGCATGAATTTGTTCCTTTTTTATAATTCATAATAAGACTTATTATTTATTAACAATTCTACTGAATCATTCAAAAATATATTCCCCTTCAGTGTTCACAACCTCCTGCCAACTATTTATTAACTGTTTAATGCTTTGATGATAGATATCACTGGGTTTTGACAAGAAATATTCATTAATACACGTTTTAAGTTTCCCATAATTGTTGAACGAAATATTTCTTAAATTGTTAGAAAGCAAACAGAAAACGGTGGTAGTCAGAAGTAATTCAGGAAAATAGGTGTGTCAGAATATTCTCTTATTGCAGGTTTGGTCTTTTCAACAACGTACAGGCAATAATTGTTATATTCAATAATCGCCGGTCAGATCTTTTCAGCGGAATTGACACTTTTATGTCTCATCTGTTGTTCATTATAAAGCTTAGCAATTACCTTTTGGAGTTTTGAAGCATTCTTATATCCGTAAACATCACAAATATGTCCAACAGCCTAGACAAATTTGTCTCCCTTGATGAAAAGAAGATGTCGATGACACTTACATAGGAGAAAACCACCCACATTCTCTGCGTATTCAATCGGCGAGAATAAGTTTCACTCGAACAGCTTTTTTTCCCGCGAAACGCTGTCCTGTGGAACAGATTCCCAAAAGTTTGTTTCCCCCATCACTACATTCGTAACCTCTTCGAGTCTAATGTTAACCGTTATCTTCTCCTTCTATCGATATAAACTAACCCTTAAAGTAAGCCTCTACCTCGGGTAGCCTCGGGCCTTGTACAAGGTGAACCCTCCTGTAACAACAAAAATAAATTATTCTTCTTACTTGGCTTTTCTATCACAAATGGAATTCTAAAAGACATTTTTACTAACGTTTAGCAAGAAGATCAAAATCTGACAAGACTTGCTAAGTAACAAAAAAGGAATATCACAGATTTTTCTTCTAGATCACTGGAAGAACATCAGAATAATATGAACAACTATATGTCACAGCCTTATATTTTATTCGGTTTTCACTTTAACATTTTATAATCAATCAAGAAAATGGTGGCGAACAGTCGTCTTTCAGAATGTGTTTATTTTCTAAATTCATTTTTCCTGTGAAACAAAATAATGTATTTAAAACTGTACGTACCATATTATCAAAATAGTAAATCAAAGTAAATTTAAATACTTTCTCAGTCGTACAACAATTTATTAGAGGAATAAAAATAGACGTAATAAAATGCATTTCATGTCAGAAAAATAAAAATAAAACAAATGGGTAACAAAAATGGTGACATAAAATATATACATTACCGTAAAATGGTCTTGGTCAGCACCCGCTCACATCTCGTGATCGTCATTATCTCTCCTTATTACCTTTCTGCTTTCTGGTGACGAAGCCTCGGCCTCGTCTTAAAGAGTCTTGCGCAGGAGTCATAGAGGGGTGTGTAGGTTGACGTGGCTGGGACACCTTTCAACTGAACCTTAAAGTGTAGCTTGCGTGTTCTCCAAACATGATAATACGTAGGAATCCAATGGAACGTATTCTGGTCACGTGATCCGCGCAGCGGAGTTGATGTTAAATGATAGTAGCCTCGATTCTAGGGAGAGATGTCCAAGGGAGAACCTCGTTGTTGGCGATGCTTTCCTCCAAACTGATAAGAAAAATTCTTCGGAACTGCTCTTGCTGGAGCCTTTCTAAAAGTTTGACGCCTTTACGATACAAGGCCCAGAATGGTGGAGAGAATCACTGCCCGAAAGTCGAAGATTTTGTTTTTTTATGGTGAGGCAGTAATAGCTTCAGAACTGTTCTGTAGGCAATATGAGCTATTTTGATCCTGTTTTCAAGGTCTCTTTCGCAGGTAGCATTATATAAGTTGCTGCTGCCAGAGTGGAAGAAAATCATCGTAGAATGGAAATACTGAAATAAAATAACAATTGCAAACAGCTAAGCTTTTTTATCACGAAAATTAATATGTCAATGACTTCATTTTATAATTTACTGTATGTATATTTTCTGGGATGCTTTTCTGTACTCACATTGTTCGGATTATTTTCCATATCATTGTTGCCATATTTATTACAATGTTTCGACCGATGTAAGCTCCAGCCTTCTTCAGATGATTGGAATGTCGAATGTTTATTTCGCTCGCTTGGATAGAATTTTCTATTTTCACGTGCCAGGTATTGAATGCACACCTCTTTGGATCTTGTCACAGGATCTAACGAACGCCTTTATCCTCTGTACCATGGGTAAGGTAGTGGAGAACTTGGAGAGGTGAATCAAAAGGAGATAACAGATAACTGACATCCATTATACATCATTTCAGAAATATAGACAGATACGCTTTTTGGTGGCAAACATTGTTTCTTCTGTTTAATTTAGTGTCACTCAGTCGTATTCCCTGACAAACATTTTTCAAATTTAAGTAAAAAATAATTAAATACTGGCGAAACACAACCACCATTTTCCTATGTTGCTGTGCGCCATACAATTTTCCTTATAACGATATGACCGAATATTCTCCGAATTTTAAATAATTTTAATTTTTTAAATGCCTTCAAACAGTTTTTAATCATGGCTGTCTTTAATAAAGAACTTTCGTAGATTGTTTCTACATTACAAGAATTTCAGCTTCCTATTCGATTAAAAATTCATTAAGACGACGCCGGTATGGCTTCAATATTTTGTATTTATACTTTCCTGGGGTCACGTATGATTAAGAGAAAGAAATAAAATTTAGGTTATTAAAAGTATCTTCTCATCATTAAACTAAATAGTTTGCTGCGTCAGGACTTAAAACTTCAAACTTATTTCTTTCACTCTTGACGCATTGACAAAAATAGGAATATCAAAAGTTGCGATAACATTATTAAGAGATAAAGACAAATGCTGTATGGAAAATGAACCGGAATTTCTGTAAAAGCGAAACGATATATTCTAATAGAAAAAAATTGTCTTAATCTTTGAAACAAGTTATTCTATTATATGGATTAATGGCTTGGTTTCCTCGACATGTTTGCCTTCATTGTAAGGAAAACATAGAAGACAAAATTAATTCGAAAGATTTATTATGATTCTATGTGCTATGTCACTTGGGTAAGTAAAGCAATTATGCCACCCACACCCACAATTTCTTCTCTTTCGTGGCTCTTAATAAATTTTGTCTTTTTCTCCCCTAAACATTATTCCGCCATACATTTACTCAATCTCACTAGCTAGCATATACGGTGCTTTCTTTTCACATTCTTACATTCAATCTGTCTTGTGAGCATTAAATTTTCCAATCCTTCATTCCTCGATATGTGCCCTAGAAATTCCAATGATATCTTTATTTTTAATATAACTCTCCTTCGTGTCTGCATTTTCTCTATGACTTTAATCACACGTTGTCCATTTTATCGTCATGTACCCTATGTAGAACTACATTTATTTTGCTTGAATTATCTTTTTTATAATAATAATTATTATTATTATTATTATTATTATTATTATTATTATTATTATTATTATTATTATTATTATTAATAATAATAATAATAATAATAATAGTAATTATTATTATTATTATATAATAGAAAATTATCTATCTAAATGGTTGGATATTTCTTAATTTTATATTTGTTGCAAATTTAAAATGCTACATTATAATGATTATTATTTAAAATGTATGTTTTTAAATAAGCAAAAAAAAAACTCAAAAAAAACAAAACAAAAACAGAACGATAAATACACCGCTAGAGATTTGTCATCAGATTAATTTAGTCAGTCTCATTTAGACGATCCTGAGAGAACTGAAAGATCTAGCAGTATATATTAATGAGGAACATTTGTAATGTTGTTTATGGTACACTGACTTAGAAAAGGGAAACAATTATAAGTAAATTTACTAAAGAAAATAAGAGGAAAAGACTAACAATCTACACTAAGTTGGAATCATACATATTTGGTTAAAGGTACATCGCAATGAATACGATTCATAGCTGGTATGTCAAAGTTAAGAAAGTACACACCTCTATATGAATAGAGCTGACGAGCGGACGAAATAGAAATGGTAATATTGGCCGTTTCTCTGTACGCCTTGAGGCGGTGTAATGGTTAGCAAGCATGTGTCGCTAGAACGATTACGACTAAGCTGTGAGTTCGATTCTCACTGCGTGCCACCTACTTTCGGCCTTGTGCCACATCAAAGCAATGCTTGCAAAACCAATATATTAACCGTTCCTCAAAGGGAAATATTTAACATTCATTGACCGTGTAGCTCGTACTGATTTCGGTTGGAATTTATAAAATCTTTCTCTTAAAATAATGTTTGTTTTTAGGAAAACAGCTTCCAGTAGCTTTTATAGCTCTTTCAATATTGATCGGGTTTATTCCCTCACGTTTTATTTGATGTAGTATGAAATGTTAACATATTAATTATGTCATTATTTTTCTTATACTTATATATGAGTTTGTGTGGGAGAGGTGCGCGAGCGCATATATCAGTTTTTGCATGAGTGTTCATATATGTGTGTATCTTTATATTTCAGTATGGCCAATTACGAGTTAGTAGTGAGTTCTCTACCCCCCGGGTCGTTCCATACTTCCAGCTACGTGCTATATATCAACTACCTTTAGCAAAACACTATACTTTAGCATTACTTGTTCCTGTAACTGAACAGGCTGTTTTCTGTTTAGTCTCAACATTTTTTTAAAATTAATAACGGACTGATTGCTAGACTTGCGACATAGATTTTTTACCTTAATTATTTGTCACACTGCGAGGAAGAAACGTTGATTTAATTTCTATAGACATTCGCCGTTTCACTTGCTTTTTTATTATTCAAATTGTTGCCGGAATTAATTCACTTAATTTTAGATAAATACTGTTTTATCCTTTTCCGCTTGGATGTATTTCTAAAATAGTCGGCGCTCTTTGAGATCGACGGCAGGCGTTTCGGAAATTTAATACAGAATTTAAACATATCACATATGATGTTAATATTTGCATAGGTTTTTTTTTATTACTTTAAACTTTAATTCCAAGAAATGCTTATGTTCATTTAGACAAAATTATTCAGTGTCCTAGCAACATTTACTTTTGAAAAAAAATCATTTGTGAATATAAAAATAACTTTGATATATACATTTATAGATAGAATTTTATATAACTTTATATATAAATAGAACTTTGAAAAAAATACTTACCTGATGTTAGGTTAAAATGAAATTAATATAATACGAGTCTAAATAAGTGACCACAGGACATGATTTCTAAATACTCTCTTACATCAATTATTATATATTGTAAGGTATATTTTGCGAATATTTCCAAAATTTTAACCTTTTAGTATATTTCGAATTTTAAATATTGAATATTCCGTAAAAATCAACTTCGAAAACATTAACAGTTTTTGAATTTTTAAAAATTAAATCTATCGCAAAAATAACTTGTTCATCTTTGACTCAAACGATAAAAAAACACTCAATTTTCACTATCTTTAATTTGACTTAAAAAGGAACGTAATCTTAAGTGATGATCTCTGCTTGTATTAGGTGTGCATTACTCTTAAAATATGTTGCAATGAACCAGCAGAATATGTCATTCATATTTTCTTCATATAAACATATTTTTTCGATTCCATTGTAAAAGCATCACAATATGAACATTCCGTCTTAGGTATTGCATGAAAGCGATAGGAATTAGACAAATTCAACTAGTAAACGAAGTACTTTGACATTTATTGTTGATGTGTTGATCTCAAAGAAAGATAACGCGCTTTTTCGAAATTGCAAAAAAATAACAGATTTTAAGTTTAACTGAATAAAAAATAATTAATGCTTTGGAATTATTTTTTATGTCATTTATTATATGTATTATGATTATGATTATGATATTTGTTTGAAATTATATGAAGGACTTATTACTATTTTTTCAATTCTTTTATAGTATTAGGTTGGTGCAAAAATAATGTCGTTTTCTCATATATGTTACTATGTGAGAAAACGACATTATGTTTGCACCAACCTAATAGCTGTATTTTTCTATATCAGTATTTATTTGTTTTGTACAACAAAAACTAGAGATCATTTGTCATATTTTTACTTTCTGTTTTTACTTATCTAAAGTTAAATTTCTCAACGTTGCATTTTCCACTATAGTTTATTTTTATCAAGTGATATTTTAGGTGTTAGAACTGTGAAAAAAATTAGTATAAAATATTTAATGTATGATGTAAACAAATATTTCATAATCCCTGCGTATTTTAGGCTTAAATCCAGATTTATATTTTTGTTTCTTTCTTTCTGCTATCTTCTTTAACGTTTCGATTTTTGTGTTTGTTTATGCATGTTGTAGCCGATCGAATGTTACTGAATAGAATAATCAAACGAAGGTTGGTAATGAACGTTAATACTTAAGACACGGACAATAGATATAAATTCTCTGGTGGAAAGTAGAAGTAGTCAACTGCTAGAAATGATTCCCACAATGAATCTCGAACTGCAGGATATATACCAACCGCCGCAAGCGGTCAGATGTGGCACACGGCCGAATTTAACGTGGAGTATCCGAGCTCGTAGGCTCGGACAAATATTCATCATAGACGCCGTATAAAATGGGATCCGGTAACTGCTTCCCGAGACGAGATTCTGCCCTTCGACATAGCATTGTCTGCGGACCCTTTCTGTCCGGAGTCAGAAAGTTTCACCAACACAGTTGAAGACGAATCTCCAACTGCGGGATATCTACCAACCGCTCCACGCAGTCACATGTGGTAAAAGACCGAATTTAATGTGGGGCATGCCAGCCCGTAGGCTTGGCCAAAAATTCCCCGAAGACCCGTGTAAAACGGGGTCGGGTAGCCGTTTCCCGAGACGAAATTCTGAACCTTCGTCATAGCCTTGTCTGGGGATCCTCTCTGCTCGGAGGAAGAGAGTTTGACCAGCACAGCTGAAGACGAATCTCCAACTGCAGGTCAACATAGAGTTTTTACTACTGCATGTATGTGAATGAAGATATACCCATTATCGTCCTTAAGAATGGCACAACAACCCTTAAGTATATTCTAATTTAAATTGCTTTCTTTTTACACATTAAAAAACGTTAGTTTAGTGGGAACTTTTAAAACACGCAATGTATATAATGGATACATATATGATCCAAAGTTTTTCATAACCATAATCGGAGCTTTTTATTTTCTACTATCTATAAAGTGCTCCGATGAAATCCGTCTCAAATAGCATCTGATAACTAAGTCCAGTTTCAAGCAGGAGAAATGGGGAAGACAGACAACTGGCTGCTTAGCGTAGATGGAACTCAACAGCCCAAGCAGACAATCCATGTAGAGTAAAGAAATCCCTGATTTCAAACGTACGCTTTTTTCATGGCATGTCAAACCGAAACCCAGAAAAGATTATGTAAGTAAATTCAGAAAGAAAAAATCGAGTAGAATCTTGAAGTTGGTTGACAGTCAACACTGAAATATTTCCGGAAACAAGTACAGCCAAATTGGTACCAAACGCCATATTCTACATGTCACGAGTTTGGCACTCCGCACAACCTCCCAATACTATCCTCTAGGTCTGTGGTTGGCAGAAGTCTTTTCAGTTCCACAACCAAAAGATTGAATTTTGAACAAACAGGTTTCTATAATTATCGCTCAAGATGAACAGATGCCTACAATGACAATCACTGAAATTAATATTATACAAAAATTACATATACATCATTTTTTTATTGTCAAAATCATTATATTTTATATCATTATATATTTTATACCAACGACATCCCATACTTAATACTTCTCCTTTTCACTCTCGCGTGGTCATGTGTGACGTCACGAGCTGCGACAAAGATTTTCGCTTCCGCGCCTCGTATTCACTAGTTAGTCGTTGCTTTGAAAAATTAATGCAACAAAAACAGACTATCATTATTGTTCTGTGTATTGATTTATATATTGAAAAGTAATTGTCACTTTCATAATGGCTTATGTAAGACGAAAGTTTAGATTGTATTTCAACATATATCAATACGGTGATTTCCTTTCGTCCATCAATGATAATGTTATTAAGCTTATCAGAAAATATGAAAAAAACATACTTTAAATAAATAAACAAAACTTGTCTATATTATTTAATGAAATATGCATCAATGAAAAATTGCTCCCTAAATATACAATACATATATATATATATATATATATATATATATATATATATATATATATATATATATATTAAACAATAAAAAAAATAAAAACATTAAAATCTTTAGACACACTGGGTTAATATTAATATTCTTTCGATTTTTTATTATTATTTCATTTAGATTCCTCGACTAGTTTCGACCAAAATGGTCATCATCAAGAGGAGTAATTTTTCTGCTTGCTGGTAGCACTAAACTACAGAAATGAGTCTTTTGCTGGAGAAATGAACTTCTGTCTGTAGTTTTCATTTGTTTTTTTTTATTTTTTTTATCTTTTTAACATGAATCTTTTAACATTCCTTGTGTTGGTTAAATAGTCTCTTTTAAGTTGTTATTTGAGATAAGAGCTGGATAGATACATGCTGCTCTGAATTCTCTGGTTAGTTTGACAGTTTTATTGGACCTGGTGGTGTCTCTGTTTAGTGTTTGTGTGTGTGTTATTTGGTTCTTAGGGAGTGAGTGAGTATATGTGTAAGCGTGTGTATTGATGTGGGTGGGTGTTATTATTTGTCTCATTAGGGAGTGAGTGAGTATGCTGTGTGTAAGTGTGTATATTCGTGTGGGTGAGTGTATAAGTATGAGGCCTCCACACCTACGTAAGCATATATATATATATATATATATATATATATATATATATATATATATATATATATATATATATAAAGGTGAGAAAAATTATACGGCCTGAGACGTACAGAGAAATGAGCAGTGGGTAATCAGTGAACTGGCGTGGAAAGACCAGATGATTCCCTCTCTGCGTTTAAACAAATTGCTTGTGGAGAATTTCTGCACAGATGACAAAGAAACTCGAGGTGATAGAAATGTAGTTGTGTAGAGGATTACTGCGAATGCTATTGGCTGAACAAGTGAAGCTTAATAGAAATTAAAGCAAAAAGACAGCAGACTTTTCCACGGCAAGTAATGAGTAAAGAAGGCTTGGAGAATTTCATATTTACATGACATATTGAAGTCAAGAGTGACGGAGGAAGACATATCATATATACACTATTTTCAATGTTAGGACTGTCGTCCTCATCTTTATTGACATATACAGGACGTTCCGGTAGTTGCACGCTTGGGCTTTTTTCAATGTTGGATTAAGTTGGAATTTCGAATCGAAATCTTTATTTTATGTCCACGTGCCATGCCTTTTCTTGATAACTCTGTTTCAGTTATTTCCCTTGAGTAACTCAACTCTCCAAGTTATTGTTCACATCTTCTTTGGACAGGTATTGGACTCCCAGCTATACAAAGTCCGGCCAATATGAATAGTGTACATATCTACAATAACTCATTTCAGATACAGGGAGATATCATGCCCTACCTAAAAAGTGTGCATAAATAGATGGCAGAACAGGAGGAATAACAAGAATATATTTAGTAAGAACTAAAAAGGACGATAATTTAGGGAGAGCTATAAACGTCAAAGTCTTTTCTTCTATGTACAGTCACGGTACAGTGATAAAGAAAAAAAAGAAAATTACTGAGTGATTCAATAATGTTTTATCTTGTGTTCAATAGTTTTCTATTTGACTATTTTTAAATATTTGGACAAAAATAAATGGATGTACATGAACCTGAATAAAAATAAAAGTGATAAAAAGCATAAAGAAAACCACTTATTTTTAGATTTAGTTCATCTTTGCTAAATTCTAAGTTTCTAACATTTTGACCTTGGATGCTACGTCTTTGTGTTCAATAAATTTCGCTTTTTTAATTTTTAGCATCGATTTGCGTGGAGACATTAGATAAACATTTGAACAACGTCTTGGGAAAAATATTCATGTCGCATTCGCTTTTCATAGTTTTCTTTCGTTTGTTTTATCATTCTCAGACCTTGGGCCATATATTCTAAGCGTCTGTCACTTTCGTCTTGTTATTTAAACCATCATTTATTTATTGTAGATTTCACACTAGGTTCTTCTTTTACTTCATAATTTGTTCTGATTTTGTTTTTCTTATTTTGAAAACAAACTGATTATTTCTTTTTTGTTATCGTATTTAATTTTTATTGTTTTTTTTTGTGTTTTTTTCAAATGCACCATTTATCTGTTTTTCTTTCAAGGCTTTGCTTTCTTTTTTTAAGATGAAACTTTTCTTATTGTACCGTTAATCTTTTATTTCTTGAATTTATTGTCGTTACTTTTTCATTAATTTATTTGACGATTTTTTATTTTGTAACTTCGTCTTAAAGGAGAAGATTTTCTAATGTATATATTTCTTTTAACTTTTATCAAACTATGTTTTCTTTTTTTCCCATATGGTAGATTAAGATGTGTTTAACATATTTGCTTATTACTAATTACTTTGTCTCGGATTGCTTTCCAATATTGAATTTGCAGTTTCATGATCAACGTCCAATCAATGCACCTGACTGGTTTCTGCCTCCAGCGACGTTTCTTCAGAGCGAATCTTTGCAACAGAATTTCTTATTCGATGATTGTTTAAAACAAAGCACTATATATTTGACTAAATGTATCCGTGTCGTTATTCTTTTCCTTGAAATACCATAATATTGTGATATAATATTCAATGATCTTTCAGTTACTTCTATGTTATTGTATTCCAAATTTATTATTAACAACCACGAGTTAGCATTCGATGTTACTGTGATACTTTATTACTCAACGTAATACACACAGACAAACGCACACAGGCACATACACACCAGGAGTAAAGTAATCTTAGGCGACCCGATTCAGCTTCTGCAGGACTTTATCAAGGCAAATATAAAATTTAATTTGTTGCACTTGTTTATATAAAGTGCAAATATGTCATTGGTTTTCAAGGATTTATATTTGAGACGTTACATGAATATTCATTAAGTGGCTGAAATAAAGGTCTAGTCAGGCAAACATAAGCGAGGAATATTAAAGAAATATATACATACATACATATATATATATATATATATATATATATATATATATATTAATTTTAAAATATTGTTTAAATTATGATCAGGTTGTTGTGCTTTGGGATGCACATATGTTGTGCATATAATCAAGCACCTGCTGAATATTCATAAAACTTTATATATATATATATATATATATATATATATATATATATATATATATATATATATATATATGTAGTAATGTTACAATATAGAAATCCGTATAGAATTTCCAGGAGGATATATATCCAGGGAGAGCTCTATGACAAAAGTCAGAGCAAAATTATTCTTAATAAAAGAATAGAAAGCATTTAAATTCCCATAGGTAAGAATTTTTATTTCATGAGAACTATGAAAAGCATCTCTCAATATTTATGACCATTATATAATGACCGTGATTTGAAAATGAAAACGTTATAAAAAGACATACATGCAACGAAGTATTTGTTTTCAACATTTATTATATTTCAACCATCAGCATCATCAGCATCATCATATCATCCAGTAAATAACATTAAGCCACTAAAATGCAAGCGATTGCTGAATGTAAAGAAATATGAGAAACAATATTATTAAGAAGAGAATATAAGAACGAGAATTAAGTAAACAGAATGATGTTTCAATGTAATGGTGGGACCTAACTTCCACTCTATTACTACCTTTAAATTCATAAAGTATATGTACCAAAGAGGACACTCCATCAGAATAATTAGAATGAAAATATTTATAAAAATAATAACAGAAAATGAAATTTAATTTAGTGGAAAATTGAATGAGATTCCAGTTCAGCATAGATAATTTTGCAGATTTTTTCGTTGGAATTCATCAAGCAACTCAAAATTTATAGCAGAAGCACCAGGCCAAATATGAGAGCAATATTCATTTCATGGACGAGTAGTAGATATATGCGTATTTTCTGGCGAGAAATAATAGTTAAACTACTTTCCCAGTAGCTAGAGAAAGTAACTGATTCTATATAATAATACACTTCATATCAGTAGAAAACTTTAGTCCGAGAAAGCACATTAAGTTAATGTACTGGTGATTAGATTAAGAACGTTGCCAGAGACAATTAAAACAGAACGTTGGTGGCAGGAAATTAACAAGTTATTTCTTGCCCCAGTTAACAATAGATTGGCAGTTGTTTTTTACATGCGCTGCCAATTTGTTTTTATCTTCTTATAAGAAAGTGTTTTCTTGTTATATAAGAATACATCTCCCTGCCGACACTTGAGTTAGAACATAAATCTCCAGTATGCAAACACAGATAATCCCATTATTGAATTATGTGGATCACGTGACCATAGAGAAACGCCTAGATAGGGCGCCGTGCTACGTTCGTTTCATCGCTATTTCTAGGTTATCCTCTATTACTATATGGACCGCTATTCTCTACTCTATTCACAATATTATTTCTCTATTCGGATCACGATACGGATTACTATACGAGCGAGTATTATCGAGCAAGTACTATTAGTGCGAGTGATATTCGAAGGCACCTGACACCACTATTGTTCAACGGCGCTACTATATTTGTATCTGCGATTGCAAAGTCTCTACTACAACAGGCATTACGAAAGTGACAACGAGTATTCGTTGCCATCTCAAAAGTGTCAAATGAGTATTCGTTGACATCACCAAATTTATGTTTTTTAATGTCCTACTTAGCATTTAGATGGTATAATTTACTATCACGATGCGCATTCGGATTTCTCCGTCGAATTTTCCTATCGCTATTTAAACACTTCTCAGATATTTCAATTATTGTACTTGTTTGATTTTGATATCTCCACTTTGTAATTTGCATTTGGGACCATCCTTTTGCTAGAGGATTGGCCCAAAATGCAAAGTACAAAGTGGAGATACCAAGATCAAACGCGTATATTAATTTATTCAAAGTACAAAGAAAAGAGCACTTAACTGTTATATAATATCATAACAATATCAATCCTGCTATATTGCAAAGAATATTTGATAATTTGCTCAAAGATGAAGAACCGATTTGAAGCATCAGAAATGCGATTCTGCAGAAGGATGATGCGATGAAGTTCTAGAAAAAATGGAAAAATAGGAAATTTATATTTAATATCAAGAGTCATTTGAAATTTCGAATGCACGAATATAAAGAACCAAATTGAGATTTGAACTCGGGTGTCCGATTAACAATTCCAAGCCATTACCAATTACACCATCCGCGCACCCAAGTATATCCAAACATACAGATGATATTCCCAAGCGGTCACCCATCTAGGTACTGACCAGGCTCGACGTTGCCTAACTTTGGTGATCGTACGGTGTTCGTGGCCGCGTCAAACATTTCAAAAGAAAGTAAAGATATTGATATTCCAGACCCATCCCTCTAACACCCAACAGCACCCTAGGAATTCAGCGACATAGAAGCCTGGTAAAATATAATTAGTACGCAAAAATTAATGTCATTAATTAAATGTCGGCTTTCATATGTTACATATAAATCGAAATCCCATTTGTGAACCATTAAGTTATCAAAAAAGTGCACGAAATCCCGAGGACAACGTTGCATATACTTAACACCAGATAGAGACAGTCAACATTCCTAGGGCGCATAACGAGGATAGAGGGCTTAGAAAATATGATACTTAGAGGACAAATTAAAAGGAAACACGATAAAATATAACAACAAATAACAGACTTAGTGACTTTGAGTAAATGTATGACAGAACGATGTTATTGTGAGATAAATTACATGTATTAAAAGCCCCCAACTACAATTGTTGAGAGTCGTGATCGCCTTCGACCTGAAGAGACACGATACTTAAAAGAATATATACGTTTATAATTTAACAGTTCCTAACCTCTATTACTTAATTCTGTTTCATGATTCTTTAAGTTGCCTTTCATTATTCTGGCTGTAATCTATTCCATTCACCAATTGAATTTTTCTCGAAAATACTTATTGTGCTCTTCTCAGTTTTCGAAATTTTTATATTCCCAGAGTGGCATTGGTTAAAGATTCTTCGACAAATGTAAGTACAAAACAAAAGCCGTTCTTGGATCCTGGCGTCTTTGTCGTTAAACGATTAACTCTCTTTATGACTCTTGGCAATGTATTTTATTGAAGGGTGTTCGGGTCGATATGTCGGATTATGGCATTGCAGAATATCGTAGACAACCATAAAAATCCTGACAGAAAGTAGCGGTTCTAAAAGACTAAACTAATATCATGTAGGACAGATGCATTGATTCGACTTAATGTTGACGCAAAAGAGAGTTTGATACTCTCAAATGGACAATGCATGACATATAAACGACATTACTAAGAAATGTTGATTATAGGTTGGCTTAACTTTTATCAAGATTTTCATTCATCAAGCCATTCATCTCAAAATAGCAGAGAATAACATTTTGGTTTTAAAATTCATTGTTAGGCAGCCTAATTTCTGATGTCTTCTGCAGACACGTCCGTTTATGTCATCGTGAATAATCAATTAATACAATGTGTGTATCGATCCCTCTAGCTATATAAAAAGTATTATTTATAAAAGTATTTTTATTGAAAAGAATAATGACAAATAAAATTATATTCCAAATAACTATGCTTTATTCAGTTTCATTTTCTATGACATATCACTTCTTTTCTGAACCCTAGGAAAATGTTGGTAAATTTGTACAGACACAATGTCGTTAAACACTAACTACGCTATGACAAATGACCGGGAAAGATTCATTCTTCAGTCCCACCAGTTTAGAATCTTACAGATAGGAAATAACGTATTTCCAAGCAAACGAATGTTACGCATAACTTCCGTATTTCAAATATAAAGGGAACGTTACATATCATGAACACTGATGTCTTAAACGAATCAAATCAAAGGTCAATGGTTAATAATACTCGTCATTCATAGAATCTTCATTACCTGTCATTCCCTCTTTCATTCATATAACATACTATTCAGCATAAACATTTTAAAATTAACACCTAAATCTGGTGGCTATCACGTCTTCTTTTGGGTAAACATTTGCTAATGGAATATGATGAGAATGACAAGCAGAATATTTGTCCTTGATATTAATATATTTTGTTTTTAGTACGTTACTTCAAATCCTGGAACTGGACTCTAAGACACGCCAATTTATAGATAACCCATACAGACGAATACTTTGATTTCTTCCTTTGGAAACGGTTAGACATTTTCTGGTTCCATCCAAAATGTTCTCGTTCTTTCTTATCTTGAAGTAAGAACAATCCGATCAAATGTCTGTATAACTTTTGTGTATTAATACCATTCTCATTTTGTGAACATTGAACTTATTAATTTTTCTTTTCCAATTTTTAATTGCATATATATATATATATATATATATATATATATATATATATATATATTATATTTTTTCATATAGTCTACAAAAATATGCTCACTACAAAGATGCAACTTCATTTCAGTGCATTTAATTGCACCTCGATTGTTAACAAAAAATGGTCATCCATTTTGGTTCTCACTGATATGTCATCGCAATAACTTAAAGCTCATTCTATATATATATATGTATATATATATATATATATATATATATATATATATATATATATATATATATATATATATATATATATAACATTTCACTCCAAGCAAGGCGGGAATACTACTAGAAAGCATGGTTTCACAGGGTGTGAAAGTGAGAGTAAAACTGAGGAAATCACAAAAGATTAACGGGGGTTTAAGAAGGTAGAAGGTGGCGATTGTCTTTGAATCTTAATTCTTGAAGATTGTAGTTATCAAAGAAGCCTGTAAACGGAGTTTTTCTTCCACATACAGGGATTGCGCGAAAAGTAACTTTTGGAGTATAAGTGGTGCTTGCATCTAGTTTTATCATCAGTAAGCAGGTGAGAATTATATGGCACTGTACTAACACATTTTTATTCATGCAGACGGGACACCAGGAAAAAAATCTCTTCAGTACCATTAGCATGAAAATATTTGTGGAAAACGTCTTTGAGAATGTGACTGAAGTCAAGTTGCGAAGTCTGGATCGATAACATTACAGAAACATTTTTTGCAAGAACATCAAGATGATTATCAAGAGCAACAGAACAGATATGGCAACAGTATTCTATGCACGATGAATGTTAGATTTGTACATGTGCATGATGTATTTTGACGAGAACAAATTCTAAGTTGACTCAGTTACGCAAACTTACTTTCAGTAGATGTTGCTATTGACTGAAATTAGATGTTGCACGTCAAGTCAATTGAAAAGGTGAGGCCAAGAAGGCACTGTGTGTTGCTCTCCATTAATCTACTCTCAGCCATGCTGATGGGAGGCAGGAATTTTCTGTTTGATGGTTACATGAGAGCAGTTTTTCTTTTGTTTTTAGAGACGTTAAAATTTACAAGACATTTCCAGCCCAAGTTAATAAGAATTTCATTATCGGCTTTAACGGATTTGCTATTTAGTGTGGAGTAAATGTTTGTGTCATCTGCGTAAATACCTACTTGGAATCTGATGACATCTGGAAGATCATTGATAAACAGTTGAAACAACGTATAATTCTGGATACAGCCTTGTGGCCAGCCGCGTTCGTGTGAAATGAGCGAGAATCAAAACCATTCAAAACGATATTTATATCATGATTTGATAGGAATGATTTGATTAAATGATACAATCGTCTTGTAATACCAAAATTAACACCTTCGAGATATCCAGAGCCACAGCTAGAGTTTCAAGATTCTTATCTAGAGCTTGATATACATATTCAGCGATGAACATTATACATATCAGCGGTAGATCTGACGACACAGAAACTATATTTTTTGTCCCAGAAGAGGTCGTGAGAAGTAAGATGCTTAACTAATTTAGAATTGAAAACGGCCTTTAATACATTGCCAAAAAAAAAACAAAACGTAAGGACGCTAATTTCAAGATTCAACATGTTATCCATATTTATTAAAAAAGGAATTACAGTGGAGGACTTCCAATATCGAGAAAATAGGAAGCAGAGAGGCATTTGCTGTAGATTTTGTAGAGATCCCGTTAGCTTCGTTTGCCATGTGGGATTCTTGGAAGTTTGGAAATGGCGTATGAAACGAGTGACGAGGACTATACTCATGTCACTCAGTAGCTTCTAGGCGTGTAATCAGGTATAGGTACTCCATATGAGTGTGTAATTGAGAGAGGGTTGCAGAGAAAGCATTCAGCCTTATTTTCAATACATGTCATGACTTCAAATTGATTGAATGAAAGTCGGATTGAGGTTTTGGTGTTGTTCAGAACACAGTTGCAGAACCGCCAATAATCTCTAAAAACGAAATTCTGAGAGCCAATAGACTGTTACAGTCTATCACTAAACAGAAACTTCATTTCTTTGAGGACGCGCTTGCACTCATGAGGAGCATATATATATATATATATATATATATATATATATATATATATATATATATATATATATATAACAGAAAAACAGACAACTTTAAGGTCCCATTATAATAATTTATTTCACCACAGACCTTTTAAAGGACGCCGGATCATCAGATAGCACTTCCAAATAATGAAACGAAAAATGAAATGAAAATTGATGGGTAATGTCTACCCATGGAAGTGCTATTTGTTGATCCAGCGTCCTTTAAAAGGACTCTGGTGAAATAAATTATTATAATGGAACCTTAAAATAGTCTGGTTTTCTTTAAAATATTAGCTCTGGATTTACATTAAGCTCTCAGGATTTCGTCCTCCTTGGGAATACCCATACGGATTACCAACTTAACTATATATATATATATATATATATATATATATATATATATATATATGTGTGTGTGTGAGTGTGTCTGCCTGTCTCTCTCTCTCTCTCTCTCTCTGTGTGTGTGTGTGTGTGTGTGTGTGTGTGTGTGTGTGTGTGTGTGTGTGAATGCCTAGGGGGAAAATCACGTGTGGGTACTCCGTTGTCTAGCATTTAGTTATACGGCTGAACAATTTGCTATGGAATTCTCATCTAACTCAATACTAGACTCAATACTATACAACGGAATACCCACACCTGATTTCCCGTTAGAACTGAGGTTCTATGGAGTGAAACGACGATAACCCCATCGATGTTTTTGGATATCATCTCAAAATTAAATTCTCATAGAGGAAGGTGATGGAATTCTAAGCGGAGTCCTCAAGAAATGTTCTGTGCCGGCTCCATTTCTCTCCAAATAAATATTGACTTACTGACTCTTGCTTTCTAGCTTGTTGAATATTTTCTCATCTGTTGTCTCTTATTTTAAGAACTTTGGAGACCCTTGTGACCCATCTAAGTACCGTACTATCATCATAGATTTAATCAATGGCGAAATGGTTAAGCATCTTACATCCCATGATCTACTCTCTGACAAACAATGTTTCCTGCTTTGCCCGATTTACCGCTGACGTTCTTACGGGCATAAATGAATTTGTATAACAAGCTCTTGATAATAACGCCGAAGCTCGGGCTGTGACTCAAGATATCTCTGAAGCGTTCGATAGGGATTGGCATTCCGGTCTTCTTCGTAAGATTCAGGGATACGGTATAACAGGGCGATTATTGGATTTAATACAATCATTCCTTTCAAACCGTGAAAGGAAGGTCGTCCTAAACGGGTTCTCTTTCAGTTCTGTTATAAGAACGCCGGTGTACCGCAAGGCTTTTTCTTGTGCTTTACACTGTTTCTGATCTTCATCAATGATATTCCGTATGCCATCAGTCTCAAGTAGGTAACTTCGCAGACGGCACTACCATTTACTCCTGTCCCCATAGCAAATCTGGCATTGTTGACAAAGTTAAACTACCCGTTGGTCTCGGAAAAGAACGTTCAATCTCTGGTTGACTGTTACAGCTTGTAAACTTTAATGCGTCCATCACAAAAGAACTACTCTCATTTCCCCACCGTAGAGAAGCATCCCTGATTTCTATCGGCATGACTGACGCTCAACTCTACAAGAGCGCTTCTCTGCGCCTTTTTGGCCTCATGTTTTCCACTGAACTGAGGTGGAACAACTACATTGAATCAACAGCTTTATCTACCACAAGGTAAGTTGGTCCTCTGTGTCGTGGCGGAATGTTATTTCTCGTCTGAGTTCATTCTTCAAATCTAAAATCTACCATTCGTCTTTGCATTGAATGCTGTTGTTATATATAGTCTGGTGGCCTGACTGTTCATCTCGAGGTTCTCCACAAAATCCAAAGACGGATATGCAATGTGATAGGTCTTGACCTGGCATTTCGCATACATTAACTTTCTCACATACGTGATGTGGCTTCCGTCTGCCTTTGCTTCAAATATTTTCACGGCAATTCCTCTGACGAGCGAGTTTCACTGCAACCCCAAATGCATGAATTTAAGCGTACTACTACTACGTTGGCATCTCGATCCCACACTTTCACTGACGAAACAGTTAAATGTAACAAACTCTTCTACTTCAACTTCTTCTCTCGCACTTCGCGACAGTGGAACTCCCTTCCTCTTATTTGCTTCCCTGATAGTTATAGTCTCCAAATATTCAAATGTAATGTCAATCGACAATTCTGATGTCTTTAACTTGATCACCGTCCGTTTCATCAAACACCACTCTTTATTCTTCCTCTCACTCTCGGTAAACCCTAGCGTGCTAGTAGAACTCTCGCCATGCTTGGGATGAAATGCTTAAAAAATATGCAGGCACAAATATTTCGTAATACGATTTTTCGAAATGTGACTAGCACTATCTTAAAATGTAACGGTAACTAATAATGGTGTTTAATGCTTAGGAGCAGATCAACGATAATATCTAAAGTAGACAGTAAAAAATGTAAAGTATTACTTGGCCACGGATTACGGATTCACCCGAAAATAACTTGTTATGTACGTGAATCAAAATCATTTTATTTGCAAATATATATATATATATATGTATATATATATTTATTAAGGACATTTTTATGTTTAACGTTCTTTTTATAGATACAACTATTTAAGTAAATGCTCTGTTTATAATAAACAGTATTAAATAACATTTACCGGCCTGAATGTCCGAGAAATTTTCATAGAAAATATTCGTTCTTTGACAGGATTCGAACCGGCATCCTATACGGAACCGTCATTTACGCTGACGTGCCTTACCGTTAGGCTACAAAGAAGCGTTCGGTAGACAAGGTCGAATTTACTGCTTATAAACTTCAATCTTCCATGAATCTTGAATATTCATAACTGCTCATGGCGTATCAAATGTAAACAAATGACGTCATATATTACGAAATGGACAAAGTCCGACAATTTATTTATTAAAGACATTTTTATGTTTAACGTTCTTTTTATAGATACAAGTATTTAAGTAAATGCTCTGTTTATAATAAACAGTATTAAATAACATTTACCGGCCTGAATGTCCGAGAAATTTTCTATGAAAATATTCGTTCTTTGACAGGATATTTTCTATGAAAATTTCTCGGACAGAAACAGAGCATGGAGGACATGTGGAAACTTAAATAAAATTTCCATAAAAATATAAATTTACTTCTTTCTAATGCTTTTTACAAATTATTTCTATCGCAAATATATATAAAGTTTTTAAAGTGCCCACGAACTTTATGGACACCATATATATATATATATATATATATATATATATATATATATATACATTCTATATCTGTATTTGTGCTTGTGAATGTGTGTTTCGTGTTTGTACAAGCGTATGTATTTAGAGACAATTTATATGATTATGGGAGTCAGTTTATTTGTTCCAATCTCAATCTAGCTTCATACAACTCCAATACATTTGTAGTAATTTCCTTTGTTTAATTTGGCCAAGAAGATATTTTCGTGAGCCAATGTTAACAGACCACAAAAGCCTATGTATGTACCAGTTCTGATTCCCTTATTGCTTGCGGATAATTTAGCATCATCTGTTGCGTATCTGTTGCAAGCAATTATTTTAAATGGTTAGGCGCCATTACATGTACCGTATATTATCTGCAAATTTCTAATCCCTGTGGGTACAAGGAGAATAATATTGCGAAGGCAAATGTTATAGTACTGTCTTTGTTCAAAATAGCTAAGTTTTAGCAAGGCCGTAACTAAAGAGAGTATCAAATAAAGACAATATTAGGTAAGGGTAAAAAGAAGAGAATTCTTAAATATTCGTACAAAAAAAATGAGTAAATCAACAACTCCTGAAATCCTACTCTAATGTGGCTACACTAGTTGAGTAGAGCAAGAAGAAGAGCTGATCCCTATTCTATAAAAAGAATTATAAAACTAGAAGGTAGATTGCAACATCAAGACACTAACGGGTCCTAATTGCTTTCATATAAGACCTTGTCAGACATTACGCATATAAGATGATAGATTTTTCCAAATATTTTTTTTATCTGGACGACAGTAGACTATTTTCTGTTATTGATCACAGATTTTTATTAAATGAGTATTTTAAATTGTTTATCTATTGTCTTATATCACAGTGAATGTACATCAAAAATGAAGAAAAGGCCTGAGGCAAGAGAAGTTTGGTTTTACAGTAGGATGCTGAGATTTTTCCTGAATTGAAGATGTTTGTAACGGGTATGTTTTAAAGGAAAGGGTAACACAAATTCCGCTTGTAAATAGAATCAGAAACAGACAACAAGAAAGCATTATTAGAAATAAATGATTGAAGAATTTGAAATGCAATGCCATACTGATTGCAAACGGGACAGATGAAAGGATTCTGTATTATGTATAACAAGTTTCTGTAAATGGTTGGTAGAAATGATTGAGAATGATGTCTAAACAAGAAAAATCGTTGAGCGGTACAAAGGATAGAAAGTTCTGGAGGGACATGTTTGCCTACGTCTTGAATCTTTACGACATATAGTAAAAAAAGATATGATGTGTCATATAACTGATGTAACGCCCATTCCCAGTTAAATTTGTCTGCATTAATCCCTCGGTAATTGATTCTAGAAGGCTGTATAAAATGATAAAATTACATAAAGCACAATAACTCGAATTTATGGAAAAATTGTAAATGAATAATATGTAAAAAGCTTTTTTTATTTAGAAATATGAAAATATGCTACATTTTTTTAAAAATATATTTATGCTCTCTTTATTCAAAATATAAAAACACGCTACATTTTCTACAAAAAACAGTGAGATTGTAGTGCTTAGCGGTGAGACTGGATGAACGTCTGTATTGCCCCATTAGCTTCAAAATACTTTCCATTCACCCAAGAATTCATGCACTAACTGAGAATAAGAATTAGATGACTGAATAAATTCTTTCAAAGGTACCATAACTAGAGGGGATTGTGGCGGACCCCATAATTCACAAAAGCATTTGAGATATCTTAGTCATAATGTGGAATTGGATGTTTCTGTGATTCTTCAGGTCATGAGAGTTCAAGCATCAACACTAGCCTGTTCCACTACCGATTTTTTTTCTGGTTATGTTTCTACAAATCATTTTTAATAATTCCCAAAGATTTCGTTCATTTCGCTAAAACGATAATGGGGTCAATGTTATTATGAAGATGTGGGCATAGGTCCAATTTTTAAATCATTGCAAACTGATGAAAATCTCCACATACATTGAAGTTATTTAACGTTGAAAGGTTCAATAATTTTGCCATGATTGGAGATAATCAAGTGGTTATTTTCTTAATTTCAACAACAGAGTTTGTATTTGAACCAAAGCTTTTGATGAATCTGGAAACTACCCGAATCGAGAAAGGGAGTAAAATAAAGTAGAGGATTATTCCGCTTGGCTGCTGTTGTATCACAAACATACTTCATTGTTAACTGTTTAGGCTTGTTCGATAACCAGTGAAACACATTCAGGACTAATATTAAAAATAGTTACAGATAATTTTCCTCTTCTAAGTATTTTCTTAGTGATATTTTTTTACAGGAACTGAAATTTCGTTGTCGATTCGGAATTCCAATTATACTGAATCAATCTTCATATTCTCCAGAACTCATGTGTAATGTTTTCTTTGTTAAGTTTCAATAGGCACATACCGTGTTGCTCTGTTTACGGTGATAAAGATTGAACTAATAGTTACAGTACGCTATAACTATTAGGTTAGTGCAAAAATAATGACGTAATAATGCCGTTTTTTGAGTTTAAAAAATACGTCAAAAACGACATTATTACGTCATTATTTTTGCACCAAACTAATACCTATACTAAACCTGTCTTTTCACCGTTTTACTTGAAAGTAGTGAATGGACATTGCTGTAAAGTATCCAAATAGAAATAAATGAGGCTATACTGGATGCTCTATTAAGCAGGATTTTGAGATGTACCAACAATGATATATATATACATTTATCCCGGTTAGATTTGGAGCGTAGAAAACTAACCATAGAAATCTGATATCAGAGATTTCGATCTTGACACAGGTCATTAGTGATTTGGTCGTGTGAAATGGGGAAGTCATAGCAGCATCAGCTTCCACAACCACACGTGTTTAAGGAAGCTAATCATTCCTCATAGAGAACTTAGAAATTAAAAGGTATGTGTTGGATGAAGGGTCGCAAATATTATCAGACCACTTTCAAAATTAAAGCAGGATTACGGAAGCATAATGCATTTTGGATAGGTCTGTGGATTATGTTTCAACACATGATAAACAAAATGTTTTCAATAAAACTATCCAAAGATGGTTGGAATATGAAGCATGTGTTTTCAGATTTGCATTTATTTTCATAAGTATTAATTTACTGGCACTCTGGGAATGGAACTCCAGGGAATGTGCTTTCCAGAACAGTAAAATCTTAATCAAGTCATGGTCCACTCATTTTCTGACCACCTTATCACCATAATCTACGCTTCCTTATTTCGTCTATTGTTAAAAATCCCTTTTAAAATACAATTGCTAATTTCGTTTATTTTTTAAATCCTTTTTTAAACATTTTTCTAGTTTCGTTTATTAATGGGCCGAGTGGTTTTGTTTATGGGTCGAGTGGTTTTGTTTATGGGTCGACTGGTTTTTGTTTATGGGTCGATTGGTCATTACGTTCGCTTTCTGACCATGAGATCTGTGTTCGAATCTGTCCAGATTTGATTTGTCAGGAAAATGACTTTTTGGGGTTATAGGTCTGGGGTAGTTAATCGTAGCCTTGAAAAGTGCATAAAATATATCACGGGTTGGCCCAAACTCTCTGAGTGAAATTGGATTGACTGAAAATAGCACGAAGTCAAAATTCATCGAGACAGTGAGTGTGAGTGTGCTGGACCTGTTCAGCCGGTTTATCACAGAACTAGATCTGAAACTATAGTAAGCTCAGCTATTTTTTCTATTGTTTGATAAATCCCATTTTTATTATCCCAGTTAGGTTTGTCTGCTGTTTGATAAATCCATTTCTTTATTATCCCTGCTAGTTTTCTCTATTGTTTGATAAATCTCTTTTTATTATCCCAGATAGATTTGTCTATTGTTTGATAAATCCCTTTTTATTACCCCTGCTAGTTTTGTCTATTGCTTGATAAATCCTTTGTTATTATCCCAGATAGATTTGTCTATTGTTTGATAAATCCCTTTTTATTATCCCTGCTAGTTTTGTCTATTGCTTGATAAATCCTTTGTTATTAACCCAGCTAAATTTGTCTATTGTATGATAAATCCCTTTTTATTACCCCTGCTAGTTTTGTCTATTGTTTGATAAATCTCTTTTTATTATCCCAGCTAGATTTGTCTATTGTTTGATAAATCCCTTTTTATTACCCCTGCTAGTTTTATCTATTGCTTGATAAATCCTTTGTTATTATCCCAGCTAGATTTGTCTATTGTTTGATAAATCCATTTTTATTACCCCTGCTAGTTTTGTCTATTGCTTGATAAATCCTTTGTTATTATCCCAGCTAAATTTGTCTATTGTTTGATAAATCCCTTTTTATTACCCCTGCTAGTTTTGTCTATTGTTTGATAAATCCTTTGTTATTATCCCAGCTAGGTTTGTCTATTGTTTGATAAATCCCTTTTTATTACCCCTGCTAGTTTTGTCTATTGTTTGATAAATCCTTTGTAATTATCCCAGCTAGATTTGTCTATTGTTTGATAAATCCCTTTTTATTACTCCTGCTAGTTTTGTCTATTGTTTGATAAATCCTTTTTAATTATCCCTGTTAGTTTTGTCTATTGTTTGATAAATCCTTTTTATTATCCCTGCTAGTTTAGTTTATTTTTTTTAAATCGTTTTTTAAATATTCCTTCTAGTTTGTTTTTGGTTAAAATATCTCATTTTAAATATTGCTGCTATTTTATTTTATTGTTTCAAAAATCCTTTTTATTTTTAGAAATTCCTTTCTCAATATCCCTACTTGTTTCATTTATTCTGAGAAAGAATTCCCGTGTTCTAATATACAATGAATTGGATATTTATACATTTTTGCTACTCGAGTGCCAGAACGTTCTAAATACTAACTGTATAACATTAAGAAAGTTTTATTGTAAGAACAAGTCAGATTACCATTTGTACTCAGTATTGTAGTTTTAGTAGGCGTTACTGAATTTTCATATAATAAAATCAATCATGCTAACATAGCTATAAATAAAGTTTTCTTATGCTTTAATACTTGAAACTTTTTCTTAATTTAGCCCACCGCCGAATATAACAGAAAAGATGAAATGATATGCGTACACATTGAAAATAACTTTATTTCAATTGTCTCTCTTGAAATAAATTTAGACGGTTTCAGAATCTTTACTTTACGAAAATATTTCCTTCTAAGAAAGACGAAGTCACTTTACAGTTATTCGGCAAATTGATTAGAATAATACCCTTATTCGTTTCAGTCAAATTAAAGACAATGTTAGAATTAGGAATAATGTGCCTGATTAAAAGAATATTTCACACAGTTTCCAGCGTAACTTATTTTATTTCTTCAAAATGAATTTGAAATTCATACTTGGACTTTTGAATATGAAATATCATTTTTTTTCCGTTTGGTTTGAATTAAAACATTTTTGAATAATTCATTCCTTTCTTTCTTTAGAAGTATATGTTTTTTTTTTATTAAATAAAGACATTCATCGATGTTTTTTATACCATTTTTTATAGAAATGGTTTTATGTTTTTAGTACTTCGTTAAAAACGGATATAATTCATATTGATGAACCCATAAGTTTATAAATGAACTATTGAAAGAAAATAATTTACATATTTTCTTGTGTCTCTTATTATACAGAGAAAATTCACAAGGGATTTTCTGAGAAAAAAAAATAGTGGCAAATATGCAGAAAGATTTTTTGCAGAAGATGTTTGTAATATATTAGCTTAGAATCTCTAAGCCAAACTTTAAATAAAATTTCTTCAGATTGCAAAAGAAGATTGTAATGCGCAAACAAATTACTAAAGAGAAATACGCCTGAAACAATCGCTTCTTACGAATTACACTTCAGAAGATACACAAATATGTGGACGCTAAAGAAAAAGCCAATACGATTGAAAGCCATGGAAGTATGCGTTTCTGTAATTATTCATATTTTCCGGCATGTATTATGTTGTTCGGAAAATGATGTCTCATTTGAGAAAAATAATTTAATTGTGTTCTAGTATTCTATGAAAGCTTGTGAGGAAAATAATATCCAATTCCTGATTAACATTTTAATAGCATTCTTAATGTTATGAGATTGTTCGGAAAATAATATCCGATTTTAAATTAAAAAAATTAATTCTGCTTATATATAATTTCTTTATTAAATTCTTCAGAAATTAATGCCCAGTTTTGAATAAATATTTAAAAAGTTATATTCCAAAAAAAAATCAGATTATGTTTTAATTATTTTAAAACGATTTTTTTTGGAAAATAATATCCGATTTTAAAATAAACATTTTTGTTTTGATAAAATTATTTTATTAAATTGTTGGGAAATTAATGTCCGTTTTTTCCCCAAAAATATTAGAGCCCTAATAAATTATATAATAATTTCCCCAAAATATATAACGCATTCTTAATGATTAAACTGTCTACTTTGTGAGTGTTATATCAATCTAATCCAGAATATAATTTAAAACTTTATATATTCCTCATCTTGAATATGGCAGATATCAGTTTGATGGTGCATCTAAGAAGTTCGAATAGTTTATTTCTGGATCGAATTATAGTATGTGATGAAATACAGATCCTTTATGACAATCGTAAACGATCGGCAAAGTAGATTGATCATGACAAACCTCAAACCACTTTCCAGAATCGAAATTGCACCAACAGAAGATTATGTTGACTTTCTGGTCATTTGCGCTATCTATTAAAACTTTTTGAAGACTAACATCAATGCTGAATTTTACTGCCAGCATGTGGATAAAATTCACATTTAGTTAAGCAAAATGTTACATGGAAGATACCTCGGAAGCTCATTGATGAGAATTTGTCACATCCGCCATATTCATTTGATGTCTCGCACACTGAATATAATTTTTTCCAGCATCTAGAGAATTAATGAAACCAAAAGATTATTTCGTTGCAAAGACAATGTAAAAATTGCATTCATTCAGAGTTTTATCGTAAAGGCATGAATAAATTTGCAACTCGATAATAGAAATATATACTTGTTCCGGGGATTTATTCTATCTGATTTCAACAATGTTTAAATACATTAATTCAACAATAAATGTTGATTTTGAAAAAAACTAATACACTCTGCCCATCGGGGAATTATTTAAAACACATGCTTAAACATTTTTCCGTTTTTCCGGATATAAAAATATTACTGCCTTCCAGCTGTTCTTTAACAAAGCAAAATAATATGAATTTTAATAGCTAAAAAACCGCCCTATCGGGCAGCATTTAAGCTAGCTTCTATGCAATGTCTTTGATTCGACCTTTATCACAATAGGTAGGAAGGAGTAGATGCGATAGGCAACAATAAAGTACAGAAGATCCAAAATTGATCGCCGCATTTAAGAATTGCATTAATATTTATGCACACCTTTTTAAAAGTTCAACGATTATTCATCTACGACCACTTAATTTAAAGAGAGTTTGATACACGTAAGTTCTCAATTTCCTTACAAACCATGATTTTATTTCGCTGGATTATGCAAGTAATTACGATTATTACAAAATTTATTTCCAAGTCACAAAATTTGTTATTGTACAAAGAAATTCGTCGCAAAAATTCACGAAAAATAATCGCCGAAATCAATCGCAGTATTGAAAACTTGGGATCCCAAATTTCAGTGATGCGGGTCAGGATGCGGCCCAAGGAGCTTTTAATTTGCTCACGGAGTCAGCCTGGTTCCAAAATTATAGTATATGTTGGGCTACGGCCTGTAGGAGTAAAGTTGAAAAGATCTGACACATTGACATTCGCATTTATTATATAGAAGAAGATGAGATTTTGAAAGTTAGAGTTGTGTCCCTTTAACTAAAAAAGTGTGACACAGTGACACACTGCCATACCCTTTTATTATATAGAATTAGAAGATGAGCTATTAAAAAAGTTAGAGAGTTGTGTTCCTTTAATTGTAAAAGTGTGAGAGTGACATACATCCATTTGCATTTATTATATAGAATAAGGTTATTTACGGAATATTGGAGAGGCGTGCCCCTTTAATTAAAAAAGTGTGACACAGTGATACACTGACATTCGCATTTATTATATAGAAGAACAAGAAGACGAGGGCTAATGAACGTTAGAGACGTTTGTCCCTTTAACTGAAAAGTGTCACTCAGTGGCACATTGATATTCGCATTGATGATACGGAAGATGATGAGCTATTAAAGTTATAAAGGTGTGCCCCTTTAACTGAAATGTTTGACACACTGACATACTGACATTCACATTTATTACATAAATGATTGGCAAAAATTGATGCACTATTCAATCAAAATCTTCTTTAGGCTGTGTAGAGTATTTTTTCAGAAAGTATATGAATTAAAATGGATTCCTTGACAGTTGCCTTCAGTGGGTGCAATTAATCTGTATTGGCAAGAGAACATTGTATTATTAGTTTGTTCCCAAAACAATGTCCGATTTTTTAATAGATTTTTTTATTTTATTTTACAATATTATTTTATTAAGTTGTTCAAGGACATGTTTTGAATGTGCAGAGACAATTATGCCTGAAGATTTTCAAATATTCAGAGACTTCTACATTTCTTTAAATAGCTGATAATGAATAAAAGATTTTAACTTCTCTTTTGACAATTGATGTTGGAAAAGTTTTTAAATTTTCTTAATAATTGATGGGGGAAAATAAATAAACTTCTCCATTAAATCTGTATGTTATTATTTTTAATATTACCTGGATTCATAATAATAAAATAAAAATATTCATCGGTAAAATAGCCTGGGTAAATTGGTAAAATACGCTTACAAACATGTTTGTCTATTTGCCGAGACGGGCAAAATAACCTCTTCCTACTACAAACACAAAACGTTATTATTTTCTTCTTAATTTATGTTTGACATATGTATATATATATTAATAACAGTAAACATTGGAGTGATGCTTAAAAATGAATAGCGTCATTGCTAATATACAGGTTGGTCCTGTTGTCGAACTGTAGGATATATACAGGTTGGTCCTCTTTCGAACTTTAGGAGCTCTTGTCAGTCATCTGAAATAGAAAATTATATTATGTAGTTATGCATTTTCGGACCACCTGTATATGTGCGAGCTCAGATATAAATAAAAATACATACGTGCAAAAATAAAAAGATCCTTATTCATATATATATATATATATATATATATATATATATATATATATATATATATATATATATATATATATATATATATACGCACATAACTATTGTCTAAAAAGTAACTATTGAAATGTTGATTTATTTTATGAATAAAACTTTATACGAACCGTGTAAAAAGTCACTGATAATATATTTTCCTTTGACGTTTCATGTAGGATTTTTTGTATGTTATGTTTTACTTTTTTTGTTTTAACTGTTCTATGTCGCTGCTGCTTAGTAATTAGAACTTTCTAAGATATGGATGACCATAACTACCACAACACTTTAGTTTTATGTCAGTATATTTTGCCCATTTTATACAACTATTTAACCTTGTCTCGCCATCCATCACAAAATCGAGGAATATCTATCAGAATTCATTCTTATTTCAATATATGATGTGTGTTTTAAATTCTCCAGGTTGCCTTTTCTCATTTTTGTTCAAGAAATTTCAACAGCCTCTTCCTGATTGTAAATTCCATTGCATTTACAAATTGTGCGTTGCACACATTTATATGTCTATGATATTCTCCCATTCTGCAGCTTTAGGTCTTTTCTTTATCTGTAAGGAGATTATCTAAGATTGTTTACCATAGTGGAGATTATATATTACGCATTACTATTTGACTTAGTTCGTATTTTTCTTTATTTTTTTGTTAATTTTTATTTATTTTTTTGTTATTTTTATTTATTTTTTTGTTAATCCTATAAGCCTACGGATTATTGTTATTTACTAAACTACTAATCTTTTTATATTTCTATACTTACTTGTGATTTACGTCTCCAACATAGAACTCACACCTTGGAATGTCTGTTTTGCTTACAGCCATACATTCTATCTTCTTCAAGTTAATTGTTGTTTTGCTTTATAACAATTTATATTGTCTCAGAGACCTATCAATTTGAAGACATTATCAATATTCTTAGCTGCATAATAAAGGAAGTTCACTGTATCTCAGCCGATAATTCTGGTAGATTTCTACGTTCCATCAGGAGTCTCTAGGTTAAACAAATTCAGTGAGAATATATATATATATATATATATATATATATATATATATATATATATATATATATATATAATGCGTACTCATCAAAAAACGCTGAAGAAGAAAAAGTAGCAGTTTAATGTCTGATGCGTCCATAATTTAAATGGCACCTTCACTTTTACATAACAAAAGCAGTATTTGCAATTTTTCTGTAAATAAATAAACTTTTAATCTTCCACAGTACATGAATTTGGTATAAATACAATCAGTCACATGGACATGTATTTTGAAGTTTAATCCCTATATGCTTAATAAATGGCTACGGTTTTGCAAAGACATGTCCGTCTTTTAATCTATGTCTGTATTTCAAGAAAAAAATCCATTCATTTAAATTTCTATGGTTTGAATAATGTAGATGTTATGAAAACTGCTAAATTTTTACCTATCATAAAAACAAAATAAAGTCCGGAATAATTATCCGATTCTTTTTAAGAGCACTCAGAATTTGTAAGCCTCAATCATTATGTTATTACGAGAATATAGTAATAATACTTATAATCTCCTACAATCCAGTATTTGTTTCCTATTATACGCGAAAAAGAACCCTCGTCAAATATTTCAGAATAAAAGAATAAATTAAACAAGCAAGTAGGGCAAAACGATATACAATAAAAAAAGTCCTATCACAACTACAATTAAAATAATTTAACAAAGCTTACCATAAGATGCATTACAAGAACTTTTAAAAAAATGAAAGATTTTTTTAATACAAATTAATTAAACAAATTATTAGTAACCTAAAGCTGGAAGCAGGACTTTCCTTTGCGTGTTGTACTTGTAGAAGAGCAGTACTCCAATTAAATAACGTAATGGACATCTCTGAATGAAATTAAAAACCACATCGTACTCTGCCAAGCAAGCAATGTCGGTAGCAATATTCAAAATTTAATAATTAAAGTGCCCAATTTGCTAAGATTAAACTTCACGGCAATCGAGAAACAATTTGAACACTTTTCCTTTTATTAGATAACATCTATTCACTTCAGACGCGATGATATATTTTCTCTGCTTGTAAAGTGTTTTGAAAAGTGTCCTTTTATTATCGTAATTTAGCTGTTTTATTGTCGAAATTAGCAGCCATACTGTGTCTATTTGTTTATTTATTAGGTTTTAATCATGAAATTTATTATCGACTTAGGGAGAATTACCTACGTTTTTGTTCACAATGAAAAAAAAAACAAACAAACTATACTCTCACTTGCATACCTTATACATCAATTTATTAAGTCTGGACCTAAGTTAAAATATATTATTGTTTTTTAAGCGATCAAAACAAAGTTTTTAGAGAAGGAAATATATAAGTAATGCGAAGAAATAAAATCCCCATTCTGTTTTGAAACTTTATGTAGATTCTTTTAATTTCAGAAAAAAAAAGTTATTCTTAAATTTCTTCTTTGGTCTCTGTTGCTTTTTTCCTCATTATGTGCCTTTTCTTTCTTGTTTTCATTTTCTCTTAAAATTCTAATTACTCGAATATTCTTTCCAGGGTATCCCCAGCATCATACAGTAGAAACACTTTTTTCTTACTTCAAGTTTCTCCTTTATGTTTAAGTAGCATTTACTTCTATATAAAAGGATCGATATTTCATATCAGTTCAGTACACTTTTCTTTGTTTCTAATGAATTTTTTTTTTGTTTTTTTAATACCCTACTTAACTTCTTTATCTAAATGCTTTTTCGGATTTCTATGTCGCACATTCCACCCTCTGTTAAAATACTTCCGATATATTTAAATTGCTGTACATGTGTTATCTCCAATTTGTAATTTGCATTTTGGGCTGTTCCGTTTGCTATCAACCAGTCATTCGAAACCGGACTGATTAGGTATCTGTCGGAGACTCTATCCATAAGCACGCCAGGGATGAAGGTGAATTTTACACGCATTTATGTTTATATGAACACGCCAGTGAATGGGAGAACCCGATTCGTCTTAACGAAGAGTCTTGAATCAGCAACAGTAATAGTCACTGTTTACAAATTCACTCGTCTAACCAAGAGCTCAATAGACACATTTTTTCAAGCACACACACACACACACACACACACATATATATATATATATATATATATATATATATATGTATATTGTCATTTGCAGACAGACTGTTTCGCTGTTTCACAGCTCATCAGTGTGGCTAGACATAGATTGCACATGCAGGGATCGAAGCTCGACTGATTTGGAAAACAGTAGGAAGATCAACCACTAAGCCATCGGCGTACGGCGGGGATGAAGGTGAATTAGCGCACGGCAGGGAATGGGATTTAGAAGCTAAATTCAAAAATAAAACTTATTCCTGCTCAATACAGAAAGGATATTTTTTTAATTTAATTGCACGTTTATAAAAAAAAATATGTAATTATAAAATAATAAGCAAATTCATAATTATGTTTATAAATATGTTGATTGTATATAAATTATATTTCATGGGTTAAGCATCAATATATTTGCTAAAAGTTGTTATATATTTAATATTGCTAAATATTCTCATGTAAATGAGAATCTTCTTTAGATTCATATTTTTAACGATTTTTCTTATTATGTATACATAAATAATAGCTGGCCACACTTATTCAAGGATGCCCGTCCATTGGGACGGGTAGTCAAACCTTGTGGGGATGCTCTCTAAAGCACATAATTGTTTGTTCAACACCCACAGAGCCAACCTCTGGTTTATACTCAGCAGACTTAGTTGAAGTTTCTGGTAGAGAGCGTGTTATCTAGCGTGATCCAAATTTTTAACCCGGGATCACGATGACTTGTGATTCCGTGCTACCACTGCTATTGACGACCATCAAGTGTTCCGTTTACCAAATTTTACCCAGAAGGCTTGGGTCAAGGCTCAAGTACTATAGGCTGGCATCGCCCTCTCCAGACCGATAACATCAGGAAGTTAACCGCGGTGAGATTCGAACACGAGTCTCAGGGTTCGTAAGCGAACGTTCTAATATATATATATATATATATATATAAATGGCAAAATTTAATGGTATGGCCTCCAAACAGCCCTGATTTAAATCCAAGAGAAAAGTTGTGGTCTATAGTCAAGAGGAGAATTTATGCTGAAAAAAAGCAATTCACCAGCTTAGAAATCCTGTGGAAAGCAATTGTAAGTGCTTGCCGATCAATCAAACCTTTTGAAATTGAAACATTGGCATAAGCACTGGACAGACGCCTCATAACGGTTTTGTAGAATGGAGGATGTCATCTTTGTAGCCGCATTAACAGATTTATTTTGTTTTGTTTAACATGCTATACATATGTATTATGTAATGTAGGACTTAGAACATATATATATATATATATATATATATATATATATATATATATATATATATATATATATATATATATATATATATATCTGCAACTGTATCTAAAAAAATCCCGTTTGAGAAACATCTGAAATCTGTTCTTCCGGATGAGATGTAATAATTTGCCACTTCATGTGATGTCTGTTTTTTCTGTATCGCATATAAACGCATTTAACACATTTATCTACTGTTTTACACAGATATATATATATATTTACAGGCGTCTGATTGCAGGTGGGTAGAAACAAAACCTAGGAATATTTCAGTAGAATCTTTGAGTCAGCGAAAATTTCTATCGGGGAAATTTCTCTGAATTTGAATTCAGCATAGCCTACGAGATTAATATCCGTATAGATTATGGTGACTACTTTTTATAAATAATAGTATATTATGCACTCAATATCAATCTCTCTCTCTCTCTCTCTATATATATATATATATATATATACATATATATATATATATATATATATATATATATATATATATATATATATATATATATATATATGTATGTATGCATGAGGCACATCGATGCAGTGTAATGTAATCGATCTTGTCTCGCAAGAATAATTACCACATACATCTATCCGCACTGGGTGCCTCATACTTCCAACCTTGTGCCACATCTAAGCTACGCTTGGAAAATTACTATATCTATGGATTTATATATAAATAGATATATATGAAGATGTTTATTAGGTTATTAACCCCTTTTCTCCATATATTGGAAATTAAAGATATATTTGCTTAATGTTTTTACATTTTAACCGTACAGTAACTGTGCATGTCAGTGCATCTGGAAATATAAATCAAACATGGCTTTTGCATTTGATGTTTTGAATTCTGAAAACTGGCATTAAAATGCACGTTGAGAATTTTATATTTTCAAACCAAGATACTTGTTGGAATATCTGTGTAATATCTTTACATTTCTAAACCGTCCTTTAAATAACAGTTATCAGATATTAGCGCTATTGAAAAAAACATCTATCAACACATCATCTACAAGAACACTTAAAAAACATACTTAAGAAAGATAATTTTCATAATCATTTGAATGGCTTTTGTAATTCGAATTTCCGAAATCACATTTTATATTAAACATCTCTCCTCCACCATCAACCTCACCTTGTTTAACAATAGTAATGAAGTGTTGAAGGTCTTTTAAAATAGGAAGTCGCCAAATCCAATTCCAGCAATGCCCATCACACGATGACTAGTAGAATTTACAAATAATACATCTCAGACAGACAAAACGTGAGCAAAAAACAACACTTAAAACAACTAAAGTAGTCCTTGAATAGGCTTGGGACAGTCGACGATAAGGACAGTTTTTTGTACTTGGTCACTTCACGTGAATATATATATATATATATATATATATATATATATATATATATATATATATATATATATAATTATTTATTTAAAAATTATATATATATATATATATATATATATATATATATATATATATATATAAAGATATGTATATAATTATTTATTTAAAAATATGATTCCAACACGCTACATAAGAATTCTCATGTTTCAAAACAAGAGCCGAAAACTTCAATATAATTATTTGAATTAAATTGAATTAAAGTAAGCTCTGTTCCATCTTCAAGCGAAATTTTTTTTTGAATAACTTATTTCTGAAATTTACGTATTTTAATGTCAGATTCATTATTGAAATCAAAATTTCCACGGTGACGGCCAGCGCGATTTTTCATATAGAAAGGGGTGCAAAAAAACCTACACTTAAATTAGACAAAAACAGTGAAATATTATGTGATTGTAGAAACCTAGAAGACTGCCCATTGAAAATAAATGGTGCGTCAAATCTGTGGTATACCAATGTACTATCTCATCCACTGAGAGTGCTAAAACTAATATGATATACATTGGGTCTACGAAGAATGAATTTAAAGCCAGATGGAGGCAGCATAAGTGCTCTTTCAACAGTATAAATAAAAGAAATCAGACATCTCTATGTAAATATATTTGGCTTTGAAGGAAATGAACAAAACACCAAAAGTAAAATGGAAAATTATAAACAAAACTAGAACATGTAAAACTTGGGATGACTCATGCCCTTTATGCCTACATAAGAAACTACACATTATTAAGTTTATAAATAAAAAAATCTATTAAACAATAAACATGAGTTAACGTTTTTTTTCCCGACATCATCAAATCTTTGCATTGAATAATTAGCATATATATATATTTTTTTAATCCATAGTCCTAGTAAATAGCATAAATACCCTACAAAAAAGATAACCCTTTATGAAGTCATCAAAAAACAAATGTTACGTCAGTTTGTTTTTTTTATATACACAAAACACTTTTAGTAAAAATATATATATATAAAAAAAAAAATCTCCCTAGAAACATAAACCAGACTAGACTAAATCATCTTCCGTTTTAAATTTAGACACCCCAAACTTACCCTGACATGACACCTAGAAATGTAACTCTTTACTGATGCAAATTATTAACTCCATGCGCCGCTTTCTATATGAAAAATCGCGCTGGCCGTCACCATGGAAATTTTGATTTCAATAATGAATCTGCTAATAAAACACGTAAATTTCTGAAATAAGATGGAACAGAGCTTACTTTAATTCAATTTAATTCAAATAAGTATATTGAAGTTTTCGGCTCTTGTTTTGAAACATGAGAACTCATATGTAGCGTGTTGAATCATATTTTTAAATAAATAATTACATTTATGCTCTACTTTTGTATCGAGGACTATTTTTTAAAAATAATAACAAAGAACTTTGGATTATTTACCTAACCAGTTCTTTCATATATATATATATATATATATATATATATATATATATATATATATATATATATATATATATATATATATATATATATATATATATATATATATATATATATATATATATATATATATATAAAAAAATACTTCATCAAGTCTAGAAGAAGAATACAAAAAAAAATGCAGGTAGTACTTGCAGGCCACTTCGTCCTTTTTTAGTTACTCATTTGCTGTGCGCATCCACTACCGAGAATCGAACCCGGACTGTTACGATACAACGAATGCCTCATACCACTAGGCCATCGGGCCTGGGTGACGCAGAGGGAACTAACTAGACTCGATGAATTGTTATCTGAAATTATTTAAATCTCCCAAATTTCTATTATAACCCTATTCTTTACCCAGGTTTAATGTTCTGGAGGGAGTCGATTAGTAAAAGAAGACGTTGTCCTTAGTGCCAGTGCCAGTTCTTGTTTGTTTGTTTGTTTGTGTGTGTGTGTGTGTGTGCGTGTGTGTGTGTGTGTGTGTGTGTGTGTGTGCTCGTGGTTTGAAACAGTTTTTCGTTTCCCTATTTTAATTAGATTCCTTGACTCGTTTCGCCCAGCATGGCCACCATGAGGAGAAAAAATTATTTTTGTTAGTACCATTGAACTCTCAGGAATAAGTTACTTCATGAAATATATATATATATATATATATATATATATATATATATATATATATATATAGCTATTAACAGCCGACCTGTTCATTTTAATCGTATTCAACATCGTATTTAGGAAATGCAATGAATTGTGGAAAGGGGGGGATTTAAATGAAATAAAGGCTGTAAATGCCATAAGGCTGTAAATATCGTATGTAAATAAGAATGGTAGTCAAAGATTAAACCGAATTCTTGCGAAATTGAAGCCGATTTTTACGGCATATCAACCTCAATGGGTTATTTAATGCAGACAAAATTTTCATTGTTGGTAATATTTTTTTCCAAAACTCTATTTCTTTTATTATTTTCTCCTTCAAAAATCTAATTCTTGTATTTATTTCAATTCGCTGTTAATATTTTTCCCAAAAAATTTTTTCGGTTATTATTTTTTTCCTTCCAATATCTTTTTCTGGTAATAATTTGCCTTCGCTTGTAATATTTTGTTTTTCGAATCATTTATTTCTGTTAATATTTTTTCCTTCATAAATATTTTTATGGTAATTATTTCCCTTTTCTCGTAATATTTTCTTTTTTCAAAATTATATTGCTGTTAATATTTGTTTTTCTTCAAATATATATTGCTGGTAATAATTTTTTCACAATGTATTTTTGGTATGAATCCCTTTTTTTACACTTTAACTACCCTCCCATAGCTGGGACGCCACCAGTTGCTACCACCCCCGGCCAGGTCGGATCCACCAACATCAACAACCAAGAGACGGTTCGTCGCTCCTTGTACCCTGCTGATCAGAGGCCTTGCTGTCATACCCAGGACGGGAAATTAAACAGAAAAAAAAACAAAAAAACAATGTACATTGTGCATCAGATGTCTGAAAATGCATCTTCGTAAACCATCTTTGAGAATGCATATTTGAGAATGCATCTTCGGAAAGCATCTATGAGAATGCATCTTTGAGAATGCATCTTCGTAAAGCATCTTTGAGAATGCATCTTTGAGAATGCATCTTTGAGAATGCATCTTTGAGAATGCATCTTCGTAAAGCATCTTTGAGAATGCATCATTGAGAATGCCTCTTCGTAAAGCATCTTTGAGAATGTATCTTTGAGAATGAATCTTTAAGAATGCATCTTTGAGAATGCATCATTTAAAATGAATCTTCGTAAAGCATCTATGAGAATGCATCTTTGAGAATGCATCTTTGAGAATGCATCTCCGTAAAGCATCTTTGAGAATGAATCTTTGGAAATGCATGTTCATAAAGCATCTTTGAGAATGCATCTTTGGGAATGCATCTTTGTGAATGCATCTTCGTAATGCATCTATGAGAATGCATCTTCGTAATGCATCTATGAGAATGCAACTTTAAGAATGCATCTTTGACAATGCACCTTTGAGAATGCATCTTTGAAAATGGATCTTCGTAAAGCATCTATGAGAATGCATCTTTGAGAATGCATCTTTGAGAATGCATCTTCGTAAAGCATCTTTGAGAATGCATCTTTGAGAATGCACCTTTGAGAATGCATCTTTGAAAATACATCTTCGTAAAGAATCTATGAGAATGCATCTTTGAGAATGCATCTTTGAGAATGCATCTTCGTAAAGCATCTTTGAGAATGCATCTTTGAGAATGTTTCTTTGAAAATGCATCTTCATAAAGCATCTTTGAGAATGCATCGTTGAGAATGCATCTTCGTAAAATATCTTTGAGAATGCATCTGTAAGAATGCATCTTTCAGAATGCATCTTTGAAAATGCATCTTCATAAAGTATCTTTGAGAATGCATCTTTGATAATGCATCTTTGAGAATGCATCTTCGTAAAGCCATATGAACAACATTAAGTAATAAGGTTGACTCTTTTTCAGTCCCGTCATGGAAGCTTTGATTCTAACGCAGGGGGATGAAAAGCGATGCCGTTATCATTGCTTTAGCCGCAAACCTGAGAGATTCCGAGACTGCAGTTTTATTTTAAATATCGACAAGCCCTTTCTTTTCAAGATAAGTAAAGAGTTCCGGGCAAGTTCAGTGACCAAAATTTAAAAAAAAAAGAAGCAATCATTCACGACTGTCAGATGTTGCCAGGAATATCAAGTTTGTTTAGCAAGTCCAATGTTTTATCGGCAAGAATCATGGAAAATCAATAAGGGCTATTGGTGATCAACTCCACATGTCGGTGTCAACATTTTGACGTATGGTGTGCATCGGATACAAAACCTACGTTATCATGTATGGACAGATCATGTCCAATAATACCCGGGAGAACGATGTGAACAGGTCGAATTGCTTGCTAAAAAATAATGTCAAGTATTGTCATGATTCGGGAATCCTAACATTTGGCATATTAGCATTCTTGATTAAACATTATATCAATAATACATCGCTGGCGTCATTGAAACGGAGACCAAAAGCATACCCACAATATGAAAGACACGCCAAAGTTAGCTATCGTAAACGTCATGGCTAAGATAATTAACGAATTGATCAACGCATATAATCATTTAAGAACCCGTATCAAGTTCGTAATCGATGTTGATGAGCGTTACATATAATAGACTTATGTAAATTGTGATGTATAAGACGACCTGGTTAGGCTTATATTAACCGTATAGGTCGCCCCCCACTCCCCCCAAAAATGAAGGATAAGCAGGCTTTTGGATGCGATGTGTGCTGTATCGTTAATAAGATACTAAATTAGTGTTACTATTTTTCTTTCTTTCTTTTTATGTGACATGTTCTTTCTAGACGTAGGCGATCATGGCTCTCCACCTCCCTCTGTCTCTTGCAGCTCTCAACAAGTTCCTTCTCTCTGCTTGCACTCCCACACCACGTTCTATCATCTTCTTGTTTAAGTCCGCCAGTTATGTCACATTTTATTTTCCCTTGTCTCTCTTTCCCTCTATTCGACCCGTGAGTATCATATTCTCCAAGTCCCCTTCCTCATCATGTGTTCCCGAAACTTCAGCTTCCTCGTCCTGATATTAAGTATAAGTCTCCTGCTTGTTTGCAACCTCTCTAAGTCTTATCATTGCTCACACTCACGGTGAATGATATCTTTAGCATCCTTCTGTAGAAGCACATCACCGTCGTCTCGAGTTTCTCTTTCATCTTTGATGAAATCGTCAAACATTCCCTGCCGTAAAGAAGGACTGATGTCATGTAACTTTTCAGTATTTTTTTTTTTTGTTACCAGAGATATCCTCTTGTCTCACAGTACTCTGCGCAACGTTTGGAATGTGTCCTTGGCCATCCCAATACGCCTAAGGATATCAGTGTCGCACTTGCTGTCCTCTATCAAGACTGTTTTCCAGGTGTTTAAACTTCCGCGTCTGCTTGATTCTAGGGTTCCCGACCTTCAGATTGCATTCCAGACACATCCTCTTACTGACGACTATGCAACCCGTTTTCTTGTAGTTTAAGCTTAGTCCCTTCGTCTCACTCTCCGTCGCTACATTCCGTAGTAGATTTTGACTATTTTATATTCAATTATTTGTTAATATCACATATATGTACACCAAACATAAGTGTTAGCTGTTTATATTTCTTGGAGATAGCGTATTTAGTGTAAATATTAGGAGTGCTGCTCCACTTGTTTACATCTAGAGGGTAAAGGTTTGCAGTTTATACCCACCATAAAAATCGATCACTAGTTTTGGAAATACCTTTTCAGGCTTGAAAACTCGACTTCTATGGTTGATATAAATACAAAAATAATCAACACGTATAATCGCTTACGAAGCCGTGTCGATGTCATAATCTTTGTGGATGACGGTTGTTTTGAACAAATCTGTTTTTTGTATATTTTAAGAAAATTCGCAATAAATCCTGTAAAATATATTTTGTATCTTCTAAATAATTAGATTACCGCAAATAATGATTTGTTCTTAAATACCACATGCACAATGGATAGTCAAACTGGTTTGACATTATCAATTTAAATAATCCCGTACATTTTGACCTTTGCAAATTGGTGCATCGTATTTTAAGTATAATTTATTTTAGAGCATGTCATACACGTATATGGTTTTAAGCACATATTCTGCTATTAATATATAATCATATGATTATGAATATCAAATTTAATCTAAAATAGTTTAAAATAGATAAATATTACAGTTATATATAAATAGATTTATATATGAATTTATATATTAATTTATATATAAATTTTACAATGTTAGTAGTTGCCGCGGATTTTGTTACAATTACTGGTGCAGAAGTTTAAATGGCTAAGACGAGTTCAAATTCTGGAAATTTGTCTTTTCCGCTACTCTCCTGGAAAAAAAAAAAAAAAAACTTAAATCAGACTCCGTAAAACTATTATCAAATTGATTTCTTGTGAAATTAAAGATCAACTGAAATGTTTTAAGTATTTATTGTATACTCTACTCCATTTTCACCAATTACTCCTGAAAAATGTAATTATTCTAAGGAAATATTCAGAAGTATTATTACATCACATAGGTTTGCATAGGTTAAAAGTTCAGTTATAAACTGATCTGATTGGATTCACATACGAATAAATATTCCAACCATTGCACCATCCAATTTTTTATATGTTTTACATTCCTACCTCGTAAAACACATATGATATTGTGTCATATTTCTAGACATGTGACGGAAGATTTCTCACAACCCGCGATAAATATGTTATTGACAATATGTATGTACTTTCAGACTCAGTCTCCGGATATTGCTTGAAGCAGGTAACGGTCAATAACCGTCTTTCTCATCCGCTCAAGATGAAGATTAGAACTGATAGAAAACGTTTGCATTCGAAAGTCTTCAGCGAAAGGTGGGTGAAACAGGCGAGCTTGGTTCGTTTGAACGGGGATAGTCTTGGTTTTCTCTTCTAGGTCAACCTACCTGATATCGGTGTGGTTTCCTATGGAACCCTTCCCTTTGTTAGGTTAGACAAGCTTTTGTGTACCTAGTTAATGTGAGTAAGAGTTGTTCCTTGCCTGTTCCCGGCTGCCTCTTTGGTTAGGATCCAAGTTAAGATTCCCAACCTCCCCAGTTTGTTTCGTCCCCTTTTGATCTCGACTGGGTCAGCTTTTCTCATGTTCGTATATTGTTCTCCTTTCCCACTCCATTAGTGAGAGAGCCTCTTGATTTTGACCAAGGGGCAGAATAGAGCATCCTCTCTTTTTTAAGGGTTGGGCGAGCCCTACTAACATTAGTTATGTTTAGTTTACTTTGTGTTTATATTTAGTTTGTTTTGGGGATCATTCCCTCCACTCTCAATCTATTCATCCATAAATCCTTAAGTATATATTTTATAATCATTTGATTTTATGGCATGTGGCGCGTTTTGTATGTTCCCCTTGGGAGGATGCGGTATTATGGTGCATGGAGGATTGAATGATGACGGACGAGTTCTAATGGTGAATGTGGAAATTATAATTTGAGAATGGGTCGGGAATAAAATTACCTAGGTATAAGATAGTGATGACCAGCCTCGCTATTTTGGCCTTGTGCCGCAATTGTATTCTAAATACAATAAATAATAATAACCGTGAACATTGATTTCTTTATCTAAGCACTTGTTCTCTATCTGTCTGTCTGTCTCTCTCTCTCTGTGCTTCTGCCCACCTTTCTCTCTCTCTTTCTCTTGCTCTCCTCTCTCTCTCTCTCTCTCTCT
>OZ010605.1:80854298-80894298 GCA_963932145.1 Acanthosepion lycidas
GGAAACGAAACCAGCTTGAACCAGCTTCTAATGCTCCAGTTGGAGCGGCTTGGTGAGAGTAGTCGTGGCTCCAGGAGGTTCAGTCCTATGGTCAGAGAGAATCTCAGTTGAGTTCCACCACGGAATGTGGGAGTGAGCAGCGCTACATCGAGTCTGATTTGCAATCTCTTCGTCACTGAGGCCCGGTGGAGCAGTTGGTATGGTGTTCGCTTGCCAACCTAACCGTCGGGGGTTTCGATTCCGGTGAAGCAGTTGGTATGGTGTTCGCTTGCCAACCTAACTCTCGGGGTTTCGATTCCTTCGGTAGTGGATGTGCACTGCTGATGAGTCCCAAATGTAGGACAAAACGGCCGTCCAGTGGTTTCTATCAGACTCGATGAATCAATTAATATATATATGCATGCTCAGACACTAATATTCCATGGTTATAAATTATTACATTAGAATCGTAATCAAGATCCAATTCATCAGACCTACAAAATCAAATTGAAGGTTTGATGAATTGGATCGTGATTACGATTTCAATGGAATATTAGTGTTTGGACTTTTTATATTATATTCTTACTCTGTCCTGGTGTTCTACCTGGACTGTCCTATTGGAATATATATATATATATATATATATATATATATATATATATATATATATATATATATATATATATATATATATATATATATATATATATATATATATATATATATATATATATATATATATATATATATATATATATATATATATATATATATATATATAAAATACCCGTGTACTGGTTTTCGAGGACATTCAGCAGCAATAGCGGGTAGCAACCCCTTGTTACACCGCCAGCTCAACTCACAGAGTCCAAATCCTTTCAATATTGAAACGGTGCTAGTTCCGGCAAAGCACGTTCAAACCATTGATCACGATGACCCGTGTCTTTGACCCAGCACAACTATCAATGGTTACGAAAAGTTTAGTCTACAAGATTTCACTGGCAATTCTTGGACGTTGACACATGACATGGTTTTGCAGTAAAGTTCCGAGCTTCAAACAGCCTCTTGCTCTCCACGACACACAGAGAATCTGCATGAATGTAGAAATCAACGTTGCATTGTCAATGACACGTTTACGTTTCCATCAACGTAATTACACATGATCGATATTTCAAGCGAATTGTCTCCACTTGTGGATATTCTTCTAACAAAATTATACCTGGTTTTAAACAATGATATGTGTGTTTTGCTCGGTGGAATTATAAGAATCTACCAACAAGTCTCAGGGAACTCGACTAGTGGCGAAAGATGAAACTAGTGAATTTTTGCGGATATCATTTCTCAAATATGATATCGCTGCAGGAATGTGCATAGTTAAAAATGCAGGAATGTGCATAGTTAAAAATAATCTTGGTTCTTAATATTATGATCTTTCAAGATACAGGCGATCATATCACATGACAGTATTCTTATTAGTGAGCTCTACATTTCAGTTTTAACTTGGAAAGTATTGCCTTTTTTACTGTTTTGCATTTAAAGTTAGAAAACCCATACTATTCTATGGGTTCATGCATTTCGCACGCGTCAGACCGTTTATGTGCCATGCGTGATACTTGACGCACAAGCAGATTTTTCCCGCAGCAGGTTACCATTTCTTTCTGCGGTAGACCAGTTGCCATCTAAAGCTCTAGAAGTCATTTACCCATAACTAGGGGAGAAGAAGAAGAGGATACACACCTTTCCCAAAGGTATTAGCACGTAAGTGAATGTAATGGATTCGACCGGAATTCGAACTCGGCTCTGCGATTCCTCAATCAGAGGCGCTATCCATTACTCCATCGTACTTTTTCGAGAGTCAACGTTCCAGACTTTATTGTACTTTACGCGTCGATAAACTATAATCTACTGACAAATGCAAAATTAAGTGTACTTGTCACATTTAGATTTTAATTCATCAATCATTAAGCCGAATCTGTTATAAAATCATCAGTGGTTAGTTAGATGTTATGAATTAAGTATTATTCAATGATTATTGCAGATTTTATTTTGTTATGACAAGAACAGAAATTTCCATCAGTTCATTTGCGATACACACAAAGTTTTAGGCTATTCTTCAAGCAGTTTAGAATGATATCTAGGATTATTGATTGATTAGTTTAACCGCATATCAACATTCTTATGGCTCATTTATTGACGAAATAGAATTTTCATGTAAAGTTTAAAGTAACAAATCATGATCTATATTATTCTGCTCTTACAGTTTAATACATATACGACATTTAGCTTTTATGTATATACATGTTTGTATAGATATGATTATTAGATGAGTTGATATATGTATTTGATTTTGCATTTTTAAGTTATATTTTGTAATACAATTTTAATTAAGAAATTGTAGGATATTATATTGGCTAATGTCATGAAAGAGTTCTTTCATATTTACATATCAACTTCTACGTCATATTTAATGTTTATTGTACGCAATGTTATGTTTTCAATTACATATATTATTGTCAAAAATATTAGTGAGGCTTATCTACAAATCCCAGTACAAGAAGAGAGTACGAAAATCTTTTGCATTAATACTCACAAAGGGTTGTGCAAATTCAACAGACTACCATTCGGAGTAAATTTTCACCTGCAATTTTTCAGCAAACGATGGACACAATGCTAACGGGCCAGGATTTCGCGACCGCTTATCTGGATGATATTCTAATTAAGAGCGACAATGTTTAAGAGCACACATCACACATAAAGGAAGATTTCAGAAGACTTCAGGACTTTGGGTTCAAAGTAAAAGGAGAAAGTGTGATTTTTTCCTAAATAAAATTAAAAGAGAAAATTTGTCGAAACTCTGATTATCAACAATAAGAGACAAAAATACTAACTCCCCCAAAAAGGGATCTAAGGAGGAGGGTTTATGGGGTCCTCCCCTTTTTTATATAAGTGGAATCGACCATAGTGTTACTTGGACTGCTGCCGTTAAATACCCAGAGTCAGTATACAGAGAGATTGAGATTGAGAATGAGAATGAGATTGAGTTGGAGGTAGAGTAATAGTGTGAGGTAACCGCTTGTAGAAGTCACAGTTACAAGCACATAGACTCTAAAGAAGTCCTTCTTCGAGACTGTATATATCTATATGTTATTGCTACTAACCGCGGTCTTGGATTTACTAACAGTATTACCCATTGTATTCTTGTGTAAATACATTTAATTTCTTATATCTATTTCTTGCGTTTGTCATTCATTGGAGACCGAATTTCATCTCGGAATCCACAACATATATTTTGTACATAATCTGATACCTTCAGTGTTTTTGTACATGTATATTTGGTAGATCATAAAAATGTATTGTTGGTAATTTTAGTATAAATATGAACATTTGATTTTTATTTGGGATTTTACTATTTGTCCATATCTGAAACCCTAACAGTTATTACCGTCTCAGATCAGAGTAGACCTGGGAACAATAGTAATAAAGTTGTAATTCTACACTTCTCACTACCTCCAATCTCCCGATCAGAGGTCTTGGTATCGGATGTAGTTTATCGTCAAACCCCGGACGAATGATATCTAGGAAAGTTAAAGTATTCATTATTTCCATTTCGTAAGTAAATCCTATTGCATGTTCGACTTTGTGTATTTTATTTACATGGTCAGTTAAATCGGTACCAGGAGGATATTTTAATAGAGTCTCTTCTATAAATTGGATCTATATTGATTGCTCAGGTAAAATATTTTGCAGATGGCCCGTCTAAGAAAATACATTCCATCGGCCCATTTAGAGTCGATCCCATTGTTAAGTCAATAGCAGTATTTGATTGGTGTTTAACTGTGAAATAGCAGTATTTGATTGGTGTTTAAATGGTAGATTTTTATTATTTTACCTATTGGCAGGTAGAGGTTTACTTTTGTGTCAACTGATTTTTAAAATATATAGCACATATAAAGAGGAATACTGGAATATACAGTTTTATTATCTAAGATAACTATGTGTCATAAGTGTTTTAGACAGGTTGCCTAAATCTTTATATGTAATGGGCTGATTGTTCCAAAGTGATCTTTAATTTATGGTGTAGATATATACATTCTTAAAATAAAATCGACCGATTAAATATTGAATTTAAATAATTGTAAATATATTTCTGCACAGCTATAAAATCATCACAAATAAATGCGTATTTTTTAATTAAATTTAAATTTACCCGACAACTACACATCTAATAGAATGATTGAACATAAAGCTTAACTTCAAGGAGACACTTAAATTGCCAGTTCACAGTGGTTGACTTATAACGTTAGCCTCTAGCTCAATCCTTTTTATTTTCAGTCTAGAAATATTTAATTATATAATTCATCTTTCTATTTTGTTTCTTGTAAAATTACATTAAAACCCCCCGCCGTTTATCATAGGAAATTATTCCTGGAAATACTATAAATCTCCCAGCGTTTTATAACCTGATGAATTAGAAACTATAAGATTGGTTGCCGAAGAGAAAATGTTTACAATTTACTGCTAAAGTAATTTACAAAGAAGCGCAGACGGTTTTAGGTTTATATTCAAGTTTTAATTTACTTAACATTGTAACAAGATTTTGCATATTACATCAAACCTAATGTCTGAATTAGAATCTTTCTTAATTTATACGTACAAATTCAAATATACTATACATTACTTCCATTTCAAAATATCTGGGAAACTATAAATATTTAACTGCATGAATTATTGCGGTATATTTGTCTAGTTTAAATGACAAAATTCTACGTCTACTACGGTATAAGCGTCTACCACATAGCTATTAAATGAAATTCATTTTGAATAAAATTTGTCCTCACCATTCCCGCCTTGTACAAATCTTGGACCCACCAAGGTTATTAACTGCATCAAATTGATGACCATGTTTTTATTGCAAATGTGTTTTGGAAATTGACATTTATGTAAGATTTCTAAATAACATTTGTATAAATAGCGACCAAAGAAACTGAAATGAAAAGAGAATATTGAATCTGAATGTCTGGAGCTTAGAAAAATAAAACAGAGAAAAATGGTCATTTCGGTACGATTTCAAAAATATTTTCCGTTGGAGAATAATTTACTTCAAGCTGAAAAATAGAATGATTCATGGAATTAACGTATGTAATTGTTGTAATATTCTCTTTGTTCTGTGATTGGGACTAGATAATTATAAGATAACACAGATGATAACTAGCCTCCCCCATCTCCGATTTGTCTTTGTGCCATAGTTTTTGTATTTATTAAAATTAAAAATCATTTCCGTAGTATTTGATTTACTCAAGGTATTCCGTTCTATGATGGCTTTCTAAGCTTAGCTAGTGTGTGACACAAGGCCGAAAGTATGGATCACATAGTGAGGATCGAACTTACTACCCAGTCACAATTCTTCTCGCCAAAGTAGGAATCTGTGGAGAGCCATAACCGTCACCATCGTGAGTGCAAGTGGCATTAAAATTATTGCGGTGTGGGGCTTACATGTTAAAATGAACACTTGATGTATTTAATCCAAGAAAACTAATCAAGGGTGATAATGACGAGGAAACACGTGTAATTTTAGCAAAATAATATAGGGAATGTATTTACCAATTTACACGCTTGAAATAATGTCAGTAGCTCGAATCATGAAAATAAATCCGAATTCGTAGATTCCGTACTTCTAAAGTAATGTGATGGAGAGGAAATTTTCATAGAAAAAATTAAATCATCCGACACAAAATAATATTTTAAAATGTTTATGACAAATGTAAGATAGTTCGCTGTTCAACGCAAGGATATAAGGTTAGTACCCGTTCAAAATTAAACGAAAAGACAGTTTGAAATATTTAGCTTTCTTGGATTGTCGGGAGAAAATTATTTGAAATGTCATGTGCTGGTTAGGATCGATAATATAATTGGTGAGGAATTTTACACTTGTGAACACATTAACGCTGGTTGCGAGGAACTGAAACGAAACTTGAGACACTCAGATTATTTTAATTTTTCTTTTGGTGTAAAATCAAAAGTTATTTCGCTCTGGCTTGCTAATGTGTCCTTTCTCTTCTTGGCCTATCAGCCAATTTCTGAGATGGCAAGGTTTTCATTTCACACGAAATTAGATGTTGATATGCTGTACGTACCAAGAGCTTTAAGCGGTAGAGGTCTAATCCAACCTTAACTAACTCTAAAAACTACAATAATCGGATTGGAAGCACACCTCACAAAAACTAACAGCCCTGTACTAGAAATAGTAAACAACAAAATCACTCCATCAGCAAAGAAGCTGCCCTCTTCAAGAAACCCCTTGATATACTTCAAACCCTAGCAAGAAAAAATGAAGCAAATACCGTCTACGCCAAATCAGTAAAACAGAAAACAAAACAAATTGATCAAATGAAATTGAAAAAAAAAACTGTGAGGACAAAGCATTGCAATGTAAATACCTAAGAAGAAAAAATGAGCAGATGTGGACCAACAGAAAACACATCAGTGGCTGAAAAGCACCAGGTTGAAAGCTGAAACAGAAGGCCTGATTATTGCAGATCAGGACCAAAGCCTCGCAACCAAATGTCATATAATCAAAAGTAGAAGTGAGCGGAAATGCATGATCTGCGGAAATTATGATGAAACTGTCGATCACATTATCTCAAAATGTCCGGAACTAGAAACAAATGTCCATAGACATAATAAGATAGCGACATATGTGCTTTGGAAGATATGCAAAAAGCACAAAATCAAATAAACTTTGAGATAGTATAAGCCCAAACTAGACACAGTTACCAAAATAACGATGTAACTATCTTCTGGGACATACCAATTCAAATGGAGTAAGAAATATAAGCCAACAGACCTGACATTATAATAAAAACCAAGAAATTTGCCAAGTGCTTATTGACATAATAACACTATCTGAGATAAACATGCACATATAAATTATCGGAAAACTGTTGTCCAAATACAAGGACCTGGAAATCGATATTAACATGATTTGGGGAATTAAGACTGAGGCTGTAGCAACAGTAATCAGAACTCTGGGACTCGTAAGAAAAGCAATGGACAATTGTACTAAAAGTGTCGCATGTAACATCAAGATACAAGTTGCCCAGAAGTTTGACCTAGTAGGAACATTATATATACTAAAAAAACTGTTCTCAATTAAATGGTAATTATCCTATAGGGCTTAAGGACCATAGTTTGGATCAGTCTATACCGGATACAAAGCAGCAAGCATTGCATACACAAATAATAATAATAATAATAATAATAATAATAATAATAATAATAATAATAATAACTGTAACATATCAATCAAGGAATTCGAAAAACTATTGAAGTATAAGGGCCTAGATATCGAAATAGAATAATGTGGAAATTGTAAACAATAATGCTAGTGCGCTTGGAATGAGGAAAACGTAACACAACAACATATTGAAAAAATTCTTGGAATCCCAGCTTAAGACATATAAAATAAATTGACTTGATGAGTACAGCGCACGCACTAAGAAGAACTTTCTACATGTAATGCTAGTGATGTCACGAGAGTTATAAAAGGAAAAACATGAAATATAGACATATCAACCCACCACTACCTGGCGTAGGTCTTCCCACAGACTTGGTAGGTATTGTGACCATAGAACAAATCGAAATATAATGAGGATAATTACAGCACGCCAGTTTTGTGTCCAAATCTGAAGGAGGCCGATGACTGATTCAAATAGAACTGTCTTACAAAACTCAAAAAAAAAGTTCAAAGATAGAAAGAAACTACATAAAACTGGATGATAATCTACATCAAAGAACATGAAAGAAATTTAAAAAAAAATTATTGAGTAATAAAGTAGGCCAACAAATTCAAGAGGGTACTTCAAGTAGGTGAAAAAATGAAAATAAACTATAATAAAACTACTGCAGTGACAAAGAACGTAAAAATGAAAGACAAAATAAATGTAATGTACTAAATGCAGAAACGATGGCAGCATAACCGTCTTCATAGTTAATACTTTGCACGTACCGAACAAGCTGATGTAGATAAACCTGGAACCCCTCACTTGTTACGTAGTGCATAGTTGAAAGCTCTAACTGAATGTTTTATTCTTGCTGCACAGGAGCAATTCTTGCTAAGTAGAAATTACCAATCACACATACTGAAAAATGTGTTGACATCAATGGCAGATTCTGTGAGAAACATTAAAAAACAATTGACCATCTTGCATCAGGTTACAGAGTGTTAGCACCAATTGAACATAAAATTTGGCATAATAAAATGGGTCAATATCTCCACCGGAAAATATGCAACTTTAATGGGAAGAACACTACCAGAATCTGGTATGAAACCGGAAGAGACTTAGATTTATACTATGTCACGATGAAACCTTGCATAATAATAATAATAATAATAATAATAATAATAATATGTACTTTATATATACAGAAAATGTGAACGAATGATTTATTTTCTTCAAGAATAATTGATTTACTGTAAAGATTCTGTTTTCGTCAATATTTCAGAAGAAAATATAATATTGTGACAGAAAATAAAAACATCTCAAAAATATTTCAACTTACGCAAGTAGAGAAATTCTGTTAATATCACTATGTTAATGCAAATGATTTCCTATACAAAACACTAAATGTCCGTGGTCCAAAATATATATTCCAACTTACATTATTCGACTGAAATAGCATAAATTCAATGTACTCTTTTATAGATTGGTTCGTAAATGTAGAGAATACGATCCAAAAGTAGATTATTCAAAATCTCTTGTATATGCTAAAGGAATGCGGTTAGAGATGCAGATGGGTTCAGTGAACGATACAAGTTTTCCCTTGTTCATGTTCAATGTTCCTTTTCATGTTCAACGCATATTTTATACGGAAATGATTTGGCATTTGTGCTGTTCATGGAAGTTGTCAAAATTCTTAAAGAGTTATTTTCTTCAATATTACGGACACCATCAGTGATCATTAGTCTTGCTGAGAAACTGTTACAGGAACTCTAGCAGAACGTTTAAAAAATTAATAACATACAAAATGCTATATAAGAATTCCTCCAGATGCAGCTAAGATGAGCTATTGTCGTTCCATATAATCTAGCAATAAAAAGTCAGAAATGGATCATGTGTATCGATTGTGAATCTATCAAGTTCGGAAGTTATTTGTTGTGGTGTCTTCCCTTTAAGAGACTATGTTGTACTTTTCCGCCCACTATACGATTAGTGTGAGAGAAGACCTTGAGAGAACGGTCGACTAGACTGTTCATTTCTGGCCAACTCTCCGCCTCGTCAGAGAGTTCGATAGAAATGACCAGGGCAAAGTTTCGTCCGGGGAGGTAGACAGTGCCTGAACCAGTTTAAGCGGGTTCAAAGGGAATTTTTTGGCCGAGCCTACGGGCTCGGTGTACCCACGATAAACCGGCATTGTGCCACATACACCCTCGCGGGGCTGCTTTTAAATATTAACAGTCAACCAGACTATTCATTTCTGTCGAACTCTCTGCCACGAGCGAAGAGGAACTCGGACGAGTGGGGAGGTAGACAGCCCTTGAACCTGTTTAGGCGGGTCCAAAGGGAATATTTTTGGCAAAGCCAATGGTCTCGGATCACGGTAAACTCGGCCTTGTTCTACATACATCCCTCGTATGGGGTGGCTGTTAAATATTATCAGTCGACCAGACTGTTCATAACTGTGGAACTCTAAGCCTTGGCAGAGAGGAACTTGGACGAGTCTTTGCCGAAGTGCAAAGTTTCGTCCGCGGAGGTAGACAGACCCTGAACCCATTTATACGGGTTCTAAGTGAATATTTTTGGTCGAGCCTACGTTCTAGGAGAACCCACGGTAAACTCGGCCTTGTGCCACATACATCCCTCCTGTGGAAGTTTTGTTAGCGATAACAGTCGAATAGATTGAACGCTGGGTCAACCGACACACATTCACTAGTCGTGTAATATTCTTCTGTTGTACTTACTGTTTAATATATGATATATATCTTCAACATTTGTATTATTATTTCTTTAACCATTTATTTAGCCACAAAAATGTCAAGAAAAATTTGTTTAGTGAAATGATAAGTGGATGGCTCTAAAGTTTATTCTCATATATATGAAATAAATTATAAGTGAAAATAGATTTTCTTGATTCCTAAGTTTACTATTGTTCATCAGTAATTTATGGGTTATTTAAAACTGAAACATATTTTGGTTTTCAATTCAATATTGCAGTAACACTTTTTTCCGGGAAATTCCAATCATTTTCTTACTATTTAACCCATAGCTTGCAGTTGAGATGTATTGGTACATTTTTCAACGATATTTTCACGTAAATGTATGTAACGAACCCAGCAAATATTAGATTTCGATTATCCGATTTCTAACTCGAAACCCCTTTTCGTTATACCATCCACGCATGCCTGCTGTAGCAGTAAGTGCACAAACTGATAAACCAAAATAGAAATTTAACTACGTTTCCAGATATTCGAAATTTGAAGAACGTATATTTAGGTAGCAAGTATTCTTTCATGCAATTATAAGTTTTTATCAATTTTCGAATTAAATGTTTCATATTAGATGAATATCGGTAAATGAAGAATATATCATATGTTAGTAACTTCGTACAACCGAGCAGCTCAATGCAATCTTAATTAATTTCCGAAGGTTTTTCCACCTGTATAATATTTGTGTCTACCAGAGTCTAATGATGGTGTCTTTTTCTGAAAGATTTCTTGTAACATGATTGCAATATTTCATTTTGCTCAGGTTCATTCGAACATAACATCGAGTCAGTGATGCATGTCTCTCAGGTGAAGGGAATCCCAAAAAGGAAACCAAACGGATTTGATTGTAAAATGTAAAAAAATAAAATAAATTTTCCTCGATTAATTTTCTTCTGGAATCTCTATAATTGGAACCTAATTTTCATTGGTTGCTGTGACTGACAGTTTGGAAATGTCAAAAATGCTACTAATTTTACGATTTTTTTTAGAAAAATTCGGATGATAATTTTAATGGTAATTAACTGTAACTATGCAGGGAAACTTATCGCTAATGTCGTTTAAAATTTATAAAATATTTCTATTAAAATAATTTTGAAAGAAAACAGACTTCACCGGGGAATTATTATTGATGGTAGTTTCTTTCCTTACCTTTTGTTTAAGTTACCCTAGAAAAACGAACGCTTCATTAAATCTTTATTTTCCATTGTAGTTATATGTATTACTAATCTGAGTCACTATTTCTGTTCTCTGGTGATGGAGAATTTATTATTTTACAAGTCGCTTTAATTTTGATTCTGTTGCACCAACATATATGGGTTGATGAAGTATTGATTTCCTTAAAACTTAAAGGATTCATTCGTTTGGTGCCATTTTTAAACACTAGTTGGCCAAATCGGTTATATATGAAATATAGTTTAGAAGTGGGAACACCATGATTTTTTTTTGCATTTTCCAAACATGACCAGCAAGATTTGGCCGTGTTCATAGTTGGTATTAATGAGTTTTGAAGTTTTCATTTTATTATTCTTGCTTACATTATCTGTAATCTTTTTTATATGTGGATGAGGTTATCCTGCATGTATCTTTTACAAGTACATTGCAGATGGAGTTTGATGACATCAACAATTAACACAGCCAAAATAAGATGACCATGTTTGGAAAAAGAAATTCCTATATCCGTACATATTTGCAAAAAAAAAATCCATTCAGTTTAATATAAAAATAGTAATTATCCTTGATAATGGCTAAAATAACTACCGAAACCGCTCGCATATACAGAATAATTGAAAAATGTTTATACATTTTATTTGCAGAAAACAAAACTTATATGCGAATATAAAAAGAAATCAGTGACAATCCTAATCGCAGTACCTTGTCAGGGGTCTTTAATGAAATTTTATAAAAGAGAGATTACTGTCAAAATACACAATTATATATATATATATATATATATATATATATATATATATATATATATATATATCAATGTGTAGGTGAATGAATAGTAGGATTACAGCATTCAAAACATTAATTTAAAAATAGTGCTCAATACATAAAAATTTTGAATCTACGAATTAATCCTCTTATATCTGTAAACATGGTACCAAAGCTATCGCATATTATGCCCTAGTTCTACTTCTAATACAGGATTCATCTTAGTCAAATTCACTTCGAATATTAAATGTAGACATAACTGATCATAATTTATTGCCACTTCTGCAAATGTAATAATGTAATTCATTTTAAGTACATTTAGTCTTTATTCTTTCTAGTTTCGTGGAACCTATCTCTATGATCTATGCATTAGTTGATCAAAATGGGACTACTTTAACACTTCAAATAATAACACCTTATAAAAGGTAATACGCATAACAAAAAAACTAGAAAAAAATAAAAAAATTGAAAAATTAAAATGTCCGTTTACATAAGTAAAAACAATAGACACACACACACACACACACACATATATATATATATATATATATATACGCGTGAGATTAAAATGTTATTTTTTTCATTTTCTATTAATTCCATATATTGTACAGAGTTTGTAATTAATATTAAGTTTAATTAGATTAGTTCAGTCTCGTAAACCACGCGAGTTAATTTTCAAATGTACCTATTTTGTGTAGATTTCAATTATAAATGTTATAATCTCTAATAGATATTAGTGCGTAACCTCGTCACTTTTAATTAGCGTATTTGTTGAAAGTGTTGAATTGACACTACTTCGACGAAATTTTATATCAGCTTCATGAAACCCTGTACGAAGAGGGACTGATATTGCAACATATATGCACCATTAATCCGGTTATATAACAGAAACAAAACATCAAAGCATTTTGTAATTTCTACAGTTAAGAAATATATTTAATTCGTGATTATTTGCCAATTTTCGAAATAAAGTATACTTAGCATTTATATTATTATTTTCGTATTTTCCTTTGATCTATATAACTGGATTTCAGATAGGGTATTTCGGGTTCTTTTGGAGCTGACACCAATAATTAATATGAAACATATTTCTTGATCCAGCAATTTACTAAGGTATGATGAATAGTCATTAAAAATGTTGACTCAATCAACGGCGAGTATAACGGTCTCGGGGCTTTCTGAATATATGATACCCACTATGAATCTATGAGACACATATCTCAATTTTCATAAGGCGGTATTCATATAAAATACAGATGTTATTGTTAGCTAATTATATACAATATTTGATCATACGTAATATCGTTGAACAATTAAAAATCAATATAATGTCTGTAAATAAAAATCAGAGACATGTTATAATAGATCATAAAATCAAATGTTTTCCGGTAATTTTTAATATGAACTTGAAATTTTTATTGTTAAAAATTTGAATAATTTTAGCACATTTAATATTATGGATAAAATAGTGAATCTTATATAATGTTTCTTCCCGTATTTGACAAAAGAAAAAAGAATACATAATGACGTCAACATCCGTATTAAATTTCCATCCCTTAATAATTATGCGTAACATAATTTGTAAAGTATATAAATGTATGTAGAAAATCAAAAAGCACTGCCCGAGACTCACTAACAGACTAGTCCTCCCCGGTTGATGGGTTGGAAGTCGTACGAACTGGCCCTCCCTAGTCGATGGGTTGAAGGTCGTACGCACCGGCCCTCCGCAGTTGATGTGTTGGAGGTCGTAATACTGGCCTCCCCAGTCAATGGGTTGGATGTCGTACGCACTGGCCCTCCCCATACTTTGGGTTGGAGGTCTTACGCACTGGCCCTCCCTAGTCGATGGGTTGGAGGTCGTACGCATCGGCCCTCCCCAGTTGAAGTCTTGGATGTCATAATACTGCCCTCCCCAGTCAATGGGTAGGAGGTCGTACGCACTGACCCTCTCCAGTCCATAGGTTGGAGGTCGTACGCACTGACCCTCCCCAGACGTTGGGTTGGAGGTCGTACGCACTGACCCTCCCTAGTCGATGTGTTGGAGGTCGTACGCATTGGCCCTCCCTAGACGATGTGTTGGGAGTCATATGCACTGACCCTCCCTAGTCAATGGGTTGGAGGTGGTATATACCGGCCCTGAATCACCCGATACTTATTTTATGAACAGTTTAAGAATTTTATTTTGAAAAATATTTTCTTAAATGTTTGTATTGGAGATTCAATCTCCCGAAAATTCAATTTTAAATGTGATTTATAATATATTCGTCAACAGAGTTTTTCAGGTTTAGTTACCGATTCCTTTTACTATTTAAGAAATGAAACCATGTGAAAAGCAACACCATTTGTACACGATATAACTTCGTGTATCTTTATTCTTTAAGCAAGGTGGGATGCCACTAGCACGAAGGATTTACAGAGAGTGGGAATGAGAGTAAAGAGACGTGATAGAGGAAAGGGGAGGAAGAAGGACAGGGGATAGATCAAGACATCTGGAGATGTCGATTGACAGTACATTTGAATAGTTGGAGATTTAATAGCTCTCAGGGAAACAAGTAATAGGAAGAGAATTCCACAGAGCTATTAGTGTAGAAGAGACGGCTATCTTTAACTGTATCGTCAATGAAAGGTTGGGATCGAACTGCCAGCCTAGCAGCACGTTTACATTCATGCACTGCGGGAACTAGTGAAAGTAGTTCGTCGGATAAGTTACTGCTAAAGTACTAGTAGAAAAGATAGAGTGAGGGGACGGCATGTCTGTGAGAGTACGACTGTAGACGAGATGCCAGATCAGGGCCAATCACATTGCATATCCGACTCTGGATTTGCTTCCATTGTTCTTTCAGTTACTTAATTTTGATGCAATTAAGAAAAGTTCCTGAGCTTTTGTCGATGTTATTATAGTCATATCGGTTTTTCCAAATCTTACTCCATTTTTCTACATCTGCCATGTTTCACACGGATCATTCTCACCGCTAGACTGACAGGAATAGCATCTTCGAAATCATCAATTCTTTTAAATTTACCAAGATATTTACCTCTTTTGACGACCGATGTTATCTTTAAGACTGGAATAGAAATAGTTTTCCATCGTCTATTTCACTCCTTCTAAATCTGTACATCTTTCTGCATTGAAAGATGTTTGAATCCCAACGTTTAGATGTTTCATTCTATGAGAGCGTTACTTTTTTGTACATATACCGTTTGTATGTTTAAAGTGTAGTCGTTTGCTCAATTCGCAGTCGACAACCTTTCACACCTATTCATATGTATTTTCTCTGTGCTAACATTTACTATATACAACGTCCACATATTTATTTCCACAGTGTATGTTTTATGGTTTCCTTCTTTTCCCCCACTAAGCATTAATAAGGTGGTTTCTCATGGCTTTGCTTTGAACTGATATTATGACAGACTCAGTTTCTTTATTAAAATATCTTCTATGTAGCTATGATACAATTTATCTTCTGAGTGGCCACAGAATCTTTCTCCCAATTATTAGTAGTAAATGCTACAATTAGCAGTTGTTGTAAGAGTCGTAGAAACAGCATTAGTAATTTTATTTTTTTCGGTTCTCTTCTTTTCCTCTAATCGTCGTTTTATGAATTTTCCATTCTCCTTCTCCTCCTAGGCTTTCCCTTCCAAATTCTATTCATCGTCCTGTCGAATTTTCATCTTTCTTCTTTCCTCCACAGATTGATTTGTTCTTCTTCTTGCCTTCATTAAATATTTAATCTGGAACTACTACTTCTTGCCTTCAGTAGTAGCCATGCATCTTTGAATATGATACTTTACAATAATAATGATATTATTATTATTATTATTATTGTTGTTGTTGTTGTTATCATCATCATCATCATTATTATTATTATTATTATTATTATTATTATTATTAATAATAATAATAATAATAATATTACCACTAATATTAATAAAAATAATAATAAATCAAGGTAAAAAAAACACTGCTAGGAATGTATCAAAATTTGTCGAAAAATATTTTTATTTGGCCATAATTTAAAAACCTGAAAAAAAAAAAAAAAAAAAAAAAAAAAAAACTACAAATGTATTCGTTTCTGAAAACCTTTAATAATTTAGTGGCTGACAACTCGCATATTTTTTTTTTCGGAATCAATGGTTCCTTTCCGTCTCTACACAAAACCACCCCCGCATAGTCCAGAAACATTGCCCCACCGAAAGCAGGAATAAATTTATCCACGACATTGCTTCCTCCTCGTGATTCATTCTAATTTTACTCCGCCAATTATCGCAGGAAATTACACTCATCTTTCTTCCAGTGAGACCGAAACGTTCTCTTAATGTTTTGTACAACAAATTCACTATCCTCTACACTGTAATGATTGAGTCATATTAATCAGTAATCTAATTATTAGGCTTTTCGTTATTTACGTCAACCAAATAGAATCGATGGAGCCGCTGAAATTGAATATATTAAAAAATATATCTTTTTTAGTTTTACTTCTTAAAAGTACCCAGCGTTTTGCGGCTAACATTTTACGGTTCATACTTTTCTTCTATTTATTTTAATTTGGAGAAAAAATCGGTGAAGAGTTAGTAGAAGAAAGAAAATGTTTTTCTTTTGTTAATCTACTTTTTCGATAGTAACTCCTAATTTTGTACCCGAGGGCAAAATACTGAGGTTAGATTTTATTTGTGACTGCCATGGAACAGTGAATTTTAAATTATGTCAGATAAAGTTTTATCTTATTAATTTTCCACTTATACGATTCTTAGCCCTGAAATACGCTTTATTAAAAAAGATTTCTTTGAGTCTCTTCACGATGAAAAGAGAGAAAATCAACTTTCAACCCTTCTGACTCTTGCAAACACTAAAGGTTTACAAACTCGTTGGCTTGGAAAGAACTGATGTGTTTAAACAGCGTGAATGAAGGGAAAGTTCTAATGGATGAAAATAAGTTTTAATTAATTTTAAGTTGAAATGACATTAAGGGACGTGTAAGGTTCAGGATATTTTTAGGTTCTTATGCAAACAAAAAGGATGTTAGAATTGTTGTTTTCTTATTTTCTTTTCATAGCGCATGTAGTCTTTCAACAGGATGTAATCGACTAAATACTTTATCCTTTTCGAGAAAACCTGATTACAACGGTAAACTAAAATGTATAAATATAATAAACTGTAGCTGGAACAGGAAGCGGAAATAATGGATGCAAAACTCTTTAGTTAATATCCTTGACTTGTAATGAAATATTCCCACCAGTAGTAACTAGATACTTTCATTAGAGGTTATGTGACAGCAAGTCACCTCAATATTTCAAAGGTATTATTAGCTATTTTTAATAATACTAGCATGTGGATGATATGCGTAATTTCCCTAAGTCTTAATTCCGTATTTATTTTTCTAGGCTTTCTGAATACGTTCGCAGTTCCGTAATGACATCAAAGACTACGATCTCATTTTTCTAGGCGCCTTGTTAAGCTTATTTCTATTTTATTATTTTTGTTCACATTGTCACATGTTTACTTGATGAGGCTCGGAAGATTTAAATTAAATTTCTAGCGTAATTTACTCTTCTTAATTACTAATGTCAAGATTGGTACTTTGGGTGATCTCATTGTATGTTAAAATCTTAAAAGATTTTTTGTGTAATAATCTAGGAGAGTTTTTTTTTCTACACTATTTCTGTTTATTAGCTACACAGAAATAACGGACAAATACAGACAAGATAAATGGAAATGACTCAACAAAATCTCTGCAGAAATACAAAGAATTAGTATCACAAAATAAAGGAGAGATGTAAAAAAAATAAGGGAATTAAAAGAACAAAGGGCATGATCCTAAACAGGCTACATAATAGCAAAAAACGGAAAGCTGATACTAGAGAAAGAAAAACCCTTGAATGATGGAACGACTACATCGGAGAAATCGCCAAAACGAAAGAGGACAAACGGCATTTCACAGAAATACAGACGGATCGGAAATAATAAAAACTCCAAAGTCGAAGCTGCACATACCAAATTGAGCAGAAAAAATGAGGCAGGGCCAGACGGAATTGCAATAGAGATGCTTGCAGCCTTATATGATTTCGTCATAGGCAAGATCAGAGAAATAACAAATTAAATCTACACCAGTAGTGGCACACCGGAAACCTAAGCAGGTTTATTTTCATTGCACAGACTGAGAAGCAATTCACAAACGAATGTGAACTTCATCGGACAATCAACATAATGAACTACATATCAAAACCCATCTTCCGAATCCTGATGAATAAAGCGCACTACAGTATCAGTCAGGAGATAGAACAACAACAGTTCGCTTTTGTGAAAGACAGCGGAAAAAGAAACGCGATATTTATGCTCAGAACTTTATCAGAGAGAAAAATACTAATACCTAAGGATGTATGCCTCTATTTTATTGATTGCGCAAAGGCGTTCGATAAAGTGCGCCACAAAGATCTGCACGGCAACATTGACATATTCGGAAGACATTAGAACCATCAAGAATCTACACTGGCAGTAAACAACCTTCCTACGGACAGAAAATGTGTTCCGCATATGTACAAAAATAGAAAGGTGTGTAAGACCAGGATGTGTCTCTCAACGCTTGATTCAACCTATTCAGCGTGGCAATAATGAGAGAATTAGAAGTCTTACCATTATTCATTATTGGCGGCCGCAATCTTAGAACATTAGATATGCAGATGATAGTTTGATATCAGACATGGAAAGGGACCTTCAAAAGCTCCTACAGAAGGTAATGAAGGGAATCGAGAAGAAAGGACTAAGTATAATATTCAAGAAAAATAAAATGCATAGTTATCAGAAGAAGGACGATCCCAAAATGCAAATTAAAATCGGGGAGACTAAAAGCCAAGATATACGAAAATTTATATATCCGGGAATCGTCCTAGCAGAGGACGGCATGTGGAAAACTGATATCATATGATTTAGTGAGTGAAAGATGCATTCTAAAAGTTAAGCATATTTTTAAGTTGGTTTGGATTCTTTTGTTTTACAGCATATCAACCTTAATGGGGTATTTAATGCTGACAATATTTTTATTGTTGGTAAAAAAATTTTCCAAAAAAATATTGCTTGTAATACTTTTTTCTTCAAAAATATATTGCTGGTAATATTTTTCCCTCAAAAATATTTTGCTGGTAATAATATTTACTGACAATTTTATTGCTGGTACGTATTTTTACACTTTCATAGTGTTTTGACCCCACTTTGATGGTTAACTATTTGCCCATAGTTGTGGCCCTATCAGATGCTACCACCCTTGGTCAGGGTGGACTTAGCAACACCAGCAATTCGAAAACCTCCTGACCAGAAGCCTTGCTGCCGGATGCCGTTTATCGTCTTACCCAGAACACGGATGTAGTTTACAGGACGGCATATTATTAAGAGACAGAAATATTTCGTTAAAAATAAAGAATAGAGAATTAAAATGTTACGTGATATCTGTCCACTTGTATGGCAGCGAAGACGAGGAAGTGTCTTGAAGCAACAGAAATATGGATCTACCGAAAGATGCTGATCATACAATAGACCAAACATTTGAGCAAAGACAATGTTTTAGAGAAAATAGAAACCAAAAGGGAACTTATACTTAAAAGGAAGAAGATGTATTTTAAATTTCTGGAGTGCATAATGAGGAAAGAGGGCTTGGAATATCTGATACACACAGGACAGACTAAGAGAAAGAAAGACATAGGAAACCAGTGCGTAACACACTTGAAAGGGTGTAGGATAAGTAACAAAAATAAAGAACATATTAAGAACAATGATGGATAGGAAGATGTGGAGGACCATGATCTCCTAGATCCTGACTGAACATGGCACATATAATAAACAAGTGAAAAAATCTTCATTAGTTCCGAAGAGAGTTATCTTCTGAAATGGCTATATATTGCTTTCTTGATTTTATTTCTCATTCCATCCTGATTTCCTGTTAAAAATTCTTGGGATACTTAAGCTAGTTTGAGGCCGCTATGCTCCATTGTGTCTTGTTTTTCTCTGCTTAGGGAATCATAAAGTTCCTTCAATAAGGATTCTATGCAGTTGACTTTTGTCTCAACATACAGCCTCTCGATATCGAGAATATTGCCTTTTCATAAATTTTTTTTATCAAAATTTGATCTAAGTTTCGGATTTTCTCGTCATATTGTAAATATTATCGATTATCCCACAGTGAAATATATTTAAAGTCTCCTGAGAAAATCTTATTTTATTGAGTAAATATTCTTTAGGTTTATTAGTGGAAATAGACGCCACTCTCGAGTGATAGCGTTTGACTGCTTGCACTCAAGTCTGCCAATTATGGCGGCTAGTCAATCCTTACAGATGAGGCGTTTTCGATCACAAGTTTCAGTTTCTGGAAGAGAGCACATTATCTGAACGTTATTCAACATTTAAAACAAACTCTCGGTCACGATGACTTGCGACTTCGTGCTAGCATAATCATCGATGGCGCCTACATAACTCCGTCTATCCAATTTTATTCAAAAGGCTTGTGGCACGTAATTTCTAAAGACACCGCAAACTGGGATCACCTCTCCATGCCGGTAATATCACTTTCCTGAAACAATGACTATAGTTAGCTTCGAACCCGGGCCGTATGATCGAAAAGCGAACGTTCTGGCCATTGGAAAACTATGGTGTATAAGTTTATGGAATACTGGCTCATAAGAAATTTCGTCGTATAGAACTGTTAGCACTACTATTATTGAAATCAGAACAATCCTTCTCATAGACTAATCTTCAACTAAGGATAGCATGTGCAGTCTGATTTGCTATTTTGCACATAGCTGAGAAAGGAGAAGATAGGTGTCCATACATTTGCGCTAAGTTATCTGTGAAAAGCGATACTCAAAGAACCCTGATTGAATCTGAAGTAATCATGACAATTCAGATTTCGTAGAACGGTTACGCAACGCACTCATCTATAAAGTTATATATTTATTCCAGCTAAGTTTTTCTACTCGTTTGTTTCCCAGTATCATTTTCTTTTTCCTGTCAGTTAATATTTGCTGACTACCATTTTCATGTGTCTATTAAATGGCGTCATATCATGTTGTAACCTACGCAAAGATGCTGAATAGAATAATCACACGAAAGTTGGTTACGAACTATAATACTTAGGACATGAACACATATGATTCGCCAGCGGCACTTAGAATTAGTCAACTGCTAGAAGTGAATCAAATGAATTTCACAATGAATCTCCAACTGCAGGATATGTATCAACCGGCCCACGCGGTCAGATATGGCGCAAGGCAGAATTTAATGTGGAATATCTGAGCCTAAAATTCCCCGTAGACACCGTATAAAACGGAGTCGGGTAGCTGTTTCCCGAGACGGTACTCTATCCTTCGGCAGAGCCTCGTCTGGGATCTTCTCTGTCCGGAAACAGAGAGATTAAGTAGCACAACTGAAGACGAATTTCCAACTGCAGGATATCTACCAATCGCCAAAGCGTTCAGATGTGGCACAAGGCCGAATTTAATGTAGGATAACCGTGCCCAAAGGCTTGGCCAAAAATTTCCCGCAGACCCAGTATAAAATGGGGTCAAGTAGCTGTTTCCCGAAACGAGACTCTGCCTTTCAACCTAGCTTTATCTGAAAGTTTGACCAGCACAGCTGGAGACGAATCTCCTATGCAGGATATTTGCTAAAAACCCCACGCGGTCAAATGTGGTACAAGACCGAATTTAACGTGGGATATCCGTAGGCTCGGGCAAAAATTCCCCGTAGACCACGTAAAAAAGTGGTGTCGGGTAGCTGTCTAACAGCCCAGACAAGACTCTGCCCTTCGGGAGAGCCTCGTCTGGGTTCCTTTCTACCCGAAGGCAGAGAGTTCGTCTAGCACAACTGGAGACGAATCTCCTACTGCAGACCAACATACAGTATTTACTACTATATTTATATGAATGGGGACATACCGATTATCGTCCGTAGGTATGCTACAACTTATTCCCAAACGAATAATTTTAGACATTAAAGCATTATGATTTCCAAGATTGGTTGTTCAATTCTGTTATATGATTCTCAACTTCTATCAGGAGGTCCGAAGAGCTGATTATGAGGTTAGATACGAATGATTACTAGTGACTTTAGAATTGAAAACACTAAGATCCTTTCGTTTTATATGCCCCAGAAATGTAATTTTCTCTTTCTGATTGTGTGAGTTTCACTACAGCTCTCACAGATCTACCTGTAGTAATTATACCATTCATTTTTTGAGCCATATATTTCTTGCTTCATGTCGCTTCCACTTGAAGATATTTCCTTGTCTCCAATGCAATATATACATGTTTCGATGTTAGATAACAGGTCAATCATCGTGTCTTTATTTCTAAAGAATATTTCACTATTGCTTACTACCTTGCTTAAATTCTGGAAGATATATTTCGCTATTCCTATGCAACTTTGCAATTATATATTATAATTTCAGTTATCTGTTAGTAATTGTTTCATAACAAAATACCAAAGAACTGTTATAGGTATATTTTTACTAAATGATCTTTTTTTTAGGAGGATGTAAGTAGTGCAGATTAAGGCTATGAAATAATATTAATTCGTGACCTTAGAAATGAAGAGATTAACCCCTTCCTCAACAATTGTTTTAGGGAAAACTTTTCATATTCAGACCAATCTTTTAATTTCTTTTAATAAAGTAACGAAGAAACTGAGGCGATTTGAAGTACCAGGCAGGATGTGTGTGTGTGTGTGTGGGTGTGTGTGACGAATGCACGGCCGTAATTTTCGACGGATTTGCACCAAAATTTACATGCACATGCTGCATGTTAGCGGAAAGGTCAAGACCGACTTTGCATTTTTCAACTCCCATCGATAGTGGAAATAATCGATTTTATCATGGCTCTACGGCAGTTTTCATGTAATTTTCAGCCATTTTCTACTGGCCAGTTTGAGAGTCAATAGCTGGCTGCCGCGAATAGGCAGGAAGATTCTCTTGGCCAGCGTGAGAGCTAACAGCTGACTGACACGAATGTTAACTATCATGCGAGCATGCCAAAAAAAATCGATAGCTGCATTCGTCACAAGTGGGAAAAATTTAAATCTGCATGGCACTTTGCTCCAATTAGCTCATTCGCTTGCTTAAACTCAACGTTGATTCTGATTCTGCAGAACTGGGTAGGGTGTGAAAAAGTATTTGTTAACATTCTTTTTTCATTCGGTTTTTCCAGTTACGAATCCTTTTTGAAAGCTGATCGTTTTGTGTTCATTTTTTTTAGTTCTTTTTTCGTAACAGATTTAATGTTTAGTATAGAGCTTAGAAAAAATTCGCAGTGTGAGATAGGCAAGAAATAAGGCGTGTAGTAACATCAGCAGGGCAAAGGGCACTCCTTTAAAGGCAAGGAAGGGCAAAAATAATTTAAGTCAAGTGATAGCGATTGCTGCATGAGTCGTACGATTTTTGAATCAAGCACGGGCAATGCCGGGCCATGCTGCTAATTGACATATAGAATTCCTGTAGTTGGCTTTTGAAGGTTATATTCCCGACATCTGAAGAAAGACACTTACGTTAAAAACGTATATACACTTCTACGCTGGGGAAGGAGTTAAAATGGCTGTGATAGAGTGAAATAGTCTATTCACCGTGTAGGGACTTTTCACAAGATAACCACATCACTCACTATTTTCTATTATTGTGTAATGTTTTTTTTGTATGAATCTCTTCTGCTAAAATTATTTGTCTCTCTTTCTATTGTTACTTCGCCAAATACAAGGTTCAAAGGTCAATGAAGATAAATGCTTACTAAGTGAGACTGTAGTAAGAGAAGTGGAAAAAGAAGTGAGAAGTACAAAAGATGACGACGTGTAGGATAAATATTGTTTGATTTGGGCCCTGAAAAGCTCAGAATTGTAATTGTCACGGAAGCATCCTCTCGGGAGTCTAATTTTGTTATAATGAAAATAGGAAGCAAAAATATCACACTATGAAGACTTGGAAGATAGATATCTAATGATTTGGGCCCTTGAAAGCTCAGAATTGTAATTGTCATGGAAGCATCGTCTCGGGAGTCTAATTTTGTTATAATGAAAATAGGAATTAAAAAGTGCATACCATGAAGACGTGTAGGATAGATATCGGATGATTTTGGGCCTGAAGAGACCAGTATTGATGTTGTCAGTGAAGCACCTTCACGGGAGTTTCTTGCACAAATTATTACTACTTTGGAAGAAGCAGTATGATTAATAAATGTTCATCATCAACGGAACACGGTAAGAATTTATTTTAATGTTTATCCTTTGTGACTTACCATTGGATCATTTTTTTTTTGGTGGGAGACTTTAATGATTTTGCCTACTAATTAATTTTGAGTTTAAAAAGGGTACTTACAAAGGAATTGGAGATCAATAGTACTCACAAGCTTCGCTATGTTTTCATTTAAGTATCACATTAATCCATAAAGCTATGTATCTGCTGGCACTTGAATATCACTTCTTCTATTTATCATTTCCAGTCAGGATGTGGTCGATGAAGCCTCTCCTCATATCCCTGTCCTATATGACTCTGAATATAGTTTGTCTCTCTGCTTTCTCTCGCTCTACGAATCAATTACACTAACTATATACATTTACTTCTTCCCGTGAATATATCCTGTGAGTACTAATTTATCAAAACAATTTCAACTGTCTTTTTCTGAGTCTAAGTGTCTATTTTGTATCCATGTTGTTTCCATTTTGTTTCCATTAGTCCTAAAACTACGTTGTTGTTAACATGTTCCGACCATACTAGCCTCATTATTATTATAGTAGTAATATTTTTGTTAAATTATTTACATAGATCGTCCGCGTTGTATATGGTAAATACCTAAGCACTGTAATTATGGTTTGATATATTTTTTTATTGTTATTGGAATTATGTTAGCATTATGTTTCCATTACATGTATTTCACTAAGATATCAAGAAAACTTAAATTCATTTGTGGCAAGGCTGGAGCGCCCTGATGGTTGATGTTCAATATTTCCACCGTGTTTACTTAAAAGCGATATTTAAGATATTACCTATTCATTGGATGCCTAGTAGAATCTTGACACATTTAGATTGTTAGCATTTAGAACGAATATACTTTTTTCTTTTTTACAAACCATAGCTCCCCATCTACTAATGGGTGAGGTTTTACAGCATTAGCGTTTACGGTCGCCATGATTGTTTATCATATAGTGTTTTTTATTTCTATTTTTTTCAATATATTTATACTCTTAATATATTTCCCTTTTAGGTGTTAGGCATCTATTTTTATATTATAAACCTGTGGTCAATCCAAATAAATAAAATGAAATAAAATATATAAAGAAAAAATATTAAAATTAAAACAAGTCAATTGATTCTTTTAAAACCCATATGACTTTTTCTCTCTTTCTAGCTTTCGCTCTAAAGACACTTCTCTATAAACTCTTGAGAAAGCAACTCCCAAATAAAAAGAGGACGAAGAAGAACTGTACACGACTGCGAAAGGGCAGAAGTTTACTTCCCCCACCCAATGTCTAGTCATTGTGTCGAGAAATCTATCCAAGAAGGCCATACTCTGCCCTGAACAATCAAAAGAAAGGAAAACCGGAAAATAAACAAAGAAGGTTTTGATATTAGCCGAAACCTAAATTCGCAACGGTAGTCTTGAGCTATTTCTTCAAGGGATATATGAAAACAGGTGACAGGCAGAGACAGAGCAGTGACCTCTAGAGAAAAGAACCAACCGTGTCGCATGAAGAAACTAAGCGGTCATCTGCTTAAGACATTTTCCCGTCCTTCTGACGACTATGAATACACAGCAGATTGATGCTGCACCTATTTTCAAAGTAATCACACGCCTGACATCAGCTTACGGAATAATGACTACTACCAAATTATGACGATCAACCCAGCCGAACAAACTTTTACTACCTCGAATTACAAAGAAATTGTTCTAATGGAAGTCAAATGAATAAATATTAATTATTTGCTTGTACCTTTGATTGCGTTCGTTTCTTTCCAAAGATTCCGATAAATATTGCTAAGAACGTCTCGCGCTTTTTCACAACTCTAGTGTCCTTCTTCTTCTTCTTCTTCTTCTTCTTCTTCTTCTTCTTCTTCTTCTTCTTCTTCTTCTTCTTCTATTATTATTATTATTATTATTATTATAGTATTTTGCTTCCGTTTTGTATATTACATGTTGCATCAAAATTAAGCAGGAACATTAAAAGACAAGCTGTTCTCTTTGAGAAAGTACAAATAGATAATGTATCAAGAAATCAGAGAGAATAAAATATGTAAAATTGCTTACATAGAGCTAAATCAATTCAAGAGCTGAGAAGTGGCCATGAGTATGATTCTTTCGCAAGTTATACATTTTAAATCTACCATAAATCTGATACCCATATATGTTCGCTCCTATTGATAACTTTCTTAAAATAGGCCAACTATTTTTGATATGACACATTCAACGAGATAATTGTAATTAATTAATTTTTCAAGCGTTTTCAAATATTTTGTCAACGGCTGCTGCGGTATCTATCAGAAAAGATGTTGATAAAATATCCTTTATACAAATTTACGTCCTGTAGAAATGCCCTAATTCCCCTATCAGTCTGAAAATGGAAATCCCAGATGATGGTAACCGCAACATTCATAGCAACTTCTGGTGGTTCCATATTTCTCCAATTAATTTTGAGAGACAAATTTAATCCGCAACATATTGACTTGTATATGTATCATGTCTTTGTAAGTACTCTGTCGACGCCACCAGATTATGGTAAGTCTGCTTAACCATCCTTTTGTTAGTTCGCAAGACCGTTACGCCCTACCAATACATAATAAACAATGAAATTACACTACTTGGTTTCAATGAGAAAATGATGACTAAAAAAAGAAATATATAAGTTCTTAACGATTAATTCAATGAAATGGAATAAGTGTTCAATTCCAAACCTGTTCAATTTTTTTAAGTATATTCTTAAAATAACGACTCTCTTTTCATATTTATTATTGTTATTGAAATATTTTGTTAAATTTGTTAACTATTTAAATTATTCCGACGAGTGTCCTTATCTTTGTCGCCATATTTATTACAACGTTTCGGCCGTTGTACGCTCCGTGCTTGTAAGGGGGTTGGAATGTCGAATTGAACCATTTATTTCGCTCACTGGGGTAGACAGTTCTAGTTCCACGTGCCATGTTTAATGGATGTCAGTTGTTAGTTATCTCCTGTTAAGACAGTGGGGAACTTGGAGAGGGCAATTAACTGATAACTGACATCCGTTAAACAGGGTACGGTGAACTAGAACTCTTTACCCCCGTGAGCGAAATAAAGGGTTCAGTTCGACATTCCAACCACCTGAAGAAGGCCGGAGTGTACAACGGCCGAAACGTTGTAATAAATATGGCGACAAAGATGAATTTACTAGTTCGAATAATGTAAATAGTGGACATAATACCTCATCTCAGAAATATAGACAAATACTAAATTTGTTAAATTTAATTATTTAACGATGCACTGTCTGAATTTCATCAGATATATTACTGTCGTAAAACTTGCCATAAACTTATTAAGTCATTAACTTAATAATTAAATTCCACACAATATTATACAAGTTGAGAACCCCTTTTATCCGACATTCCCAAATCCGAATATCTCCAAAATCCGAAAATGTTTCAAGTGCTAATATGACTTACCACAAATTTCAGAATTCTTGTGGAATGTTCTAAGGTTTTCTGCAGTTAGTGTAAGTACCCTCATCAGCCTTGGGTGGGCGTTCCAAAGTCCAGCTATTTAGCTTATGTTGGCGACATATTTTGTTGCAGATCATTACATTACTTAGCAGGTGGTTGAGGCTTAGTAAAAATGTTTATATATATTTTTGTAAGTGGTGATCATAATTTTTATACCCGTACAGAAAGTGCAAGACATTATTTTTACGTGAAATCTTAGCTGTGAACTTTACAATATCAGCACCTCTATGTACATAAAATTTATTCAATTTTATATAAAATAATTTAAGGGTATATGTTATTTTTATAGAATTACCTTCAAAATGTTTAAACACTGTTATAAAATGGAAAAAGGATATCATACTTATTTTTGACTTCCATTCCCAGGCCGTCTAAGTTTCTATGCAAATTAAATAACCTCTATACCAAAACCCGAAGAAATATATAAACCGAAGATCCTCCCGACCAAAAACTTTCGAATAAAGGATCCCCAACAAGTTATAGGAAAACGACTAAAATTTTAAGGATCAAATTTACTACTACTACTTATTATTATTATTATTTACTTCTAGCTTAATAGTTTTGTAACATTGTACTAAGCTAGTAAGCTGTATTATTAGGTTGGTGCAAAAATAATAACCTAATAATGTCGTTTTCTGACGTTAAAAACACGTCAAAAAACGACATTATTACGTCATTATTTTTGCACCAACCTAATACTTCAACATACATCCGAGCGCAAGGCCTCTGATCAGTATGTTTTTAGGAGCGTTGAACCACATCTGTTGTACGCAGATCCACCCTGATCCGGGGTGGTAGCATCTTTTAGGGTCCTACGTTATCCAAAAACTGGGGTCAAACAATATGAGTGTGTAAAAATATTTTATATTTTTAGTAAAATACACTCAATACATATTTGAAAAAAAAAATACCAGCAATATATATTCATAAAAAATAAATTATTAGCAGGGATACTTTTTTTGAACAAAAAAATATTACCGGCTATACATTTAAAAAAAAAAAAGAATATACCAACAATATATTTTTGGAGAGCAAAATATTACTGGCACTATATTTGACTTACAACAAAGTACCCTATTTTAAATAATACTTCAATGAAGCCTGATCTCCAAACTGATTTCTTACAAAGTATGCATATTTTATTCATACGAACCTATTTAAAATAACCTGTCGGCCATTAAATAATCAATTGAGGATTATATGTCTTTAAAAATACATCTTCGTTCAAAAATTATTATATCCGCAGTTCTCGTCCTGTTTCACAGTTTCTTCAGCCATAAAGAGAAATACTCGTTTTCTCTTCATTGCATGGCTTTACCTGAGGATCATACTATCAACTTTTTACAGACCAGTGGGAGGTTTTGTCGCCTCTAAAAGTAAGAGCAAGATTATCTAATATCCCTCAAGTTCCGCAACATGTTCACTGATCGATTTAGTTTATGTTCTATACAATTATATTCAACCTGTACAAAGCACGGATGCCACTTAAGTTAGAGGGTTACCGAATAAGAGGCACAGTTTATGCGGATACGTGAGGAAGAATACGGTTAACCCTAGGTATAAACACATTAAAATTGTGATCGAGGAAGCATATTGTTGGAGTCGGATCCTCAGAGCAACGGTTTGTGGAAAGAATCTACTCGAGTGGAACTTACGTCTCACCAAGGAAATACGATGGGAATGTATTTATATGAATGGATCCATATGAACACATTCATATCTACATGGTACTTACGTTTTTTATCTCATGCGATTGAATATTTCATGATAATGAGTATCGACAAAAGGAGAGAAAATATGATATTGTTGCTTCAGATTTAGCTGGGCTTAATTACTCTGAAAATTTGCATATAAGTGAACATTGAAGTCAACAGATGCGACAGGCTGTTTCATACTAGACGCAATCGTCAGGCCGCGAGTCTGACGATTGCGTCTAGCATAAAACAGCCTGTCGCTTCTGAGTGTTGACTTCAATCTTCACTTTTATGTTTATATTTACATACGCACTATCTCTGATATTGAGCTTTTTCACCCATAAATATAGCACACCTTAATACTATATTTCTTCACACACACACATATATATATATATATATATATATATATATATATATATATATATATATATATATATATATATATATATATATATATATATATATATATATATATATATCATATAATACTTCATCAAGTCTAGATGAAGAATACACAAAAAAAAATGCAGATAGTACTTGCAGGCCACTTCGTCTTTTTTTAGTTACTCATTAGCTGTGCGCATCCACCAGCGAGAATCGAACCCAGAGTGTTACGATACAACGAATGCCTCATACCACTAGGCCATCGGGCCTGGGTGACGCAGAGGGAACTAACTAGACTCGATGAATTGTTAGCTGAAATTATTTAAATCTCCCAAATTTCTATTATAACCCTATTCTTTACCCAGGTTTAATGTTCTGGAGTGAGTGGATTGGTAAAAGAAGACTTTGCCCTTAGAGCCGGTTCCAGTAGGTTACGTATACTTGGATGAGTTTCCCCACGAGAATTAAGTGATTAGCTGCGCTATACTGAGTCTAGTTAGTTACTTCTTCGTCATATGAAAGCCATTTCTTCTTCTTTTTATGTGGTGTGACAACTCAGTTCTCAGGCGATCTTAGTTCTAAAGAATTTCTAAAGAGTTTCTTCCTCTTAATAAATTTTATTTTTCGGTTATTTCTCCGAAACACTGGCCTGCCATCAATTTACTCAAGCCCACTAAGTATATGATACATTATTTTCATCTGTCCTGATTTCCTTCAATCTGTCCTGTGAATATCAGATTTTCCAAGCCTTATTTCCTCATTATGTGCTCTAGAAATTCAAACTGTTTCTTCCTGAGGTTAAGTAAAGTTTCTCTTTTGTTTCCATTTTCAAATATCTTCGGTTCATGGTATCCTCATTATCCTTCTGTTGAACCACATTTATATTGTTTTAAGTTTCTTTTTCATGTTTGAGGTAATTGTCCAGGATTCACTAACATATGGCAGGATAGATACCACGGAACATTTTCATTACGTTTGTCTTTGTTACTAACGAAGTTTTATTAAGGTTCTTAATACTCTAGTTAGTTTCTGGAATACATCTTTGGTTATCCCAGTGGGCGTTCGGATTTCAGTTTTGCACTTTCAGTCCACGGTTAAAACATTTCCTAGATATTTAAAGTTGTATTCTTGTTTGATTTTGGTATCTCTGATTTGTAATTTGCGTTTTGCCCTCATCCTTTTGCTAACAATAATGTATTCAGCCTTCTTGCAGATGATGTATAGTCCATTCTTATCGCTCTGCTTTCACTGCTTTTACGACAGCTGTAAAACGATAATAAGAAATCAAGTTATTAGGTTGGTGCAAAAATAATGACGTAATAATGTCGTTTTTTGACGTATTTTTAACGTCAAAAAACGACATTATTACGCCATTATTTTTGCACCAACCTAATAAAATATTGTAGCGAATAGCATTCGATCAATCCAATCTATAACGCATTATCTTGGAACGGTAGTTGACTAAGATGTGTTCTATTGATATTGCAGACAACACCTAGCATTTAACAGGGCATACAATGCTATAATTTTTTTTTTAAATAGTTTGTTTTTTTGTTTGTTTTTTTTTAATTATAGCCATCATTCTTCTATCGTTCTTTCTTGCAAAGATGTTTATTGTGTTTCGTAATCACTTAGTTTTTTCTCCATAAAACTTTATAGAAATCTACGTTGTGAAAACGTTCTAATTTCAAAGATAGTGATATGACGCATAAGCACATTTCTAGCTCTACTCTAAATAAGAGAATACAATATTCATTGATAAGTCTATGAAGGAATATATATTCGTTTGTATGTAGAAGTAACTCTGCTATCTGCAACCCCTAAGGAATACAGTTAAGCATATAAAAAGAGACATTGGTAGAAAAGCGACTGAAATAATCTACCTACTTTCTCTCAACTTCCTTAGTAGACATAGCATAGAATGAACATTAGATATAAGAAATGAAGTAGATCATGAAAAAAAAAATTAAATTTCCATATTTAATTCATGTAACTGCCTAAAGGAACAGATGTTTTAGTGGATGTAACGTTTTATGAGTGTTCCACCGAGACAAACTGAATAACTCAGTTATACACGTCAATACGATTTATCATAATAGTAATAATAATTCTTTCCAGCTCATAACCAACTGAAGAAAAACATATTGTTACATTAGAGTAGACTTTATTGTCAAACAAATTTATTACTATGAAAAAACAAGTGATATCTTGTGATAATGTCAGCATTCGAAATATTAATATTTTGTGTAGTGTCTTATCGATTTTTACCGATTCATTTAGTTGCAACTAAATCTTTATCTCTCTTTGAAATTAATAGATGTATAAATTCTATAAAAGGAATGTAGAAAATTATGTTCAATGAAAATTCAATCCAAATTACTTTCATATGTTTTCAGTCTTAAACATGAATACATTTAGAAATGCTATTTGTAAAGCTTTAACTTGATTTGAATTATGACACCTTGTTTCCTCCACATATTATCCAATAGTTTCATTAAGCTTTGAACCGATGTATCTAAGAAATGATTAAAGATATCTTACCGGAATTCTCCGAAGTTTCTATAACATGACTGCGCACTTTTTTGAGCCATAACAATGTATAATTATTTTATAAGCTTAATAGAATAATCATGATGAAATTGATCACAAAGGAAAATGAGATGTTCATCATAAATTAACCATAGCTAAGCATCGAATGCTCATGAAAGATTGAAATAAAGTTCATATATATATATATATATATATATATATATATATATATATATATATATATATATCTTACTTATTATAAAACGCAGATTGTGTGTGCGTGCGTGTCTGTGTGTGTGTGCCTTTATATATGTGATAGGATTTCCTACATTTTTCAACAGATTTCAGCAAAACTTCACAGGACCATGTAAAATTTTACATTGCGGTGGATCTGACAGCGCCAAAAATTGGAAAACACACGATTAAGAGGCAGTAATGAAAGGGGGACAACTCATATCGAGTTATACTTATTACTATCGATTTATCAAGTTATACTTATTATAAAACCCAGGTTGGTTGTGTGCGTGTGTGTGTGAATGTGCGTGTGTGTGTTCGTTTATATATGGGATCGCATTTCCTACATTTTTCAACCGATTTCAACAAAACTTTTTTTTTTTTTTTTTGGTAGGTAGTGTTTCTTGTCTTGCACACTTTTTTCTTTATTTTTACATTCAGAATGATTTAAAAATTCCATTTACAAATCAATTGTTTATAATAAAATTCTATTCAATCGGTAGACTCATAACGATTGAAAACAATGTTTTTTGTTTGAGTTTGGGTTTGACCAATTCGTAAAAAAGAAAAACAAAAACAAAAAAACTAATTAAGACATGCGTGTCCGTCAACCTTAAACAATAATCTTTGCCAATTTTACTTTTCAGTCTTTATGATGGTCGATACTTGATCTATCTCTTACTGTTACATCCCCGCGCAACGCCGGGCTCTACTGCTAGTATATTATGAAATGGACAAAGTCCGACAAATATTTTAAGACATTTTTATGTTTATACATTCTTTTTATTTGTACAACAGATATTATAATGCAGAGCATTTACTTAAATATTTATATATTTTTAAAAAGAATGTATAAACATAAAAAAATGTCTTAATATATATATATATATATATATATATATATATATATATATATATATATATATATATAATATATGTGTGTGTGTGTGTGTATGTGTGTGTGTCTTTCTATATTGTGTGTGTGTATGTCTATCTGTCTTTCAATAAATAATTCAACGGTAATTGTTATGATGAACTTTCCTCTATGATACCTAGAATTTATAAATTTAAACGCAGTAATAGATTGGCGACAAGATCTCATCAATTTAAAGTTGAAATGGATAGATGGAACCGTAAGTTCTATGCTAAAAGTTTCTTTCATGGAACTTCTCGGGTGTAAATCTCTCTTCCGGCTTCTTGATTTTCAGTTAAGTTTTGAACTTCCAAAATCCAAATGCAGTGTTACGCGATATGTACTGTCTTATTCTTTTATTGTCCTTTCCTTAATAGGAGATTTTCTAATATTCTATAACACTGAATAACCTCTTGCCTCGTAGTGGCTTTATTGCCTTGATTAGTTGAAATAATGCAAAAAGATACGATAAAATATGAAATCACCGAATGAGCATTGAGGTGTGAAGTATGCTTATTAACACTGACCCCAAACAGGTGTTAATCGTGCCAGGATAGAGCGCGAAATGTTAACGATAGTACAATGAACAAACTGTAGAGAGAAATTGTATATCATCAATCTACCGCATGAAACTATAGCTTCATCATTATGACAGCAATATATATTGCAGTCTGGCTAAGACAGTTGGCAGATTTGTATAAGTCTACAACTTATAATTTTTTTTTTTAAATTAGCCCCAAAATTAGTTGTTTTTACTTTTAATAAGAGACATTTATTATATATGGTTAATAAAGAGTCAAAGGGAATAGTTTATTATTACAAAAAGAAAGTTTGGTAATAAATTAGTCTTGATTATTTCAGCAGGAAACTTCGTCAATATGGTAAGAAATATTATCAAGTAATTTCCGACCAAGTTAATTAGCGTAAATAATTACAACACCTAATCTTAGAAATATAAACAGAAAAATATGCATATTGTATACTAATGTGCAATAAATAGAAGGCCCAAGATACCATGAAAGTACAGCGATAATGAATGACTTTGTTTCCTGAACATCAGCGAAGGTCATAAAAAGTACAGATCCTGACTATAGATAGGATTGATATCGGTTGATCCTTCACATGATGCGATTGGCTAAGCAGACTTTCGATAGTTTGATCCATGAAGAAGCTTGTCTTTTTAAGAAACTGTCCGAATGGAACTTCCTTAATATTCAATATAATACATAGGGAATTAGGATAAAGAACTGTATGGTGGGTCTTACTTATAATGGTCTGAATCGGTTGAACTATTAATGAATTTAACGCGTCAGAATATATTCTATTGAAATAGCGATATAATAACGAGAAGGCCGCAAGGTTTCCTTAGTGGGAAAATAGTTGAAGGGCGGATCACAATTCATTACGTACAGGCTCGAGTGGTCACTTTTGAATTGTCAAGACTGAAAAGATAATAATTGCGCCTCTGCTGCTCAGATATGTCAGAATTATTCTATTTTTTATAAAGCGAGTACACAGTATATCTGGTCTATTATATCGGACTTTCTAACTAATCCCTTAACGAAAAATGTTCAGGATGAGCACGACCACCATCTTGTTACTCACATTTCAGTTTCATTCAGTTAATGCTGAATATGTTTCCTTTGCTTTTACCGTCGATTACCAGTAAAAAAAAAAAAAAAAAAAAAAAAAACGTTGTTTTTCTCAACTGTAGCTTTATAAGAGTCAGATCAGGTGAAAAATGGATTACTATGGGAGCTGCGCAAACATCGTTCTCCAGACTTGATACAGTCCAAAAGCGTCTCAGAGTCCTTGTGTAGCACGAGTTATTCTATACCCGCCACTCTCTCTCTCTATCTCTCTTTCTCTCTCTCTCACTCACTCACTCACTCACTCACTCACTCACACACACACACACACACACACACTCACACACACACACACAGGTTAGATGTGGCAAGCCTCTAGATGCTGTCTCGCTACTTCCACAGAAAGTGCAAGGGACGAGTTACATTCCCTGGCCCTGTCAGTTCAAACTTTCAGGCAACGACCCGCCAAGAAAACCACTAACATTCTCTCCGTAATCCTTCAGTGAGAAGTATGTTCCACTCGAACAGGTTCTTCTTGCGGAACACTGCTCTGTGGAACCGACTCCATATAGGATGTTTGCTAGATCACTACAGTCTTAACTTGTTCATATCTAGAGATAACAGTTGCCCACCGCCTCCTATCCACACAAATTGCGTCCTAATGTAACCTCTACGTCGGGTGGCCCTCGGGCCTTTTAAATGGTGAACTTTCACTGTAAAAAAATGAAAAAATTCAAGCGACCTTTTTACAAAGATTACAAATATTTTTTATATTTTTTATAGTTGTTAAATGTTAATAGTCCTCAATAAATATCTCTATTTTTTGATAACTGATGAAAATAACATATTTTTTACGGGGAATTGTATAATTTTATTGATAATTCATTTGATATCATGGTTCCATGTGTCTCCTATGTTTGTTCATCCAATATACATACATGATATTATTCCATTTGGTATTGTTGGAAGAAAAACATTTTCATAATATTTCCTGATTCCAAAGCTATTAATTTCTGCTCTCTAACTCCGATATTGATAGCAATATTTGTTTGATTTTCGTTCATTGGAGACAACATGCATCAATATAATAAATCTTAGCGTCCCGAGATAATAATTCCTGCTTCTCTAACTTTACCAAGTTTATATATCGGCAATGATCGCTCACGATGGAGACGCGAAGGCTGGAGCGAGTAGAGGTGAAACAGAGTCTCGCCACGGGGGAGAAACATGTTCGACGGAAAGAAAGCAACACGACGATATCTGGGCGGATCGTTTTCACATGCATTCGTTGCAATCGAAACTGTCACTAACCTATGGGCCTGTACAGCCATAACAGATGATGCTCTGAGGTATAATACTTTGTGCTCAGATCCATGGTCACTCGAGATGCCATGATATATGTCCTGAGCATAAAAGAATTAGATTAAAATGGAGGCTTTAACAAAGTTTTAATTGAGCAAAAGCAAACTTTTCCTACTTCATACATGCAGAAGTCAATACCTTTTCCATCAAGATATACTTGTATGCGATCTTTAGAAATAAATATGAATATATTATGTTCACACTACCTACCTAGTCTACTGGAAAACGTAAGGCACGTAGAGCGGTGTTGTTATACCTACATTTCATGATTTCTTTTTCTAACCTCCATAATGTCACTAGCATTACATGGACAAAGTTCTTAGTGTGTGGGCTGTACTTATCAAGACAGTCTTTTTCATTTCCCTTAAGCTCGAATTTCAGTGATTTTTTCAGTATGTAGCTGTGTTCTTTTTTTTATAATTCCAAGCGCATCATCTGATATTATTCTAGTTTTCAATATCCACATTTCTTCTATTTGATTTCCAGGTCTTAATACTTCGACAGTTTTTCTCATTCGTTGCTATATTAGTCCGCGAGATAGGCCATATCAAATAGTAAGCATTGTTTTTTTTTTTTCTTTTTTAACAATTCTATCCGGTATATTTTCTTCAATCTTCCTGTCTATAAAGATAGTGTAATCCTATAGAAGTGTGATGTCTTCTATTTCTGTAACCAGAGGTGCGCAATGTCCTTACCAGTGTTTGTTAAACTATTTTCCGAAGTTTTTGCATATTGTTCAGTGCAAATATTACCCCACTCTATCGTGACAATTTCTATATTCATTCAGCTCAAGTACAGAGTATCTTGATGGTTTATGACTTACTAATATTTGTCACAGAACCGAGATTTTGGATCTACAGTATTATGTATGATATTTGCCTGATAGTTTCTAGTGAAAAACTCTTGTTATGCGCTGTAAGAATAAAAAATGTTTATGCGGTAGAATAAAAAAACGTTGTTCATCTGTTCAAGAGCTTTATATTTGGCTTTCTTTTCTCATATTTTTTGCTGCAACAGTTTGTTCTTCGGTTCTGTTTAGGTTTTCTGCAGCATCTACTAAATGCAAATTATGTTTGTATTTATAACCTCTTATGATTGAATATTTTTTCTTTCTGTTTTCGTGTTGGTTGATTAATTATATAATCTAGTTTTTTGACCTTTCCATGTAAGTTAGTGGCCCAATTGTTGTTGACTTTTATGACAATTCTAACTGAATAAGACCTCTTCAAATTTCTATACAGGTTATGTATAGACGATCAGCATAAGCCTTTAGATTATACATATTACGCTTGGAAATAAGCTTTCTTGTCCTTGAATCCATTCGTCTAAGTTAATTTAAAGTCTAGTTCAAGATGTTGAAATTATATTGAACCAATAGAATGGCAATGTTATTAAGGACCATAGTTCTGTTATGAGAATACACTTAAGTTTTTAATATCAATCACACGCTTCTATAGTACTATTTTTGCATTATTTCTTTCATTTTTGTTAGGGAAGTCCTTCATCCTGATTTCAAACGAAGTACGTACAAACTTCTTCTTGCTGTAGATCCTTGCTAAGAGAGGTGGTCTTTTTTAGTGATCATCGTAAAATTGTGGTTTTAATACATTTATCCCAACTGAATTCCATTCCAATGTAATCACTGAACAATTCCAGCTGTCGTTCCTAACATACAACTTTAAGTCATCCATGTAAAAATTGACTTATTTTCTTTTGAGATATCTTATAGCCATATTCCATCCTGTTCAGTTCGCTGTTTAATGGTTTTAGAGAGACAAAGAGTCACCTTGAAATATTCCTCTGCTGATGTTTATTTCACCAGACTTAGAGCTTCCATTTCTGGCGTTCTCTTCCATATCAACATAATTTGATGAAATTAATGACGACGGGTAATAACATTTATTTATTTAAAGAGTTTAAGCTCCAGTAATGTGTACACTATCAAATGACTTTCGGTAATCTATCCAGTTAATACTGAGATGATTCTACGTATTGAAACTGCTTTCTAAGATCATCCTATTAATAAGTAAGATCCACGTTTACATTCTTTTTGTTCAAAAGGTAGTATTTCATTCTTAGAAGGAATATTCTGTCTTATCAGAATATATGTCAACTGTTTGTAAATAGTGGGAAGATATGTAACGGGTTTGTAGTTTTTGGAGATATTTTGGTCACCATTCTTGGATAGGAGGAAGGTAATGCTTTTGGTTACCCGTGCCAGAATTTTAGCAAGATCATTGACCGTTTCTCGAAATTCTTTTGCTAGTGACGTGTGTTTTGTATTTAAATAATAGAGCTAAAATTTCGGAATGTTATCTATTCCTGGGGAATTTCAATAATTGTTTGCTTTTTTCACTGCATATTCAACAATCCTCTCTGTGACTCCTGGCCATGTTTTTTCCGGGTCTATATCCTCTTGCGTCTCGCTTCTTTGTTAAGTTATTAAAGTAGCGCCATATTTTTCGCAGAACGCTATAACCTCTTTCATTGTTGGTTTGGGGCGTCACATTTAATTATTTTTTAACTATTTATCTGTTAAATTTATTCACATACATTTGAAAGATCTTTTTCTATCTGTAGAATCTTGATCTTCTTTCACAGCGTCTGATTCTTTGAGTATTCAATTTTATTGTTTCCTTTATTTTTTGCTTTACTTGATAGAATATCATGATCATTCCTAATTTTGTATTTTCTTTTGATTCTTCTGAATTTCTAATCCTTATATTTCTTCCTCGTATCTCAGTTCATCGAATACTGATAATGCTCTACTTAATTGTTCCATTTATTTCTCTATTTTTTCCAAGATGGATCTTTATGTCTTTGATACTGACTTTTTTTTAATTCCATGTTTATTTTATGTAGTGTTTACTATTGCTGAAATATATATTCCTTCTTTGAGAATTATATGCCCATCTATTCATCCCTAATTATTTTCAGTTGCCTTAAAGTAGAGCCTAATAGTTTTGAGGCTATATATTGTTGGTTACAATTTTTGGATTTGTTCTTGTTTTTCCATTTCAATATTTTGTATCTGACTTAAATGATTTTTTCCTTGGCTTATCGCATACAATTCATTTTTTCGTAAAATAATACGCTTCAATGCGTTTTGGACTCGTTTTATTGCAGGGTTCGTAGCCACAAAGATCGGCCAATTCAAACTCTTCTAAATTTTCAGCATTATCTTCACAGTAATTGGTGTGTATTTTCATTATGACCTCTGATTTGTGTGATGTTATTACTTTTTTATGTTAATTTCTGGTTCCCTTTCATGTTTTGTTTATTCATCTTTTCTGCAGTTATTTATTTATTTAATTTCAGTACCTGTCAATCGATTATTTATCATGATATACGTTCTTACAGTGGAAAGTACATTTTCATAATGTACTTTCTACTTGTTTGTCTAACCATTTCTCGCTAAACATCATTTGTTTGGCGAGGGAAGTTTTTCTGGGGTGTGTGCAACGCTTCACAGAATGCAGTTATAACGAGTTTGTACTTCTCACAAGACCATTTCATTTTAGTGCTATTTGAATGGTTGTGGATCTAGTTTAAGTATTCGCAGGGTCATCATTGAGATTATCCCGGTTGTCAGGACCTGAAGATTCAATGTATGTGCAATTTACTTCTGTGTTAGAATTTTCGACATCAAGTAAGCTCCCTCATTAGAGACGGGCTCTCAG
>OZ010605.1:80896798-80961798 GCA_963932145.1 Acanthosepion lycidas
AATTTCCAAATAATTAAATGTCACCTCAATGCCATCTTCCCAAGTTTCGGGATTTTATTGTTCTTTCTACTCAATAAAGTCATCTCATTCCCTTCTACCAGAAAAACTCTTGCATCTGAGACTGATTATCATATATATGGTATAAAATGACAATTGGAAAAAAAATCTTAGATTTTGCCGACGCGTTTTGTCTTCCGACATTTTCAAATCAAAAAATGAAATCTAAATATTTTTGTTGTTATAGTTACATTAAAAAAATCCAAATTTAAAAGACAGACGCTTCTGTCTAAGTCTTTTTTTCCAATTGTCTTTTTATGCCCATCTGTCATGTCCACAGAATTAATCTGGGAATGCAACTATATATATATATATATATATATATATATATATATATATATATATATATATATATATATATATATATAAGAATAAAAACAAACTGAAATCATTCTCTTTCACAGCCAATAACATCTTGCATCTTAGTTTCATCATCATATATATATATATAAAGCATTTCAACTCAAGCAAGGCGGGAATGCTATAGTACGAAGGTGGCTACATAGAGTGTAAATAAGAGAAAAGACAGAGTATAGGTGATTGGTGAGGAAAGGATAACAACGTGGAAGTGAGAAGGATAAAATTAAGAACAGGGATCAAGGCAAAAGAAAATGTCGATTGTCATTTTCATTTAAATTTTTGAGGATTGTACTGACCTCATGGGGTGAGGGTGTTGAGTAAATAAAAAATATATGAAGGTGGAAATATGTTCTGTGTTGGATTGAATACTTCAGAGTACTACTAAAATTATCACGGATGTAAAAAGGGTTTATTAATTGAAACTGGAATATCAAACATAAAATCTACGAGAAGTGTAATTACTGTAAATTAACCATTAGTAGCCAACTGTATCATGTCGTGGAATATATATATATATATATATATATATATATATATATATATATATATATATATATATATGTTTAACGTTCTTTTTATAGATACAAGTATTTAAGTAAATGCTCTGTTTATAATAAGCAGTATTAAATAACATTTACCGGCCTGAATGCCCGAGAAATTTTCATAGAAATTATTCGTACTTCTAGAACGTTAAACATAAAAATGTCTTTAATAAATAAATTGTCGGATATATATATATATATATATATATATATATATATATATATATATATATATTGATAAAAAGCAAGAACGAAAAAACGTAAAAGAAAGCAAACCCCTATCCGGAAAATTAACTGGAATTGGAATTCTAACATGTATTGTTATTTAAGAGGAATAAACGGATGGTGTGATGAATCGATATGGAATAGGTTTCGCAAGAAATAAACCAATTCGAAGTTGATGTCGACCCAAGGCAAGGACATGATTAACAAATATATAAAGACGAAAATATATTGGAGTTGTTATAGAAAAGTAGAAACGATTGTGTCAGAAGTGTGATCTATTTTTAAATGTCCCAACCACGGCTAATCGACTAGACAAATTACAATCGTATGCATAGACCTGTATATTAGAAAAGTAATAATGTACAATTTTCTCATACGTTTGACTAGGTATCTCCAAAGATTCTCTTAAAATGAATATACCATGAGGAACAATATCCCAAATATGAAGAAAACAAAATTTTGTCGTCAAAATGTTTCTGTTACTATTGGGAGGAAAGCCGCGAAACAAAATCAACCAACACGAAAGAACTCTTTCAAGACATTAATCTATGTAATATCCTAATATATGGTAAAGAAATCAAATTTATTTGAAGATATAACTTCAACAAAACTACAACACAAAAATACATATCACCGCCCTTAGCAATAATGTCCACACAATCATGTATATGCACAAAAGCTGAGTATCATCTACCATGTACTCTACTGTGAAAGTAGTATAACATATCATAATTTTATTACTTCAAAGCTCATACGGTGTTGATATGCAGTTAAATTTATACCCTTAAAAAGTCATGCTTAAATAAAACGAAATTTGTTTAATATATTCTCTTTTGTTTTATCCGTAGGGTCACATTGTATAATGATAAGCGCTCCTGCGTAGCACTGAAGTAGTCCATTTTTATTTCATAAACTTAAACGCACGGATTCTGTTGTTGACAAACAGCATAACATTTTACAGTTAACCCTGATTTATTCTTAAATGTATTTAAGATTTTGGTCTGTCCTATATTTTGCTTTCATTCTGTAATTTTTCGTTGCAAACATGAAGGGGTGGTATTGAAACGTCTTCGGCAGTAAAGACAGTATATATATATATATATATATATATATATATATATATATATATATATATATATATATATATATATATATATATATGTCAATTTAACCTTTATATTCTCGGGTCGTTTGCATAGCAATCACGGATAAAAGAACAGGAAATGAAAGAAAACATTAAACGAAATATGAGAAACACAGCGAAGAGTATAAAGAAGGGAAAGAAAATATCAAACATTATGATAATCATCATCGTAATTATAGCAATGAAGGACTCCATTTGCTATTGAGTGCATGGTCCTATTTTCCGAGCGCCATCAAACCCGAATTTTGTTTCGAGAATCTCTTTTATTTGTTATTTGTTTTCGCCCTTTTTGGATTCTCCAAAGGTTTAACACAGAAATCCAAGACAAATATTCAGTTCTACGGATAAATAAAAAAATATTTTCCGTTTCATATTTCCCTGTTTTGCTCAACAGTCGCAATGTGGACACATGGACAAGAAAAATGCTAAAAGGTTTCTTCTGCTTCTATTCTGTAAACACAATGGCATTCATCTGAATGCATGCGTATTTAGGTAAACAAATAGTTTTGCCCTCTAAACCCATATATATATATATATATATATATATATATATATATATATATATATATATATATATATATATATATATATGTATGTATATATATGTATATATATATATATATATATATATATATATATATATATATATATATATATATATATATAAAGAGAGGAATAGAGACAGAGACAAAGAGAAAGACATTATGATATAAATGGAAAACGTTTACCAAAACGTACACATACATAAAACGCCCTGTGTGCATGTATATATGTGTGCAAACAAAAATACGAAAAGATGATATGATCATTTTATCTGTATCCTGAACCGGAGTTTAAAGCTGAACTGCGATATAAAACGAGTCTCCCTTTTAGTAATCTTCGTAACAGATGACGAAGTATATTTAAAAAGGATCAGATGTCTCCACAACGTCCGATATTTGGTTTAACTGACATTGGTTCATTTTCCTCCCATCTTTCTCTCCTCTATTCCATCCATTTACACTCATTCCTGAAGTTTACGCCTTTTCATCTGCTCTTAAATTCAATATATCATATGAGCTTTCAATCAACTAAACCATATTTTCTGATCTTATTATATGACCCAGTAATTTCCACGGTGTTTTTATCTTAGTGTATATATTAATTTATTTCCTCTTAATCATCTATAATTTCCTTTCATTCTTTTTACAAGTTACATAAAAAAATTCACTACATATATATTTTAACGTAACAACTCATGTACCAAGGGGGATGTAAATCCGTACCTTTTTACAGAAACATACACGCACGCGCACTCACACACAAACACACATACTCACTCGTTTGCACACAAAGACATACACACATTCACACACGATTTTGATTTTAAAAATTTTAAATTCAAGATAAGTTGCTCAGTACTGTGCTGCTTGTATTTCATATTTTGTTATTTTTGTCCAAATACTTCGATTTTCAAAGTTATTATCAAAAACCCATGTTTTGTCAGAATGGTAATTCGAATATATTTGTTGCACATATTTTATCATTATTATAATCAATTTTGTACGGCATCATTCTCAATATCCCTTATAGTTGATGCCAATCTAGGCCATTTCAAACGTCTAGTTTCCCAAAGAACACCAACATGCAGAGAAAGGAATTTCAACTGCACACAGACATATATGTTCTTGATAATGACTGAAAAGTAATTGATCTATAATAAAAAAAAAAACATTGAACTCGTGTAGTTTATCCACATACTGGTTATATTCAAATCCTTTTTAGAAATTCAACATCTTATCCAAAAAGTGGAAAAATACAATAAAAAAAGCCTCTGATGAAGTTTTAATTTAAGTGAAACACGATAGATTGATAAACATTTCCTATTTGTTATTTACCCTATTCCCACCTTCACCTTTACGCCTTCCTGTTCGTCTTTCTTCTATTACACCCCTCTCTAGAGCTTTCATACATTTCCCTCTCACACTTGTTTCCCACTCCCACACATAGACTCTCACTAAAATATTTACATTTTTCAATTTTTTTTTAATTTGTAGGTCTGATGAATTGGATCGTGATTACGATTCCAAATAATAAATTATAACCATGGTATATTAGTGTTTTTGTGCATTTTTATTATACTATGTTCTGGACATTGGGTTCTACCTGGATTCTATCCTCTTGGAAATTTATTTATTATGATTTATATATATATATATATATATATATATATATATATATATATATATATATATATATATATATATATATATATATACAGAGAGAGATAGAGACAGAGAGAGAGAAGAAAATTCCGAACTTGCTGTTGAAAACCGAGCAAACTAGAGAAGTACGTGCTACCGAAGTATAACTAAGTTTGAAAAGAATCGTCTCAACTATCTGAGAGAAGTAAGGTTTAAGACTAAATCTCGGGCTAATACATCAGCCCATATGATGGTCAACCCTTTAGCATGTCCTTCGAGTGGATGTGTTTGCAAATACCGTGCAGGATTGTTATCTCAGGAAACATAAGCATAAAACTGAACTCAAAGACACTCATACATCGAAAAGACGGGAGTTTCCATCATATATATATATATATATATATATATATATATATTGATTTAAATATAACGATCATATTTCCCATTTCATTGTTAAAACAGATCCCAAAAGTATCTCGTTTAAGACAAAAGGGGAGGATTTAAGAAACCTTTCGACCGACTCTTCTTCTGAAAAATAATCGTCAACAGATTAAAACAAAGAAGTTGATGAGAAAAATTATTATCAACGCCCGATGTTAAAACAATGAATTACGAAAATGTAATATATGAGGGAAAAGTAAAGGAAAAGCGGGAAAAAAACAATCTTTGATATGCTAAATATTTTCTAGGTTAAGCAGTTATCTCCCTCTGAATAGGACCAAACTGAATTTCATTTCCCTCTGTCTACACAGGAAAGAACGTTGCATATTAATAATAATAAACTCCATGATATCTAAATGGAGCCTCGTTCTGGCCCTGCGTATGACAGAAAAGAAATCGGGAGAATAATTCGTCCTGCAATCGATAGAATTTAAAAGGTGTGCACCAACCGCTGTCTTATGAGTCTGTGAACACCCGGATGTAATTGGTTCATGCCTACGCACTTTACCCGGAACATGCTGGACGATCCTTACCTCTAAACGTTGGATGGTCTTGCCCACATAGTCGATCTCACCCCGACATTAGTATTGATATATAATTAAACTATGTTGAATGGTAGGCAAGGCATCCTTACTGTGAGTGGGGAAAGCCTTTTTTGTACTGAAGATATTTCGAACAATGGCCGAAGCGTCGTGAACATATCAATGAAGATGAGGACAACAGTCGCAGTAATGTAAAAAAAAAAAGATACAATTATTCATAATAATCTCAGAGATAAACATATTTAATTTATTTTGTTTGACGCATTTCTACTTTGTCGTTAAATTTCTTAATGAAAATGTGTATCATCATCTCTTAGGTATGTTATGTACATATCATTTATTGTATGATTACTTTTGAGTATTTATGGTTTTATGTAATGTGTCTCAATATGTTCGTATTCTCATCCTTAATTCTTTTCTCTCTGTGATTATTTTAAAACTTCCTACGCTTTTTTTTTTATTTTAGAGCGTTCATTTAACCTAGTGGGAAGTAAAAGCAATCGTTTCTAAAGTAAAGGTATTCTTCTTTATTGAAATAATTACGAAACATTTCGAAAAGTCTTTCAAAAACATTAGCCATATTTTCTTTACGGATAATATCAACACTGATCGCTATTTCCGTTGAAAAACAAAGTTCCTGTCGCTAATTAACTTTCAAATTATTTTTAGGCTTTTAACCCAAAAGAAATATACACTTTGTCTTCAAATACAGTGAAAACATGTAGTCTTTTCTACGTATCAGATAACGATAGAAGTGAACTCTCTTTGGAATCCAGAATCTATGCAAACATATGTAATAACTGTTGTTGATTTTTATTATTATTAGGTTGGTGCAAAAATGATGACGTTATAATGTCGTTTTTTGACGTTAAAAATATGTCAAAAAACGACATTATTACGTGATTATTTTTGCACCAACCTAATATTATCTGCCCTGGTCAATCAAAAGTCTAAATAGGGAAGAAGTGTATTCTGTCAGAGATCGAAACTGCATTGTTCTTCTGTTGGCGAAGGTATTTCACAGTCAGGTGTGACTTAAATAAACCGAAAGCCAGTAGACATCAATGAGACCGTTTTTAAAAGGGATTTCTATCCAAGATATTACATCATTCAGTCAGTTATGCGTCATGCATGAATTTTTTCCCGCACTAGGTTTCACTTTCTTTCTACGGTAAACCAGTTGCCATCCAAAGCTATAGAACCCGGTCTGTCCTGATATTTCCCATATCTGGAGTATGGGGGAGAAGAAGATGATTCATAACTTTCCCAAGGGTATTAGCACGTAAGTGAATGTAATGGACTGGAATTTGAACTCGGCTCTCCGATTCCTCAATCCGAGACGCTATCCACTATTCCACCATGCCTAAAGATTTTCTACTAAAAAAATTAGTAATTCCTTACAAATTGATTTGCTTTTCGGTTATGAAAATAAAATTCGCTCATTTAGATTCTAAAAAACCCTAACAAGAGATCTGCGTTACTTAAAATGCGTAACCTAGGCTCGCATTGCAGGAATGTGTGTGTGTGTATATATATATATATATATATATATATATATATATATATATATATATATATATATATATATATATATATATATATATATATATATATATATATATATATCATTGACTCTCCTGTAGGTTTTCGAAGTATGAGCATTAAGCACCTCATTTCCTAGGAAACGACAGCCAGAAACCAGCACATATGATATAATTACAGTGGCGATGGTTTTAAACAAATCCAATCACGCTTTTTTTATGAACCGACTACGGAGACCTGGTGCACCACGTGCCACAAAGTCTCCAAACAACAACAACAACGAAAGTATGGGGCACCTACTGAAGACAGAACTCACTTTTGTCTTAACTGATCTAGTGAGATAAGCTTTCTAACCATTACACTTCACCATTTTTTTGTTATCATATCTCGACTGTATCCCAACAAAGCATGCGGACTTGATCGTAGCCCTACAATAGAACATAAGTAATGTACTCCTGAACTGGCTACCTTTGTCTCTAAACTCTGCAATAATTTCCTTGCAACTCCTTGTTTTCCTGTTTCTTCGAAATCCTCTTCTGCAGTTCTAGGTTTTAAAAATTCCTTAAAAAAAACGTCTGTTCCTTTTATATATCGGCCGATTATTATTATATCTCTTTCTGGTAATAGATACTCTAACCTTCTCTCAATATGTTAATGATCTCACCTCACATTTCAAATAATATCTTTGGCGTTCTTGTCTCTTCCTCAACCCTTCTTGAGATATTGCTTGTGCAAATCAAGATTTCTGGACGAATCTTTCATTTGATAATATCTTTCTTATCAAATCTCGAAATTTAATTTATTTTGAATTGCCACTCTTGTATTTCTTTTCGTATCAATACAGGTCTCCCCATAGATTTAACATTGGATGTTTTACCTAATTTTCATCAACAACTCTACTGAAGTCTTCACTTCTAGATTCGGTATCAATGCTTATCATATAACTATTTACTCTTGACTTAATCTTAAATATGATCGGCTCGATCAGGTCGAATTGGCAGCCGATCCATAGATATAAACTATTATCTGTTATTAAGTAGGGCAAGTAATGGCTTGTTAATTTTAAAGCTTCCAAAACGAAACTTTTTTTTTTAATCGTATGAAAGAAAATTTATTGCCTGGTTTACGAATTATGGATTTAGATGTTCTTGTTAAATTATAATGAAAATTCTGCAATAGTATTACTCCTGACCAGGTATCTTGTCTTCACTCACCTTCTCAACGTTAGAACGTAGCTTCGCTCTGTCATTTCTATTAATATTTTCAAGGTAATGGTTCTGATATTTCATCTTTTCCTTGGTATGTAGGCGTTATGAATTAACATACAGTACAATATTGGTGGTATAGACTAATCATTTTAGAGTGGAAATAGCTAGACGCTTTCAAATGAACATAAATATGTAAAAATTTAAATGCAATGTCAAACATCATCACTCTTTTAAATCTTGGGCTTTTATTGCTCGGTCCCTTTAATAAAGATTTCCTTTTATCATATACTCTCACAATCAGTAACCCTTGCGTCTTAGTGAAATTATTGTCTTACCTGGGGCGAAACAATTAAAAATAATTAATCTCTATACAGGCAACATCGCCCAAGTCTTGAAGGGAACTCATCGATTCCCAGTCGCGTGAATGAGAACTTTTTTCTAGCGTCATTATTTTATTTATTGCAACCAACTAGACGATTTCGTTTCCCAGTAATGTAACATAAATCGACAAAGGCATTATTGAAATAGAAATAATACACTCACACACACTTGTATATATATATATATATATATATATATATATATATATATATATATATATGCTTTTTTCAGTTGCTGAATGAATCGAATTATTATTCAATTGCCCACGTTGATGCTAATTTGCGTGGCCCTGTTGCCAAGGAGATCGTCCTTTAACATCCGATGGATGTTTCCATGAATGGCAGCAGACACTCATCAAGTTAGCATTTCATTTTCCTGCCTAATGCACTTTCTGTGTTTTGCCATTAAATTCAACATTCAGGCAATGCATGTTGATCAGTTTACTCTTGTTAAAATCAGTGATCTTCAATAAACAACAAACCACGCAAGCTTCCGGTTTGAGACCACCTCATCACAAGCGTCGTAACAATGGGCATTTATATATATATATATATATATATATATATATATATATATATATATATATATATATATATATATATCAATTGATACCGACCCGAAAATTGTTATTAGCTAAATTTGTTTTGTTTTGCTTTCGTTTTTATTTTTTCAGGATGTTTTTTTTTTCTCTTCACTTATTTCGTATATTCATCCCCACTTTTTTTTTCAAATTCTTCTATGTCCGCTTTTTTAATTTTCTTTTCGTTTTCTTTTCTCTCTTCATTTATTTCTTTAAGTTTCTCTTCACCTCGTTCTCTTTCAGTTGTCTTAATATTTTCCTTGTTTTTCTTTTCATCTTTCCTTCTTAACTTTGCTTTCTTCCTTTCAGGATTCCGCCATCTTCTTTTTTCATTTTTCTTTTCATTGTTTTTCATCATTTTTCTCGTGTTATAAACAGATTAAATATTCCCGTTTTCCTTTGACAACTGACAATATTTTCCTTCTCTTTTTTCCTTCCCTTTCTCTTTCTCATTTCTATCTTTTATGCTTTCTTCTTCACCATCTTTTGTTTCTTTTTCTTTATTTTTTAATACTTTTACTACTCCATTACCGTATTTTGTATATTTCTCTTTTATTTCCCACTCTTTGTATATTGAGAGCAAGTTAGATATTTTCAGCAGGTCCCGGAATTCAATGTTTCAATCCGGTAAAAGTAAATATTCATTGTTGATTAAAACAGCAAAAAATGAACACCGTATAATTGGATTTTTACAAAGAAAAGCGACTGATGATATCACAAAGTTTTCCTATATTAGCATAGTGGTGGTTTCGGCTAAAATTCAGGTTCATGCCTAATGTTTCTGCACCATGATTATTGTTACACATAGGAAAAGGCGAATATTTGAACGTTATTTTCTAACAGAGTAAGGTTTAAGCTTTTTTTTTCTCTCCCTTCTTAGTTCTTGAAAGATTAAAGCGAAGCTAATTACGTCTCCATTGATAATGACGTTAGCATCATACGTTCGGATTATAATATGTAACATACGAAACAGAATGATAGTTTCACATTTTGTTCCTTTTGGGGATAGCGTTTCTCCATAACGGAAACATTACATTTCAAATCTTTTTTTTTTATTTTTTATAATACTAACAGTTTTTGACCAGTTCTTTCATTAGTGGAGGATTTTTGTCGGTCAATTGAAGCAGTTTAATTCTAAATTCAGCCCACACGAAAATCAATATTAGTAACAACATTTGGGTGCAACTGAGGCACATAACGAAATGGGGGGGTACAATTTTCATGGGGGGGTGGCCCTGAAATTGGAACTATATAATAATAAATAATAGTATTTTTATAATTTAAACTATTTTTATTAAAGTTTTTATGAACGATATATATCCAAGAACAAATAATAAATGGTAAAACGTTACTGAGAGTTATAATAGACAGGAAGTTGTGGAGAAGCATTTACGCCAAAAATTTGGACTCAAAACCGGCACTGAAGAATTATCTATCAAACAGAAAATAATTCATCGAAATAGAATGGAAACTGGAAAGGCATAAACAATATCCTATCAGGCACACACACACACACACACGCATACATACATACACACATTTTGAAAATTATAGATATAGATATAATAAATTATATAAATTTAACTGTATAATAATAAATAATATTATTGTAATAATTTAAAGTATTTATTTTTATAAAGTTTTATGAACGATATATATCCAAGAACAGATAATAACGGACAGGAAGTAGTGCAGAGCCATTGTCGCCAACAATAGGGATTCAAAACCGGCACTGAAGAATTATCTATAGAAAAAAATAAAATCATCGAAATCGGATGAAAATTGCGGCAATGCATAAACGACATCCAATCACACACACATAGAGACACACACATTTTGAGAATAATAGATATGGATTTAAAAGTTTTAATTCCTATTCTGATGAAAGATTCCACCATTTTATTACCAAATTCCTATAAATTAAAATAATATTTATTAGGTCATCACCATATGTTGTGTTGCTTTCATATCTTTCCGACTTTGCCCTATTAAATTAACTTGTAAAGGATGCGCGGTGGTGTAAGAGACAGCAGCTCGCTATGGAAAATCGCCGAGGTGCGTTCGAATTCCAGGCGATTGAATTAAATTCACTTATGAGCAAATAGACTTGGGGAATATATGAATCCATCTCTTCTCCCATGAGCTATGGTTAAATAATAGGAGAGTCTGGTCAGAAACCAGTATATAAGGAACATCCTGAATTCAAAGCATCATCGAGAGTGTTGGTTTCCTTGCCCTAGACACACCATTGCTTCTATAGTTGCAGTACATGCGGGTACCGGACTCGTAATCGTGATCGATTACAAAAGGAAAGAAAGATTGGGGTGTTACTTCTAAAAAGCTTCATGAAATTTTTCGGCATCTGGAAAATATTGCAAAGTACAAAAATGGAATTTTGCTGCTCGACTATAAGAGAACAGGATACAACCTACATTATTTTCATTATTAGGAATATTGTCCTCATCTTTCTATTGACAGGACCCAAAGAGTGTGAGTTCAATATCCGGTTAAGGCAGTGGAGAACTTTCAGAGGGAAATTAACTGGAGATAACCTGATAATTGACATACATTAAACATGACACCTGGAACTAGAACAGTCTACTCAAGTGAGCGAAATAAAGGGTTAAGTTCGACATTCCAGAAGAAGGCCGGAGCGTACAACGGCCGAAACGTTGTAATATATATGCCAACAAAGATGAGGACAATAGTCTGAATAATGTAAATAATGTGCATAATACTTCATCTCAGAAATATAAAGAGATACTGAAGAAAAACCCTCTATATCAGCATTGATACTTTATTCTTTGAAGCTTCCAGTAATGGAAACACTTTATAAAACTTGATAATATTCAATTAGAACAAATTATTTAGTTGTTTTTTTTTCTGGATGTCTCGATTGATCATGTGAGTTCCTTACTGACGCTACTGAAACTTACGTCATATATGCATATTCTGAAAAACACGCCTGTTTATATGATTCCTGTGAGGATTGAGAATTTTATAAAATTTGATTTTAAAATAAAATGGAGAAAAATTATGTCCATTTTCGTCATTTTATGCTATTAATTCTTTGTTCCACATCCCTAGAATATGTCCCCTGAGTGTAATATTCTCAAAGTCTCTTTCTCATTATATGCCCTAGAAGTTTTAACAGCTTTTGAATCTAACTATAAGTGTCCTAGCAAAAAAAGTAGAAAGATATTTGCCATTTATAGAGCTAGTGTCATATCTGAGAGTATAGATTGTAAGTGTTTCGCTAGCTTCAGAATTGAAGACTTTGCATCTGGAAATCTGAGAACGTTACAGCATATCTACAATCAGTGATGATGGAAGAGACAAATCTATAAATAATGTGACCGGTGGAATAATCTTTCGATCTCACGTCGATGATCATTTAGCGAATTAAGTTTTCCATAGGGATAACAGTTCATAAAGCTGATAATATTGAATCGGAACCAAAGTACGTAGGTATTTTTTTTTTCATTAGACGAAGATTGAATACGTGATTCTTTTAAACATGTACCTCAGATTAATGACATATATAAATAAAATCGGATATGGTAATGCGCCTTTCTATAAAATTCCTGTACGAATTTGGGATTAAAATGCTCCCGGCTTTAATGGAAACGAAGCGATAGCTACCTGTATTTTTTATAAATGTTCGAGAAGGGGAAATATTAGTTAGAAAATTTTATAATCAACACTCCTTAATGGTAGATGTGACCGCTTTGAATATGAGATAACAGGTGGAGAAAATTCCATCCAAGATTCATGATAGTTTAGTATATTAAGACTTTAATAACTGAAAACAGTTTATTAACAATTATCATCTAACTTTTTAAGCATATCACCCCAAGCGAGGCGGGAGTTCCACAAGTATGTAACGGGTTACAGAGAGTGAGAGCAAGAGTAAAGACGGGTGTTTAGAGAATGGATAAATAGAAAGATGGGGATCAAGATCAAAGCATCAGAAGATGTCGATTGACATTGCATTTGAATATTTGAATGTTATAGGTATCAGAGAAGCAAGTAAACGGAAAGGTGTTCCACTGATGGGAAGTGCGAGATAATAAGCTGTTGGAGTAGAAGAGATGGCTAGATTTCGACAGTGATAGTGTGGAATCGAGATGCCAACTTGTAACACGCTTTAATTCATGTAGTTTGGGAACCAGCGAAAATAGCTCGTCGGAGCAGTTACCGTGAAAGTATGTGTAGAAAAGACAGAGGGAAGCCACGGCAGTTTTGCGAGAACGTGACTGTAGACGAGATCCAACATCAGAACATATCACATTGCATATCCGTCTCTGTATTTTGTCGAGAACCTCGAAATGAACAGCATCAGACCACATATGAGAGAAGTATTCAATGCAGGGAAGAACGGTTGATTTGTAGATTTGAAGGATGGACCCAGGCGGGAAAAACATCCAAATATATTGTCTTTCTTTAATAAAGATTGATAGCTTTAAGATTTTTGGGATTTCTGTTAGATTGCAAGAATTTTTTTTCATGAATGAATATTGCATTGCCAATTATGTGAAAATAATTACGATTGTTTCAGACGGGATTCCTCTTATTTAATCAGTAGCTGGTGGGAAGAGCAGAATTATTTCCATTCGCAACAGAATTTACGCATAAGTGTATATAGCCAACACAACGAGAATTCGAGCTAAGCATTCCGATTTCGAGCCTCTGTCAATTACACTATCAGGGCATCCCCCTATAATTATGAGAATATCTCACCAATTAATTAATTGTTTCATTCGTATTTTAAAATATGTATAAAATATTTATTGAAAATATTAATTATATTTCGTTTAAATGTTCATTTGTCAAGTGATATATTTCCACCAGATTTTTCCGAATCTCAAAAGCATACAATATTGATTTGGAGTTCACTATATTTTGTGACGTAGAGTGGTCGCTAATAATTAAGTAGAACTCAAGACTTCAATGTTAAGATAAAACAGTATTTAATTACAACCATAAATAAATACGTAACGAGAACAAAGTAGAAGATAAGCATTTCAGTGTTTGTAGCGCAGCTCAGCTTAACATCCGGTAAATCCTAAATCAAAACCCGGATCATCGACTCTCAATAATTCATGCTAATTCGACTGGATAGTTCCACTCAATAATCATTCAATAATCACTGCAGTTAGTAGCCTGACATCACCATTTATACACCTGTCGGAAAACATATAAGTCCAGAGTGTCACAATCGAACCTCCGTGTTTGTATTTACTCATTTTCTTCCTATATAAAACTATAAGTCAGCAACGAAGGGGCGGGGCATTCATTGTAGACTGAAATATTAATTTTTCATTCAACTAGATTAATACCTTTGACCTTTGACTTGAAATAAATTCCTTTGAAGTGAAAAAGTAATTTGACTTTTAATTCAAGTTGCGCAGATAATGTGCCTTACAATAAATATTAGGTTGGTGCAAAAATCATGTCGTTTTCTCACAAATCTTACTATGTGAGAAAACGACATTTTTTTGCACCAAACTAATAGATAAGTAAATTACTGTCTGAAGACTGATTTGAACGTATTTCAAAGAATACTTGGTCTCATCTAAAATTTGGCCCATTAGTAAAAAAAAAATCTTCATTTTAATTACTTTTTGAGCGTTTTCATCGTGTATTTTTGTTGTATATTTTCAGTTAAGTCTCTTTATTTGACTTCATATTTTATTTATTCTTTTAGCTTTTTTACTTATTTCTCATTTGATTCTTATTATCTTTTTCTATATATTTACTTACTTTGCTTTTTCACAAATATTTGTCTCTTTCCGTTTTTTTTTTGTTTTTTTTTTTTACCTTACTTCATTTCTTTCAAAATATCTAATTCTGTCATTTTAAGTTTTCACTTTTCAAAAGTTCTTTCAAAATTAATTTTTAATCTTTAGGTGTTCTTTTCTTTTTATATCACTTTTTCTTTAGTTTTCGTTTTTCTCTGCCCATTTGAGTTCATTCTTCTTCTTTTGTTTGTTTCATTCATTCTCACTTTCTTTCTTTATTCTACTCTTCTTTTGTTATGTATATCTTTATATTCTTTTTTCATTTCTTTTTCATACATGATAATCGTTTCAGTTCTTTTTTTTATTTCTTCTTTCTGCTTTACCATTTCTGATTACATTTTTCCGTTTCTTTCAATCAGTTTTCTGTTTATTATTAGGTTGGTGCAAAAAATAGTGTCGTTCTTTCACATAGTAACATTTGTGAGAAAACGACATTATTTTTGCACCAACCTAATATTTTTCAAGGTTTAATTTATGTCTGTCTGCCTTTCTATCTATCTATCTTTCTTTCTTTTTTCTTTCTTCATTTATTTGTTGCCTTCTTTCTGTCATTTTGTTTTGCTCTCTTTCTTTATGCCTTTTCTTTTTCTTTTTTCCTTTCTCTTCAAAGTTCTTCTCTTTATTTCTTATATTGTATTTCTTATTACTTTTTCTTTCTTTCTTCATCAACTGCATAATCTTTCATGTATTTCTGTTATGTTCTTTCTTTTTTCTTTCTTTCTTTCTTGATGTGTTTCTTTCTTTCGTCATTTATTTCCTTCGTCTCTTTCTTTCTTGATGTCTTTCTTTTTTTTTGCCATTTCTTTCTTTCGCCTTTTCTTTTTCTAGCAGTGATCATTAGGTTTTCAGTGTTTCGTGATATTTTCTGTTCAGATCTCTCACGCGATATCATAATCCCCCTCATCTCATCTGTTCAAATAAACAATTGAATTTTAATTCAATCTGTCCTCTCACGATTTGGCAGTTAGGTCATTGATCTCTTCGATTTAGATTGACTTTCTCTTCATATGAATTTGACATCTCGTCATTGAGAATGGAGAGGCTCTAAATTATCTCTGATTTAAAAAAAATATGTTGCCATTCTTGATGTGACTAAACATACTCTAATTGTTTCAGTTTATTCCATGTTCTTGTTAACCAAATTCCGCACTCTGATTAATGCGAGTCTTCATGTAAATAGCACCGCGTTTCGAACTTATCGACTGTGTAGTGCGGACAATGTCGAAAACTACATTATTGTTTAATTCTTAAAAGATTTCAAAGCGTATATAAATATTAACGTTTTCTTTCTCCTGACAACTAGAAGCAAGTACAATATTGTCTCAACAAACGTTTGAGTGGAATAAATAAGGTTTATCTGAATGATATTTAATTTACTTTTATCTATTAATACAGCTTAAAAGCCAGTTTCCGTGCTCTCTTTTACGCTAGGTCCTGCTCGATAAGATTCGTGCTGAGTTAAAATTCAGCGTAGTTCCTTAGATTAGCTAAAACAAATGGAACCTCTGATTCAGCTAGAAAATAGCAATGCTTATTCTGTAGGGATAACTTTGAATGACTCAATTCACTTTTAATCTGACTCCGGCTATATGTCCAATTTCGGCCAAAAGACCGATATGGGCCAAAAATCCGATTTGGGCCATAATTCCGATTTAGGCCGAAATGAATGCTTCAAATTAACAAACTTTGTGGAACTTCCAAACCTGTCACTTTAGCTCTGATTTCTTGTAATTTTGAATAAATTAAATTGATTTCATGTTGGAGATATTTTAAACTGAATTTTAATTAAAAAAAAAACTTTTAAATTCACAGTTTTCTGTTACTTTGTATTCAATAAGTATTTAAAACTTTTAAAAGCACTAATTTATTACAGTTAAAAATTATTCAACTGCTGTTTCCTCATGAGAATACAAATCCCTATGCTGGATATTCATGCTCCAGATGAAGATAATATTTTCAATCCGGGAACATCCTGATTTCAAAAAGGTATGATATGTCTATGTAGAACTATTGCTACACGAATTAAAGGGGTTTACAAAATACGGATGGGTAGGCAAAATTTTCCGTTTATTTATTTTAGAAGATTATGACTACATATAGTTAGATGTGATTCTTATTTTTGCTTCCGTAAACCTTATTGCTATTCCTTCAATAATCTGTTATCATGCACTATATTAAATTAGGTCTTTCAGAATGGATATTTTAAATATAAAGAGAAGATATAGAAAATACAGATAAACTGGATAATACAATGTTGAAAATAAAAGAATCAGAGAAATAGACAATTACTTCCTGTACACACTTAGATCGAAAATTTTAACATTAAATAAAAAGTTACGTGTTACTGCTGCTCGCTCCTCAGACTCCACTGATGAAAAATAACATTTACTCAACAACTAAAGATATAAAGTAAATAGTAGCTGAATATCATGAAACCCAGCAGCCTTTCATTCTGTTTACAGAGGGAAAGCTCATTCGACTTAATATAAATGATCTGAAGAATTCTGAATACGCTCTGCACATTATGTTGATATTCCTTTAGTCGCATGATTTATTGAGTGATAAATGGTTATTTTTTTAAATATTAATAGATAATATAATATAGTGATTTTCCAAGCGTAGCTTAGATGTGGCACAACGCCGAAAGTAGGGGGCACCCAGTGAGAATGAAACTCACTAATCAGTGGTAATTTTTCTAGCGAGACAAGATTGCTAACCATTACATCACCTCGAGGTACCCAAGATAATATAATATAAATATTTATTACTTTTTGCATGCTTTATATAGCTATGGATTATATCACTGTGTAACATCATTTGTCTTTAGTTAAAGAGTTTTATTTCCTTATTTCTTATCTTACAAAGACAAGAGAAATTGATATTATTTCTGTTAAACTTTGCTTTTTTGAGTGAAACATCAATGTTTGGTAGCCAAACTATTTTGCATTACATTCTAGACAGATTCAGCACTGTGTTGCTGAAGGAGATTTTTCTAGAAATTTCGTAAAGTTCATAAAATTTCGATAAATTTGAGAAAATCTAGAATGTTCTGGCAACATAGATGGCAGTATAAATACTGGGAACGTAAGCTCAATAATTCAGTTTACTTCTAGCTGTCGAAGTGCAGACAAATTATTATCGATAGATGCATTCCTCGGAGATGGCATCAAGAGTTTGTAAGCATCTGACAGACACATTTTTTATCAAGACCAAAACGTAAAGGTTGCAGCATCTGTTGCAGCATCTTCTTAAAATGCATGAGGTCTACAAGACATATTTCAGCATGTCTGCCGGGGACCGAGACAAACTCCGGGCACCTGGTTTCATCTGTGAACTCTGTAAAAGAATTCCGGATGTTTTCCGGATGGAAATTTTTCCTGATTTGGGTAGTGGATTTTTTGCAGTATTTTTTAAATTATTTTTTTTTAATTTAATTATTTTTTTAGTTTTAGTTTTTTTAACTCTTGTTATTGAAATATGTGTATTGAATATGTTTTAACAATCGCGAATTAATATCGATATACGTGGATGTATTCCATATTAGATCCCTTGAAAGATCCATAAAAATACGGAGTATTAAGGAGGTTCAGTATCCACGAGTCCGTATTTTCGTTGTATTTGCTAAATTAATTGGTGTCCATTTTCATAATTTTGCATATTCAGTGCCCGACTTTTAGAATTTTCAAAAATGAAAATTGTATTTTTTTACAATTGTTCTATAACACTGGGTGAAATACATTTGTATTTTGTCTGTATATATATATATATATATATATATATATATATATATATATATATATATATATATATATAAATATATATATATATATAACAGACATTTTATATTCCATCTCCCCAGTGTCCCATTGTCTGGAGAACACCGTAGCCACTACTCCAAAGAGAGACCAGACGTCTTTCGAAAAGTACATCCATTTAAAATATGATGAAGTCATTGATCCAGATTACAGTCATAAATAAAACCCATACAAAACAGACGTCAACAGCGTGATCAGAGGTTTTCATCTCCAAAGATCTAGTGCCGAGATTTTGACGTTAAGATTCGACCAGTAGAATTTATTAGATGGATGTCTGCAAGTCGCAAGTTAGTAAAAGTGTCACCAGTGATTTCCAAGACTTTTCACCCGTCAAGCTGGGCTTTGCTTCTGTTACAATGTCACTGGCCTGTTCTTGGCAATATGAATCGACTGCAACTCTAGCAAGTGATGTCTCTTCATCAATCGCTCATCCAGGAGCTTTAAAGCTGCTCTGCTTCATAAAGAGAACATGTATCTAGTTCTGTCTCTGACTCTCTCGGTCAAAATCAAAGAGGAATATAGCAGTATCAGAATTTTGTTAGATATCTTAAAATATCAATAGGATTTACTATTTGGCACGCAAAGAAGCAATATGTCTTTGAACACGCCAGTTGCTATGTAGACCGCGAAGAAGTCTGACGTCACACGGCAACATCGGTACAGCGTACAGAGGAAAATACATAGCATCATCAGGTAGATAAGGGGCCACTACTGACCTGTACGTTTTTCGTTCAGAAAATATAAGTAATACCCTCACGGTTTTCGCTGTCGCTTGTTATATTCTTCAGTCACTGTGTGAAAAAAAATAAGTTATAAGAATCCATCGGTAGAAAAAATCTCTTTGGAAATAATGCATGTTTTTCATTCCTTTATTTCATCAGTCCTGTTCCGGCCGTGTATTATGGTGTTGCTATATTACGGATATAATAATATCTAGAATTAGAAACCGAAAATAGGACATTTTCTCTCTTGCCTAGAACCTCTATTTGGTTGTTCTTCATATATATACCTTATGTTCCGTGTCCCTTCGGATCATGGTTATCCACAACATTCTATTCTTTGTAGCTTTCAGGAATTTTTACATAATTCTTATCTTGACACTCCCTGTTTCAACATCATTGTTCACAAGCTTGTTTGTCAGCTTGCTCTTTGGTTCCCCGTGTAATTTTAGCTTTCTCTATGTCTTGGAGGGGGTTACATTCCTGTAAGCTATATTTTCTCATTATGTGGCTCAAATATATTATTTCTGCTAAATAAATTATGTGCCTTATATAACACAGAAAAAGGTAGATTTATAAAATCTAAATGCATTCTCCGTCCAATGATTAGTAAAAACGCATTCCCGTTCCAATCACTATTGTAAAGGTGTTCTACTTCAACACAGTTTCTTGGGAAGATACATGGACATCTTTTCACCAAAGATTAATCAGTCAGTCATTTACGCGCCATACGTGATACACGTCGGGGGATCATGTCTCACTCGATTGATGACTGATTAGGCAGGACTTTCCCGCAGTAGGTTGTCATTTCATTCTGCGGTATACTGATTGCCAGCTAAGGTGATAGAAACTTTTCTGTTCTGCTATTCAATCCATAACTGGGGGAGAATAGATGGCTACATATCTTTCCGAAGAGTATTTGCGCGTAAGTGAATGTAATGAACTAGACTAGATTTCGAACTCAGCTATCCGAGAAAGATTAATCAGCAGAAGTAAATACTTCTTTTAGTTTATTTATCGTTTCTATTTAGAAATGAAACATATTTAAATATGACATGCTGTCGTGTTTCTTTTCTCTCAAAAGTTATAATTCAATTTGTTTGATCGTATTAACCATTTATAAAATTACGGCTGATTCCGGGCGTATTATCGTCGATATAATTACCACAATATTGCTGGCAATTTGTACGAATTATATGCATCAGAATAGTATGTTAAATATTTTGTACATTAACAGTACAGACATTTATAGAATCCACGAATCAGTTTACGAAATATTTCCAAAAATATAGACTTTTTAAAAGTATTTTTAATGCAAGTATTCATATTTAAAATGATTTATTGCTCTTCTTGTAGGAATATGGAATCTTTTTTCTCCTGAAGGGATTTGCCGGATATTTTATCATCACCAATATTTCTGACGTGTGTTCACTTTAAAATCATGCAAACGATTTGTAAGAATTCATTTTAATAAATGTGATTATTTATGGAGTCATGCGTGAAGATAAGGAATGCTCTCTTTGATGGGCGCATTTCGCAAATACCTGAAGTGGAAAACATTTACCAGAGGGAATACTTGTATTTGGAGATTCCAAAACCTATTGTAGATAATTCAAAAACCTTGGCAATAAAATATCATTTGAACGAAGTTAAGGGATTTTTTTCCTTGAATTGTTTAAACCAAGATCCTTTTTTTTTTCTAAGATAATTCTTTGGTCGCTGAGTTCCCCAATATTTCCTTATGGATGCTTTTCACATGTTGCATTTGTAAATGTGATCGGAATCCAACATTTTTTTTTATAAATTTTGAGTCTTTCTTTGGCATAAAATAAATTTCAGCACAACGGAAAAATTTAACCTAACATCAATGCATCCTTTTGAAATAAATTGTTTGATATTTTGAATAAAATTTTAAAATATAATATAATATATATATATATATAAATCGATAGTGAATATTTATCAGTTTTTAATATTTATATTTGTACATACATTTTTTTTAATTGTGTCCTCTTATTTGCTTAAAATATCTGTGTTATAATAATGATTTTAATTCAATATTCTATTAAAGGTGATAGTCTCATATATTTAACGATGCAAGAATTGTTAAAGGTCAGAAAATTCCCATACAATAAATTGGTAATGGTAGATGATTTTAATGAGTTACAGCAATTCCCTTCCAAAATGAACGTGGTTCTTTGTGGATTTCCTGGCTTCTTCATTATGTATTGTCCATTGCTTCGTTTTCTTGTGAGAATTCTTGCATAAAATACACTGTAGCTACATCTAGCCTAATTAGATTACCAAAGGCTACCACAGCTGTTTACAGAATTTCTATGAGGAAATTTGCTTTCCAGCTGGGGCGAAACTATTCTATTTTACCATATAATACCATGTGACAATTTCTCAGCAAGCCCGTCTGCTAAGGTCACTAGATAATTACTGCTCCTAGGCAACGAATCCAGAGTATCTATGCTTCTCCACCACACACGGAGGTAACATGTGGATTATACCACAAATAAGCCGATTTTCTTGTAGAGCGCACATTAGTACTTGTAAAAGATCAATATGCACAAAATGACATGGACCTTGGTGCTATCACGTGCATCTAAGTTTTTCCGAACATCATTGTCTACCAAAATGAGACTGTCGGAGTTAACCCCTTCTTAACTGTCCAAATTGTTTACTAGGGGACGCTCTCTCTACACATTAAATACTGGGCGATTTCTTGCCTTATGCTCTTTTTCATTTCTTCATTTTCAGCGAACACATCTACAATGTAAGCTCTCGCAGAAGATCGTGTTTTCCCATTTGTGGGAGGCTCCATGAACTTTATACACGCACACACGTACGTACGAACATTCATTAAAATACAAACTCTTTACGTTCACATACAAACACAAATGTTAATGTCTATGTCCATTGTAAAATTGTGTTGTTTAATACATATATTTGTTAATACATACATATATATATATATATATATATATATATATATATATATATATATATATATATATATATATATATATATATATATATGCTCTACTTTTGTATCGAGCTCTGTCTTTTTAAAAATAACAAAAATACTAAAGACCTTTGGATTATTTATCTAACGAGTTCTTTCCTATTTTCTATATATGTTCACACACATACACGCACACACACAATATATATATATATATATATATATATATATATATATATATATATATCGGTGTTGTTGGTTTTCTTACTCTTGTATTGGACTTTGTAATATTCTAGCACGAATAAACACACGTGTTCCTAATTTAACAACGCATAAACCACCTGTCCGTTATATGACCAAGCTTGCTATGTGTGTCCAAGATTTCAAACGGTGCCGCATATTGGCGTTGCTTCCTGTGTCAATAATATTACCTCTCATGTGGAAAGTCGAACCTATGTATAACGCTTGTAAGATAAAAATGCTTATCCATTTGTCACAGACTCAATTCTTACTTACAAATTCAGTGTTTTATCGTCATCTTACACATAAATATTCGAAAATGTGAATTAAAAATGCAAATGTTGACAAAAATCTGTGGACTATAATGGAGAAAAAAGAAAAAAAATATTTTAAAAATGTTGTTTATGAAATCTTTATTTGCTGTGACGATTGTAACGATTTTCTCGAATATATCAAAGAGAACTTCAAAAGAATTATTTCAAAATAGAATAAAATACATTAATTTTAGTGTGAAGGAGATCAATAACTCCGTAACCAGACAGAAATTTATGAGTTGTTTTGAAGTTTTCACAAAAGAATGTTTGATGTCAGTAATTAATATTCAACACTGTATTTAAAAACGAAATTTGAAAGGTATTTTGGCGTAAATTAAATTACCTATATATAATTAGGCGGGGGATTTTGTGACATTCCTCTGTACTTTTACTGTTGTATTGATTTTGTATAAGAAATAAATCAAATTCTAGAGACGTAAAATTTACACTATTATAATGCCATTTAACATTAAATCCCGGAAAACTTAGGCAAATTATTCTATATTTTACGTCAATTATTTGTCGATAATTTAAATTGAATCCTATTTTGAAAACTGTTATGGATTAAGTGAGCCCCGAAGGATAGTTCAAATATCGTACCTGCTCGTTATTTCTGTTTCTTAACTGACATTTTTAATAAAACCATGATTAAGATTTAATAACTACTGATGATAAAATAGATTATTTTAAAACATTATTTTCCTTGCAGACCATTTAATTTACCTTCAGTTGCAGTAAGCAATAAATGTTAAATATCGACTTATCACTAAAATGCGGGAAAACGGGAACATGCAATTTTTTAATAATTCTAATTAATATATATTTAATAGGAGTTTAATAACAATTAATTAAAATTCTTAATGTTCAAATATTTCTTCTACTTCTTCTATGATTTATTTTCTTCTTCTTCTTCTTCTTCTTCTTCTTCTTCTTCTTCTTCTTCTTCTTCTACGACTTATGTTTCTGCTTCTTCTACGTTTTATCTTCTTTTTCTGTTATTTTTCTTATATATCTTATATTTATTCCTCTTCTTCTATATCTTTTTTCTTCTTTTTCTTCTACGTCTTAGGTATCTTCTAAGTCTTATTTTTCCTCTTTTATGTATTTATATTTTCTTCTTTTTCTATGTCTTCTTCTTCCTCTCATCTTCTACGACTTATTTTTTGTTTTCTTTTTCTTCTTCGACTTACATGTCTTCTTCTACGTATTCTTCTTCTTCTACTTCTTCCTATTCTTTGTCTTATTTATCTTCTTCTACGTAATATTTTGTCTTCTTTCTTCTTCTTCTTCTTCTTCTTCTTCTTCTTCTCGCTTCTTCTTTTTCTTCTTCTTCTTCTTATACGTTTTTCTTCTTGTTCCCTGTTTTACGTTTCTTCTTCTACCTCTTATTTTTCATCTTCTTCTTCTACGTCTTACTTTCTTCTAATACTTCTACTTCTTCTATGTAGCATGATTCTTCAGCACATGATAAAACATGTCCCGCAACATCTCTCTTTCCTCGATCGCTTCAAGCAATGTGTTTCCCGTTACTCTCTTTCACAATCACTATTTTTTTCATTCATATACTCAATCACGTTAGATAAGTTCCTCACTGATTTCATCTGACTCTCTTTCTTTCAATATGTTCTTTCCATCTCAAATGCTCCAAAACCTCAATTTATCAATATGTGCTCCAGAAATGCCAACATTATGATTCTAAGTACAAGCGTTATTTTTCTATCCATCTTCCTTGAATCGTATTCACTTCCGATACCAGTTTATTTTTTCTTCATAGAAGCGGATAGTTATTTCATTCTGCTATTATTTTTTCCTTTTCACATCTGATTCGGTGTTCAAGGTAAGGCAAAATTCTCTTCTTAAATGTTCTCGAAAAGAAAGAAAAACGTTTATAACTTTCATTTATAGACACTTAAGGACGTTTTAATTGATTAAATGCTTGTTTGTTTTTTTTTTATTATTCACAAAATCACACAATCTAATATCATGTGGAAACTGCTAATAAGGTGACAAAATATTGTATTCTTCTTGCCACTTCCTCACAGACGATTTATTTCTTTTGTGCAACATCAAATATACACTTTTGTGACATATTTAATTGGGAATATTAATTGGTGAATACTCCTAAAATGTTTATTCCTCGCCCAACACACTGTAAATAATTTCACTCAAACGAAAATATTCGAAAGTGCTTAATGTAATGACGAGTTAATTGCTAAAGTTAGAACTAAGATTGAATGGTGAGAAACGTAATCTAGAATTAATTTCATATTTCTTTTCACAGTGTGTTGTCTATAGCATAATTCAGAATTTAACCCAATGGATGATTATAAATTTTTAAAAAAATAACATATTCGCCATTTCCTCGAGTACGAATTGCAAAACAGTATTACTTCTCTAGGAGCATTAAATATATTTGCTCGTTGCATACAGACAGTTTATATTTGTTAGCGGTATATCAAATCTTTATGGGTCATTTAATGCCGAAAATTAATTTTCTTGTCAGTATTAGTAATTTTATTTACAAAAAATTATATTACTGGTAATTTTTTCAAGAATGTATTTCAAATATTTTTTAATATAAAAATGCATTGCTGATATTTTCACTATAAAAATATAATTTTATATATTCACAATGTTTTGGCGCCACTTAGAGTTAGCCATTTACCCACAGCTAGTGGACTAACATGTGCTACCAACGCCGATCAGGTGAACCTGGAAACAACAGTAATTAAGTGGTGGTTCCACGCTCCTAAAAGTTTCCAGTCTTCAGCAGTTTATCGTTATACCCCGGACGACAGACACACTGAAAGCTCGTACATGTCAGCTCCGCGGTAAATTGTTTAAATATTTTGATAATGGGATATCTTTTAAGTGTTCAGCTAGAAGATTGTCTATTCTGAATGAAATATTTTGAAATTGTATCCACGTCAAATAATGAGTAATTTAATGTAAAATGTACGAATTCCAGCCAGATAGCTTTGAAACACAAGTTACCATAAGATCACCGAAGTTAGGCAACATCGAACCTGTTCAGCACCTCGATAAATTATCGCTTCCAGTTATCAGATGCTGTATGCTTGTATGTTCGATTTTTAATAGCTGACTTCTCTTAATTGTTAAACAGCGAACCGAGTTCCAATTACCGTTGGTTTCGTTATATTCACTTACTCTTGAGAAAGATATTAATCCATCTTTTGTCTTCTCATCTATGGGTTAATTATTAAAAGTTGTATCAGTAAATCATTATTATCTCTACCACCACCCAAAAATTCTTACAATCTAAATTTATTTTCTGACATTAAATAACCTGCAAATGGTTGATCAGCTGCAAAAAAAAAAGCGAATCAGTCAATCAATGTGAAATGTTCAATTGTCCACATCCGTTTCAAGGTTATTGGAAAAACTTTAAAAAATAGGGAATTTGGGTTCTACAGAATTCTTCTTTTGAGATGCACACAATGCGTCTAAACATCTTTACCAGTATTTTAACCATTAATACTAACTTTTCTTTTATCTATCTCATTGTTAATGTAATCTAAAAAAAATTTCACCTAGCGAAAATTACAGTTGTTATGACAAAAATGCGAAAACATGTTACCCGCGTAACCGAGGTATCGTTCCTGAGGAGGCTTTTCATTGTGATTTGAGATATATGAAAGGTGATGCCATTTAAGAACTACGCGAGCATGGAAAACACATCATGATCTGTATTACTAGTAAGTAAAACGAATAAGCCAAACATAACTTTGAAACCTGTTTTCTAAACAGTAAAAGGTTTTATTCTCCACCGTGTAAAACATAAGACTAAACTCTAAACTATAATCTATGCCTCCACCCACTGGTAAAGACGTTAATCCCTCAGGCACAAATCTACGCCCAGGTTGATAACTGGTCTATGGCTTCTTGACCGTATTGACTTGTATTTTCCCCTTTACCGTTCGGGTACGGAAAACCCTTCGTCTACGCTCACTCTGTTTAGACGGCAGGTCGATGCCGTTGAACAGGTTTGGCCTTCACAGTGCCAACGCGACTTCTTGGAGAAATGTGTGGTAATTTAATGTAGAACCAGTACATTTCCATATTCCAATTCTCCTGATTAAAGCAGGGTCGACCGCTTCTCTGCCAAAACGTAATACCACTAACGATACACATATTAACACATATATTTCACACTAAATGTAAAAGTAAACAGTTCGTCATCAAATGAACCTCTTAGTATTATTTCTTAAAATGAAAAATAGCAGAATACAATCAATAAATAGGAAACGAATAAAAATATAAAATTATCATCTTATACGTGATAATATTTATTTTTATTATTTTTGTTGATAAAAAAATTAAAAAGATAATAATAAACGACAAATGTAATTATTTACTGAAAATCCTTGAATTATTATTTTTAACTAAGTTTAAACTTACAATGATTTGGTGGAGGTTGAAGATGATTATATCGAACTATCCGCCCTTTATACACGATTGTGATAGTAAGGTCGTATCAAAAGGTCGAAGAAACCGCTAATCAGTCAATGAATATCTAATTAGAGTTGGTTCTTCAATAAAATCGCCATTTAGAAGGCTACGGATAACCAAATTCTATAATTCTAGAGAACAATGAAATGTTTAAAAATGAATATAAGGGATGAATTTTTGAAGGATGGTCGAGATTGATGATTTTTGGATGTATTCTACGCCTTTTAAGTCGGTACTTCAAATGACAGTCAACGAGAAACTGTACAGAACGAAGAAAACCGAAATAAAATCGCCGAGCGTATGAACATTATGTCAATGTGGTTAGTAGGAAATGAATAAGTTAACCATTAATATGATGCGTGTATCTGAAACTAAGTTGGAAAAATCTAAAACTTTAAAGCGTCGGAGACAGTCATATACAATAACGGTTGTAATATTGAAAGAGCTGTTAACTATGAGACCAAGATATGAGATTTATTCAGAGGTAGTCTCAATTCTCTGGAATAGTTATTGCATTTCGGGCGATCTTTTTTTTTATAAAACCACCTTTGTCGTATGAGAACAAATGACGACACCGTCTTCTTAGAAGACAAAGAAACAAATGTACGTATACACGTCGTAATTGATCTAATAAGACAAGCTTGTGAAACATTATATTACATCCAGGTGTCCAAAGTAATTGTCAGTGTGGAGGTCCCATTGAATAATTGATCTAGCGAAACAAGGTTACTAACCATTACATCACGTCGAAGTGTAAATCTCTATCTATAATAGGCAGGGTGTGTGCGTTTGTATAACGAATGCACGGCCGTAATTTTCGACGGATTTCCACCAAAATTTACATACACATGCTCCAAGTTTATGGGAAGGCCAATACCGACTTTGCATTTCCCAACTCCCATAATCGATTGTTTCATGCTTCTATGGCAGTTTTCATGTAGTTTGCGACCATTTTCTACTGGTCAGAGTGAGAGCCAATAGCTGACTGGCACGAATGTTAACTAGCATTCTAGCATGCAAAAAATTCGATAGCTGCATTCGTCACAAGTGGGAAAAATTTAAATCTGCATGGCACTTTACTCCAATTGGCTCATTCGCTTGCTTAAACTCAACGTTGATTCTGATTCCGCAGAACTGGGTTGGGTATGAAAAAGTATTTGTTGTTAACATTCTTTTTTCATTCGGTTTTTCCAGTTAAGAGTCCTTTCTTAAAGGTGATCGTTTTGTGTTCATTTTGTTTAGTTCTTTTTTCGTAACAGATTTAATATTTAGTATAGAGCTTAGAAAAAATTCGCAGTGTGAGATAGGCAAGATAGACAATGTAGAAACATCAGCACGGCAAGTTCACTCCTTTAAAGGCAAGGAAGGGCAAAAATATTTTAGGTTTAGTGATAGCGATTGCAGTATGAGTCGTACGAGTTTTGAATTAAGCACGGGTAACGCTGGGCCATGCTGCTAGTATTTTACTAAGCGTAGCCTAGCACTGACTCAAGGCTGAAAATGTGGATCACCCAGTGACGAACGAAATAACTACATAATCATAATTACTCTAGCGAGACAAGTTTGTTAGCCATTACACCATGCCAAATTTCGTTCCTTTACATGTAACAGGGATGCCGTTCTATAGACAATTGCTGAGAATAGCTTTGACGAAACAATGAGGAAATTTTAAGAAAAATAAGAACAAAAGCTTCAAAACGAAATACTTGTAACATTTGTGAAACATGCTGAGGAAAGGGGATTTGCAGAAATTGTCATCCACAAGACATATTAGAGTCAAGTTGAACAGAGAGATGGAATCAGCGAGTAAGATATCTGAGGAAATCTTGTAAATAGACGACACATGCACTAGGTGACTGTGAGAAAAACTGAGGGGAAACAATGAATTTAGAAATGCAAATGATAGATATGGCCGATAGGTAATATCGCGAATGTGTGTGAGTGCGATATCTTCATTCTTGGATACCTTTCTCTCTTTAGAAATGTCTTTAATTTCCACATGCATAGCATGCAATTTTATGTCCACGATCATCTCCCGCTTGTTACAGAACTCTCTTTGGAATGTCCAGACCATTCGTACACGTGCCTTCGTCTATGTTTCCTCAATTCCATAATCTGTCTCTTCTTCCCTACTGTTTCCCTTCCTCTCAAGTCTGATGTGTTCTTGATTGCATTTCTGATAATATAGACAAAGCAATCTCTTTAGATCCATTTGAAAACCTATTCGTGTTCGGTGACTTTAAAGCCCACCATTACATGTGGCTTAACGCTCAGTAGCGGACCACGGTTCAATTACGCAATCCTTCACGCACGTGGTTGACTTTCCTATACGCAGCCCTGACAGTAACACTTCCCTTATCGATCTCTGTTTTACCTCCATCTCTGACTTCTATACGCAGCTATGCCTGTTTGATAACTCTGATCACACGGTAGTGTCTGTTAACATCTCCTTCCACTTCCCCTCCAGCGTGGAATCTCTCACTAACAGAATATCTTTCTGTTATCAACGCGCATTCTGGGAGTCATTCCCTGATTTAATTAGAGTCGTCGATTTGAATGATTTTCATCCCATTAAAAAATTGCGTCTGATGAACCCCATCTCCACCCCAGGATAAAAACAGGCATCGAGATTTCATCCCAGCAAGAAAATATCAAGTTCAATCGGGCTCATCTGCTTCGGTCTCACTTGTTTGCTCAGCCGCTATAGCCCAGGGGATTCTCTACTAGAGTGTCATCTCTGATTGCAACAGACGTCTCTTTGTCTCTGTTCGTAATCTGTGCAAATGTGTCCTCACTGAATTAAAATTACTGTTTGGTGGTAGAATGAAACAACGTGTTGCATCTCGCAAGCTTGTTTCTAATGATTATTGGCAGCTCTGCAAGAATTTGCTGAACAACAGCACATACTCAATCCATCCTCTAATCAAACAATTCGATGTCCAATATCCACAGCTTAAATATTTTCCAGGAAATCCTCATCCAACACAATTTACAACTCATCCGGACTATCCTCACTTGATTTGCCACTTGGAATGGAGGATCTACTGAGTGAGATGGGCATAATCCTATCGATGCTATTGGATATCATTTTTAAATAAGACAAATGGTGGTGACGGGATACCAACCGTATGCCTAAAGAAATGTGCTCCTGAGCTTGATCCAGTTCTCTCAAACAATACAATATTGCCTCGCTGATTCTTGCCTTCCAGCCTGTTGGAGGTCCTCCCCTGTGCGTCCATGTTTTTTAAGAAAACTGGAGACACATCTGACCCATCGAACTACCGATCTATTAGTCTCCTAGCACACTTCATCAAAGACTTCGAGAATTTAACCAATGCCAATGTGGTTAAGCATCTTTCCTCCCACGACATACATTCCGACAAACCATACGGTTTGCCCTTTGCCCGGTCTAACGCTTACGGCTATAACTGAATATATATAACAAGCTCTTGACAGTAACGGAGAAGTTGGTGCTGTCGCTCTAAATATCTCGATCGCATTTGACAGGGTTTTGGCATGACGGCCTTCTATGTAAGCTTCAGTGATACGCTATTATAGGATGAATATTTGATTTCATTCAAGCATTCCTAACAAACCGTGAAAAGAAGGTCGACATGAATGGGTCCTCTTCCAGCTCTTTTCATACGGACGCTGGTGTGCCACAAGTCTCTATGCTAGGTCGTACACTGTTTGTGACCTTCGTCAATGATCTTCCTGACGTTATCAGTTCTCAAATAGGCATTTAAGTAAACGACACTACCATTTACTCCTGATTCATAGTATATCCAACATTACTTGCTCTCGTTGCCTGGGTCCGGAAATTGCTTTTAAATCTGAATCACTCCAAAGGGAAACTGCTCTAATTTAACCTCCATAGAGTAAACACTCTGACTGCGATCAGCAGGGTTGATGTTGTACTTCATGAGAGCGTCTCACTACATCATATTTGTCTCACGTTTTCTCTTGGTTTGAGGTGAAACGCCTACATTGAATCAATAATTGCAATCCATTGCAAAGAAACTTTGTTCTCTGTGTGGTGCCAGGAAGATTTTTTTTCTCGTCAGAGTCAATTTTACTCATCTTCAAATCTACCATTCTTCGAATACTGTTGGCATTGAAAACTCTTGAAGAATATGCTCTAATGCCTCCGCTGTTCAATATATCCGTTTTTTTTTGTTTTTACTAACATTCTCTGTAACCCCTTCTGTACTACTGGCTCTCTCGCCTAAGTTGCAGTGAAATATATATATATATATATATATATATATATATATATATATATATATATATATATATCAGTTCACCCCATATGTTCTGTCCGAATTTTAACTTTTTGTTAAAATGAACAAAATTTAAAGAGTATTTTATAATGTCTAATGGAACTGAACATTATTTTTTATATTTAGATGCATTTAAACTGATCAAATGTTATTTTAGAGAACAATAAAATTAAATTCTGTTTGATTAAAACCCTGCTAACATGGAAGTACCCAAGAATCATTTGAGGCACATAATGCTTTATAAGTTCAAGAAAGGAAACTCAGCAGCCGAAGCGGCTAGAAACATTCACTCAGTTTATAGAGAGGAATGTGTGAATGAAAGAACTTGCAGAAGATGTTTTGCAAAATTCAGAGGTGGAGATTTCACCCTTGAAAATGAAGATCGAACCGGACGTCCAGTTGAGTTTGATGAAAAGCTTCTTGAAGCAGCCCTTGAAGAAAATACTGCTTTATCAGTTGAGGGATTGGCAGTGGTTCTTAGTTCAAACCATACAACTGTTTATCGTCATCTTCAACAACATGGAAAAGTTCCTTAACTTGGAAAATGTGGGCCTCATGAATTGTCTGAAAGCAACCTCACATCCCGAGTTGACATCTGCTCTTCTTTCCATTCTCACCAACTTGTTTCACATTTTTTTGGATGAACTTGAGACTGGCGACGAATAATGCATCTTTTATCGAAATGTTAATCGTCGTAGACAGTGGCCTGGTAAAGGGGAAGGACCTCAGCCACAGCCGAGAAAGAAACTTCATCCACTTTGAATTCTTACCACGTAATGCAATATTTAATGCTCAAATATACTGTCAGCAATTAGCAATTAGAGCGTTTGAACCAAGCTTTGAGGAAAAAAACCCTGATCTAGTGAATCGAAAAGAAGTGATGTTTCTCCAGGACAATGCGCAACCCCACACAGCAAGAATCACTTCACAAAAGATCGAAGAACTTGGTTGGGAGAAAATTCCTCATCCACCTTATTCTCCCGATCTTGCTCCTTCAGACTTCCATGTGTTTCGTAGCTTACAGAGTCATTTGGAAGAAACAGCTTTTGTAACACAGGAAGAGGTTAAAACTGACATTTGCGAGTGCTTCGAATCATAACCAAAAGAATTTTACAGTAATGGAATTAGTAAGCTTGTTAATAGATGGAAGGAAGGCTTAGATAATCAGGGAAAATACATTGTTGATTGAATCTGTAATTAAATGTAACAATTGGTCACTTGTTTTCTTTATTAAAAATTCGGACAGAACTTATGGGATGACCTGATATATATATATGTATGTATATATATATATATATATATATATATATATATATATATATATATATATATATATTGTATATATTTTGGTGGCAATTTCTCATTGATGATTGTTTCAATTAAATAATATAGAAAAGGTTTGTCTATTTTAAGTAAGTTCCTTTCATATTGTCTGATAAGCATAACATTATCATTGAAAGACGAAAGGAAATGATAATGACAGTCTGTTTTTGTTGCATGAAAAATTTCAAGGCAACGACAAACTTTTCATGCAACAAAAACATAATTATTATTGTTTCGTCCGAGTATTGTTTGATATATTGAAATGGAAATTTCGACTTTAATAATGGATTATGTAATACGAAAGCTTAGATTGGATTTAAACAGGTATCAATATGGTGAATTCCTTTCGTCCTTCAATGATAATGTTATTAAGCTTATCAGACAATATGAAAGGAACATACTTAAAATAAATAGGCAAAACTTGTCTATATTATTTAATGAAACATGCATCAATATATATATATATATATATATATATATACATACATACTTACATATATATATATATATATATATATATATATATTATTATCAGTAGTAGTAGTAGTAGTAGTATTAGTAGTAGTATTAATACAAATAAACGGATTGCCACTTGGACGCGATTTATTTACGGAGATTCCGTCTACAAAACTCTCAATCATGAGTTTTGTAGACGTTCTCTCCAGGAGTACCTTAGTCCACTACTCTGAGGAAATCCGAAATTATATATATAATTTAATACTGGTGACATCATCGAACTGCGACAGTCTATTTCATTTTAAGTGCAATCTTCAGGCTGTATATATATATATATATATATATATATATATATATATATATATATATATATATATATATATATGCGTGTCTGTGTGCGCGTGTTTAAATCGATGTATATAATTTAGACTTGCTTGTTATAATCTCGAATTATTTAGAGTTATCCATTCTATCTTTTAAATGTTATTTCATTTTACTTAAAATGCAATTACATTATCGTCTTCCTTATTCAAAAAAATACTACGTTAATTCACGTTCTGAAATATTTCTTTTGACATTTAATAGAACATCCCCCTGTCACACCAAACAGATCATTCTGTAACTTTCGATATTTTTTATTTATTTTTTATTTTTCACTTTTATTAATCGTTGCATTAATTCCTCATTTCTTGGCCAATTCCCATCGTTTCTTCCAATCATGATTTTTTACGTCTTTTATTATTCCTTGTTCGTTGTTTTTTTTTTTAATATATTCCATTCTAAATTTTGTCTATGAATTTTCCTTTTTCTTTTTCTTTTTGTAACTCCTGCCTCTTCTTTTTTTTCTTTTCCTTCTTTCCATTTTACTCTACTTCCATCAGCTCTTCTCTCCTATTTTCCAGTATCTTAGATCTTTATATTCTGGTTCAGTTTAGTTTTCTATTTTTATGCCTTTTCCAATTTCTATTCTGTTCTTTTGTTTCTTGTCTCCTTTTTCCGTGTGTATATATTTTGATCCATCCGTTTTTGCTTATGATATCAATTCCATTCTTTGTAATATTCTCCTTTCCTTTCTTTTCCCTACTATCATTTTCGGCAGACCGGTCCCTTCTTTCTTTCTTCCTCATATATTCCCTTCTTTATTTCCCCGTGCTGCCATCTTTCCAATCTTATATTCTACCATTTTTTTTTGTTTTTACCCCTTCTTCCTTATATCTTTCTTTTTTTCTACTCATCGTCATTCCTTCCAATCTTCTTTCTGCCTCTTCAGATTTATTTTTCAATCCATCTTTTCTTCCTTACTTTATATTGTTCTTCGTCCCTTCTGTCTCTACTTCATTCAATCGTGACTTCCTTCTTCTTTTTTGTTCTTTATATTTTACTTCATTCATGTACACCTCTCTCCCTCCCTTCCATCCTTACTCGCTTCCTTCCTCCCTTCTTTCCTTACTCCCTTCCTTCCAATCTTCCTTCCAACCTTCCTTACTCCCTTCCTTCCTTCCTTCCTTCTTGCAACCTTCGTTACTCCCTTCCTTCCTACCTTCCTTACACCCTTCTTTCCAACCTTCCTTACCCACTTCCTTCCTTACTCCCTTCTTTCCAACCTTCCTTACTCCATTCCTTCCTTCCTTCCTTCCTTCCTACCTAACTTCCTTCCTACCTTCTTTACTCCATTCCTTCTTTACTCCATTCCTTCTTTCAACCTTCCTTACTCCCTTCCTTTCTTACTCCCTTCCTTCCTTCCTTCCTTACTCACTTCCTTTCTTCCTTCTTTCCTTACTCACTTCCCTTCCAACCTTCCTTAATCCATTCTTTCCTTCCTACCTTCTTTACTCCATTCCTTCCTTCCAACCTTTCTTATTCTCTTCCTACCTTCCTCCTTACCTTCCTTACTCCCTTCCTTCCTTCCTTCCTTCCTTCCTTCCTTCCTTCCTTCCTTCCTTCCTTCCTACCTAACTTCTTTCCTACCTTCTTTACTCAATTCCTTCCTTCCAACCTTACTCTCTTCCTCCCTTCCTTCTTACCTTCCTTACTCCCTTCCTTCCAACATTCCTTCCTTCCTTCCTTCCTTCTTTCCTTCCTTACTACCTTCCTTCTTTCCTTCCTTCCTTCCTTACTCTCATCCTTCCTTCCTTCCTTCCTTACTCCCTTCATTCTTTACTACATTCCTTCTTTCCTTCCTTACTCCCATCCTTCCTTACTCTTTTCCTTACTACCTTCCTTCCTTCCTTCCTTCCTTCCTTACTCCGTTCCTTCCTTACTTCCTTACTCCCTTTCTTCCTTCCTTCCTTCCTATCTTCCTACCTTCCTTACACCCATCCTTCCTTCCTGTCTTCCTTCCTTCCTTACTCCCTTCCTTCCTTCCTTACTTCCTTCCTTCCTACCTCCTTACACCCATCCTTCCTTCCTTCCTTCGTACATTTTCTTTTCATCTCTTTCTTTGTTTCATTTTTCATTAGAAGCACATCATTTCCTTGTATTCAATTTTCTTTCTCTTCATTAATATGTCGGCTCTTTTAGTTTACTCATTTCTTATCTTTCTACTTTTTCTACTCACGAATTTACTTTGTATTTATTCACATCACATCTTTCATCTTTTCTCTTTTGATTTTTAAGCCGTTTACTTCTTTTCCTTTCCTGTCCCGACGTCCGATTCTTCGTTCGTTCTTTCTTTCTTTTTTTCTTTATTTTCGTACTCCTTTTCCTCTAAATAATTACATTTACAATATCACACTTTCCCTGACACTTGTTCTTAATAATCATCTTATTAAAATTTTTGATACCAACTGCCTTCCTTTTTATGAGATTTCTTTTAATATTAGGTTGGTGCAAAAATAATATCGTTTTTTGACGTTAATATTTCAGCTATTTCAACTGTGCTTTTTATTGTCTTCATTCGATTCTAAAAGTCAGCTTTCTATATTTTAAAAATAAACAAATTTATAGATAAACCAAATAATAATTTGTTTTCTGACTCACATAGCCGTTCAACTTTGATGGAAATGTTATTTCAGTCTCACCTGTTTTAAATCGCAGAACGAACGCTGCAAATCAACCTTAAACGAGAATCAAATAAGATTAGTTTGAATTTTATTTCCTTTATTTGAACCGTTTCAATTTATTTAGAATCGCCTGTTTTTTTTTTCTAGATTTTTTATTGCCAACGATCCGACAGATTTCATGTTCATTTCGTTATCGATTCTTGAATCAAATCAAGCTGCAAAATAAAATAATTTTTGCAGATTTATTTACTTTTCAATATATTTAGATCAGCTAATTAAATATATAAAAATCTTCTCGACGAGTTAGGAACATTGATTGTTTAAAAGTAGCAGTTTCTCTCACTTATCTGTAAATTGATCAGGCATTGAAATATAATTTTAAAAAGTTGTATCTGTTGTCAATGAAATTATTAAAACGTTGAAATTATTTTCCGCCGTATTTAGACAAATAGATAAATATATATTCAGTTAATAACATATTTCAGGGCATATTATCAGATCAGTTTCATATTATCAGTAAATGGAATTTAGCAGAATCTTCAGTTTATGAATATGCACAAAGTGTATGGAAGCCATGTTTTGAGGTTAGCCTGTTCCGCTATACAAACAGGAAAAAGCGCCGGCCATAAAATTAGGTTCTTTCTTTAAAAGCTTTAGAAGGTAAATAGTGAAAACTAGAAAAAAATAAAACATGTAATAAACATTTTATATAAAATTTTAAAAAAATATCCTAAAACTTTCTTTGAGGTGATATTTTATCTTGGAAGCAATGCTTCTTCAGTTTCCTCTATGACAGGGAGAAATACACATAACATGTATTTTTGTTGCACGCGTCTCTTATTGAACTTTTTTTTTCTCTTCTTGGATATATTACCAATCTATATGCATGAACCTTGCGCATATCGTAGCCAGAAGTTTTAAGAAGAGAAAACTCAAACAAAAGCCAGCCTGACCTAATACTATATGTAATACATTAATTTCTCGCGAATAAATTCCATACTCTTCTACACTGACACAAGACGCGAGCAAAAACCATAACATCCGAGGATGGAAGTCTCTGTTGAAGTCATATGTGTGCATCATTTATCTTCTTTTTCTATGTCGTGTGTCTCTTCCCGAGGCTGGCGATCATGGCTCTCCACAATTCCCTGTCTTTTATATCTCTTAATAAATTTTGCAATTTTGTAATGTCTCCGATATCCTGTTTCGCTATCGATTTACTCAAATTCGCTTGGTAGGTTACGTTAAATTTTCCTCTCACCCTCTTGCTTTCAATCGGTCCTGGGAGTATAGAATTTCCTAAACCCTTTCTTCATTATCTGGTCAAACGTACCTTTCTCATCTTAAAAATTAAAATCGTTTTAATTTCCAATGGTATTTTCAGCATCCTTCTGTAGAACCATATTTCTCATGCATCGTGTTACTTCTTCATCTGTGATTATATTGTCAAGCATTTATTCCCATGTACGAAGACTGATACAATGTAATATTTCAGTAGTCTTTCATTTGTTTCTAACGACATCTTCCTCTCTCTTAATATATTGCTTAGCATTTGGAAGACATTATTTGCTATCCCAATGCGATTTGAGGTATGAGAGTCACACTTTATCTTTTAATCCAATTTTAACAGTTTTGTTCACCATTGCAGTAGCCAGGTATCGCAACACTTTGGGTTAAGTAACTGGATCCAACCAACGTGTTTATCCACTTCACCAGGTGTCTTTGTAAATTGTGATTTCAATAACTGGGTACTGCAGAGTGAAGAAACGCGGCACGTGGTACTAGAACAATCTCCCCAGGGAACGAAATAATGGACTCAGTTCGAAATTCAAATCACCTGAAGAAGGCCAGAGTGTGTAACGACTGAAACGTTGTGAATATGGCAAGAAAAATGAGGACAATTGCCCGAACAATGTAAATAATGTAAATAATCTAATAGTGTGTAAGGAAGGGATGTGTCTTTTCATCAGATTTATTCAATCTTTACAGTAAGGTGATTTTGAGACAATTATAATTCATGAATGGTGGCATCAATATTTACATTAGATATGCAAATGACATAGTGTTGATAGCAGACATAGAAATTAAAATACTATAAATTCTAAATGATGATTGTAAATGAAAACTTTACCAGAAAATGCAATGTAAAAGACAAAATGAATGGATGTCTGCCAAAGAAACCACTATCAAATGAGTGAATAGAAGATGCCAAAATCAAGAGAGTACAAACATTTAAATACCTAGGACGTGTTTCAAAAGGACGGAAAATTTCGAAGATACATTGGAATGTCGAATGTTGTCTTCCAGAAGCTAAGCAATATATTAAGATACGGAAAAATACAGTTGAAATTATTTACATTTTTCGGATATTTGTCATCGTCTTTATTGTCTTGTTCTTCACCGGATTGGAATTTCGAACTAAAACCTTTATCTCGTCCAGTAGGGGTAGACAGTTCTTTTTCCACGTGCCATGTCTCAGTTATCTCTCTTTAACTCAACTCTTCAAGTTTTTTGTCCACCACTGCCGTAGCCATGTATTGAACTCACGACTCTTTGGAGAATTGTTATCCAATTAATATAGCGATGTTCCTCTTATAGCGATAATCTGGGCAACTTGCATGTTGGTGTTACCTGGGACACGTTCAGTAAAATTGTCCATTCCTTTTCTCACGAGCTCCGATTACTATTCGTACAGTCACAAACTTGATTCCCCACATCCTGTTCATCTCGATCTCCAGGTCCTTGTATTTGGAGAATTTATAGATAATTTTGATGGAGTTTTTTTTTATCTTAGATGGTACTGCTATGTCAATAAGCATACGCTTCCTGAATTATTGTCATTTATTATGATATCAGATCTTTTGGCTTTTATTTTCCTCTCAGCTTGAATTGAAATGTCCCAGAGGATAGTTACATCGTTATTTTGGGTAACTGTGTCTGGTTGGTTCGTATACTAGCTCTCAGTAGTTTCAAATTGGTGCCTCTTGCATATCTTCCATTGCACATATGCACCTAACTTGTTATAGGATTAAAGTGATTTTATCAAGGAAGTTGTATGTCTTCTCGGTTATGATAGAAGTGAGGATCTTGTACAGTGTTGGTAGGCAAGAGATGGACCTATAGGTCTACGCCTTCTACGTCTCTTCTGTTTTGAGAGTAGGCATGTTATTCCACACCTGAGCCATTATGGAAATTTTTCTGGGTTTATGATTATATCATTGTATGCCCAGGCGAGATCTTGGTGGGTGCTAGAGAGGTTTTTATCCAAACATTGGCTAGTCTAGTCCTAGGGGCTTTCCATTTTTGCTTTTGCAGATGGTAGCGGATTTTTCAGTAATATAAATAACCGTATATTTTTGTCATTCTATATGTGTGTGGTGTTCCCATTTTTGCATGTTCCATGTAGCTTTTTACTTGCGCAGTCTGGAGTATTCCCACATCTGTTTCTTTTTTCATAACGCCTGCTTTTCTGTGCCTTCGCTTGAATTTGTTGTTTAACTTGCCGTACCTCAATATTATAGTTTATGTCAAGCCTTCGTTTCCGATGTCTCCTTTTTCATTCTTTCATTTTGGAGCCCTTGTCTACTTCACTTAGAAATGACAACCTTCCTCGTAATTTATTTATTTCAGTTTCTATTTCTTCATCCCAGACTGGAATTGTTCTTTTCGTTTACGTTGTGTTTTTAATTTTTCACCTAGTATTCCTGTGATCGTTACCGAGGCCGCGTAAATAATTAGGAGTAATTTCTGTAAGGTTCATCGGTCTTTCCAATTTGTGCATTATTTGTGCATTATTTTTCTAATTGTTTGGTTAGCGAGATGGATGGCTTCATTCACCTAAAGCTTCTTTATTATTTTTGGAATCGTTGACTTTTCCGCGAAATGCATTTCTTTTACATTATCCCATTCATACTCGAAGTTTGTTTTTTTTGTTTTTTTTTTATCATCTCCGTTTCTCTTATATATTCGTCATTATCTTCCTTTGTTTGCTTGTGTACCTCAGTGGAAGTGTTACAACTAGTTTCTATTTGTTCCTCTGCAAGTGTCTCCTCTGGGTTGATCGCATTCACTTTTAATTTATTTTTCATGTTTTCTCGGATGCTTTCGAGTTCTATATCAGACATTCTTTCTTTCTTGATGATGTCACGCCTGGCATTGGCTAGTTTGTTGGCATTGATGTGTAGACTCTATGAGAGATTTTTTTTCTCGTCAAATATTATAGGCGTTTTGGTCGTTGGTCTCATTACTTCAATATACTCTTCCTAGACTATTTATTTATTGTTCTTTTGGTGGGTTTTTCTTTTAATGAATATGGAGAGTCTGCATATTATTATTATTATTATTATTATTATTATTATTATTATTATTATTGTTGTTGTTATTATTATTATTATTATTTCCATAGATCACTGCTGTATATACATTTCCATCCGGGTCCCAAACTGTAACCTAATGGCAGAAGTGGCTTCTTGATATTTTTCACCGATCATTTAAAAATACAGTATTATTATTATTATTATTATTGTGTGTTACCATCTTCGAGAGACCAATTTTAAGTACTTAATTACCGAGACCCTCTGGGGTCTATGAGTAAAATGTGCACTACAAGAGAATTATTTTTGCACATTTGGGACATTTCGTTTTGATACAGTGGGTTTTGCGGATGTTATGTGCAAACCATTCCTTTGTAGGTCTGACATGTAGATATTTCCACTCAAATGATTTTCAGTGCCCCTTTTTCCTAATAAAACATTATTATTATTATTATTATTATTATTATTATTATTATTATTATTATTATTATTATTTGTATTTCTGCTTATCTCCTTGTGAGAGTAACGCCACGGGCAGGACCTGTCTATTTCAGCCAGTACTCAATGAAAAAAGATAAGAATAAAAAAAGAAACGCCGATGGAACTACTCAGATATTGAGACGATGGACATGTATACCTTGAACTTCCACTTTAAACTCGATTTACTGCTGCATTCTTTACCAGTGTGCGTACGCAGACATACCGATTTCAAAATCTCACGTCTCATTCGAAAAATAAAATGCACACAAACAAACGATGGGAACATAGAATTTTAGATTTTTAATTAATTTCCAGTGTTTCAGACGAATCACTCACACACAAACAAATAATTGCAAAAAATAAAAGAAACACTCTAGACATATTTGTAATGACGTACACGCAAACGCAGGGACGAGCATTCACTTTTATATTTGTAATTATTCTTCACTCTTTCGATCAGGAAAAAAAACGCATATATAGTGACATGCATACACACATGGACTCCCACAAAACCTTCATCATGTGTGTGAATTTGCGCTTCAGAATTTGCATCTTTGCATGAAAAAAATATGCTTATTTTTGAAATCAACAAGCTTTTATGTAAAAGTTTTTGATACAAAATTTACTTAAGGGCACTTCCACGCGGTGTAAATACTTATTCGGCTTGTCTTGTGATAATTTACGCTTGTATTGAATACTCAATGGGTACTCCATAATTTCAACCTTGTACCACAATTAATCTTAGTATTGTTGCTCAGTGAAGATTATATTTAAAATACTTTATATCAGCAATAAAAACCAATTTAATAATTTTTCTCCAAACACATGCAATCATATTTGGCGAGATAATCCTTTATAATTTTAATTATTTTAATGGAAATGTTTCATTTTATTCTTGACCTTTCTTTTATGTCATCATTTTTTTGTTTGTTACCTTTTAGTACAGCTATAAAATATTTTCTTAAATTTATACTTGATCTCATCAGAGATATATCGAATAAAAACATTTGACGAGATATGAATTAACATTTATTACCACATAACAATGAAGCTTTTATCCGGAGATTCAGTGACACAGAGCATCGGAAATACAAATACATATAACAAAACTTGAAACATATATCTATACTTTAATTCATTCGAATTTATTTACGTGACATATTTTACTCTGTAGAGGATTGTGTGGGTTTGAGTGTTGTTAAATTAGAAAAACGTGCGTTTATTTTCTGCTAGAAGGTCCAGCTACAAGAAAATGGCGAACTCAAATTTAGTCCAACCGAAGGTGAAAGAAACAAACAAGTAAAACCGATATATATATATATATATATATATATATATATATATATATATATATATATATATATATATATATATATATATATATAAGTTTTTTGTGGTACACAATTTAACAATAGCTAGGAAACGAACAATTTTATAAGACATTTTTAAAAGAAAAATGTAAAAAAAAAACGGTTTCGTTCCCGAACTTATGAAGTTTATTCTTCTGGGAATTGAAAATTGATAAAAGCGTGTATATTAACTTCACGAATGGAATAGAATAGAATAGGAAAACAAATGAATTTCAAGAAACTAGAGTCCAATAACATTCACACCCATTAAGCATTCCCTCTATTTACAAAGGGAAGGCTCATAGGATCTGATATAAAAGGACTCTAGAACCTTGGGGTGAAATGTGGAGTGGGACCTAGATGAACTTAATAATCGGCCCGCACTAAAATTAACACACATTTCCTACTATTTATTATATGCTCAGCAATTCTTGAAATTCCTTTTTTTTTTCTCTTCCATTCTATTCCATTCGTTAATTTAATTTATAAATTTTCTATTCCCAGAACAATAATATAAGTTCTTGATAAGTTCTGGGACGAAACCGGTTGTTTTCCTTTTTTAGCATTTTCTTTTAAAAATGTCTCATAAAATTGGTCTTTTCCTATCTATCTATCTATCTATATATATATATATATATATATATATATATATATATATATATATATATATATATATATATATATATATATATCAACAAATATATGTATTAAACAACACAATTTTAGAATGGACAAAGACATGTGCCTGTTAACATTTGGTGAATATTCGTATGTACGTGTATTTGTGTAAAATGTTCATGGCGTCTTCCCACAAGTGGAGAGACGTTATCTTCTAAGATAGCTTACATTGTAGAGGTGTTCGCTGAAATGAAGAAATGTAAAAGAGAACGAGGAGAGAATTTGCCCAGCATTTATAGAATAGGGAGAGAGACACCTAGTGAACAATTAGGGAATTAAGGAGTAGCTAACTCCGAGAACTCTCCAAACAAACGAATGAAAATAAGACCGAGAAAACTGAAGACAAGTGATTAAAAAAAATATTCAGCATTCCTTAACCGAGCAGCAAGTGCACTTTGGTCTCAAATTTAAATAAAGTTTCTCTTAAAATACTTTTTTAAGGAAAAAGGTTTCCCAAGTTACAGTTATTTCCTTTTTAGTATGAATAGAGTGTAGAACGCCCAGTTATTGATAATGTCATTATTTTCCCTTCAAGTTACATGTTGTATCTATTTAAATTGGTGCAGTCTTTGAAAATCCTCACGTGATGCTATATTTGTTTTTTTGGCACTATTTTTTATTTATTATTCTGTAGCGCCAGTCGATAACTTTCGAAATAGGAAGATCCTCGCTAAGACCTATATGTGTTATTTGCACGAAGCTATTTTTACCCACAGTTAATTTATCTACATAGAAGCCTAGCGCTGACGAACCTATTTAAGAAAAAATAGTCGAATTTCATTGGCTAATATTTTGTAGAAGAAATATCACTGAATTTAAACGCACATTTGAGTGTTGCTAGCCAAATGACATGAGTGAAATTTACTTACTATGAAAACCATAAAGGCAATTGCTATAGTAGCAAGGCTGTGATTTTAATCTCTATGAGTGTACAGTAACATACCTACAGTATCAGTTAAAATTTAGAATATAATTTAATAGACTAATACTCTATTTTCCAAGTCAAGAATGTAACATGTTTGAAGAATATACGAATTTATCGTAAGATATTAGCTAATTGAGTCACTATGTCCAACCAAATGCAATCCAATTTTGTTAGGAATACGCCGGAAGATGTTCTACATATAACAGCGCACGGATTCAAACAATACTCCTATCTTTTACTTCTTCCAATTGACTTATTATTGTTCAGTTCTGTTAATTTAATCTGCGCCCTTTTCTTCCTGTCGAATCATTGCCACACTTCAGATTGTAGCAACCATGCCCAGAAAACCTCTTTCAGAATCCAACCCGTGCCACTGCTAAAAAAAGTCACTTCGACCGATATTGATTTACAGTCAGTCAGCATTGATTTCCTGAAATCAATTGGAAACTCTTGAAGTGGCAAATCGGCTTGTTTGTCCCGCTTTCCACGCCGTTGAATTAATTGCATTTCAAAGTATAATTTGAAAAGCTCGAGGTATAAAAGAAACCCAGGTCAACAACGTGCCCTTTAGTAGTTTTGAGCTATTCATATTGAACTTTAGACTTGAGAGTACATTGTCCTTATTTCAGGAGAGATTCTGTGTAGCCATTTTTACACAGGATGCTTGCTTGAAAGCGACGATCATATATTGTGTTAAAGAATTAAAAACAACTTGTAGGATTTTTTTATAAATTCTAAAAGCAGAACAATATTATTGCAGAACTTCATCTGAACTGTTATTTGCGCCCTGTTTCTTCAAAACGTGATTAATCATGACTCTCTACGACTTCCTATCCATTGTAGCTCTTAGTACGTTTTGTATTTTCCTATAAATAGCACTTCTTGTTCAATCCTTTTCTTATAATTTTTACAAAGTTTCCCTCTGTCACTCAGTATAGTGTAAAATTCTCGTAGCTTTCTTTTCTTATTATATGTTCTAGAAATAGCAATGTTTTCTCAGACGCTAAGATCTAGAATCGATAAATCTTTAAAACTTCAATATTGCTCACATGTTCTGTCCATGAGATTGTCGCCATGTTTCTGTAAGACGACATTTCTCTTATTTCAAATTTCGTCTGATTGTGTGAGAATATTGTCCAGTATCCACTGACAAATAATAGAACTGATATTATGCAGAGAAGGCACGGTGGTGTAATGAATAGCGGCTCAGAGAGAAATCGGAGAGCCGAGTTCGAATTCCAGTCATATCCATTACATTCACTTACGTGCTAATACTCTTGGGAAAGTCATGAATCCCCCTCTTTTCCTGCAACTAAATAGCAGAACAGACCGGGTTTTATAGGCTTGGATGGCTACTGCAGAAACAAATGGCAAACTCCTGCGAGGAACATATGCCTAGTCAGTCATGTATCGAAAGATACATGGCCGTCTAAGCGTATATCGCGCATGGCAAATAACTACAAATATTTTTTTTTTGTTTTCTTTTCTATTAGTTTTAACGAAATTTTATATTTTCTTAAGACTTGGAAGTTTATTCCAATACTCATTTTTATTTCGATGTCGGATTTTCTTTCGTTTGTAAAAAAATCATCCCTATATATTTATTTATTCATTATTATTTGATTTTGGTTTTTCCAATCCGTAGTTCACATCTTGGGGTATGTTCTTTTGCTGCCATCCATACGTCTGTCTTTTCTTTTACTGCTTTTCGTCTTGTCTTTTCGGTTTTCTCTCCGCGTCTTCTATCAACATCCTGTCATCTGCGCCTGCAATATTGTTAATCACAAATTCTACAAGGACTTCTTATTTTCACAGAATGTTTTTTTTTCTGTAATGTCTGAATATGTCTGGTGAGAAGATAGAACATTGCCTCCATCTATTAATTCTTTCTATACCGTTTACCTCTCGTTTTATGCGTTGTTTGTGAGTTGTAATATTAACAACTTCATATTTATTTGAAAGTTTAAAAATAATTCTCGTGACTTAAAGTCAGAAGTGGTGAAACAGGTATATCAAACTGAAATATTTTTTATTCATTACCTGAGGTCTACATTTTTTTTAATTTTAAATAGTGTATAGGCTGACTTATCAAATGTCTCCTGATTGGAATGAATCATCGCTATCTTAGTAAATACATAATAAATCATTTATTAAATGAAAATAATACAAAATAAAATAAAAATGTTTACTGAAGAAAATATATGACAAAGTGGAAAAGGGTTTCTTGTGAGGCGTTTCGTCATTTAAGTCTTCCTCTGTGTAAATGTGCTATGTTGTTGCGAGTATACATGCATACGAACAATGGATGCTGTGAATTTTAAACTTTTAAACTTAATATTTTGTTTTTATGTAGCCGATTTCATTTAGATACTTTTTCTTCTTTTTTTCCCATCACATTTGCATTAGATATCCCACATTGTGATAACAGAATATCTGCCAGGAAAGGTGAAATGTTGTATGGGCCACGGCGAACATTTACTGTATCTGAGCTTGGAGTCAATGCACTCTCTAGAGTTTTTAGTCGTAGCGAATTGTTTTTTTTTTCTTTAATCAGAATTGCATTTATATATCAAATGTGTTGGCAACCGACTTATTTGATGCATTATTTTGTTTATATAATGTTCTATTTAGATTTACTGAGGATTCTCTCATGTTATTTTGCGACAATTGTTACAGCAATCAAGTAAATTAAGCCTTCAAAATCCAATTTTTTTGTTTTGTTTAGTATTTTTTTTTAAATAATGAAAACATATATTGTCCTACCAACTAACTCTATCATCTCAACAACTGAAAGGAATCTATTTATTCTCAACATCAAAATTCATCACACTACTACATGTAAAATAATATAGGTTTTGTCAATACGAAATAAGCTTAAAGGAAATAATTATGCGCGTCACAAGAAAACATTTCCAGTTGGACATACATTTTTCCAAATATGATTCCTTATATAAAATATATAGCGTCATCTCGTAGAGAGAGAGAGACAAGGGGAGAGAGAGAGAGAAAAAGAGAGAGAGAGAGGAAGAGAGAGAGAGAGAGTACGAATAGGAATCCGACGAGATCATAAAAAAATATCTTTATTATATTATTTACTTCGGTAATGCTTCGCTAGAGTCCAAAATATAAATTATAAAAATGCTAAAAAGTAAAGAGACGCAGATTAATTTTGTGTTAGGCTATTTCTTATTGGTTAGATACCTGTCCCGTGTAAGGAAGTAACAGAAAATTTTCAAATATGAGGGTCAATCATTCTCGAGACTAATGTGTGTAAAAGTTAGTGAGATGCAGTAAGATGTTTTGAGTGGATAAGTTTCACATGTGAATTAACAGATAATATTCAAATAAGTGTGTAAAAGTTAGTGAGACGCTACAGGATGTTTTGAAAATTTTGTTTAGTTAGATTTTTCAAGGTATTATGATATTTTTGATAAGGCTGGAATTGGTGAAATTAGATTTATGTTTTACATTGTTGCGGTGTAAGTCAAGATAATTTGAATGTTTATCTAACTGCAGATTTCTTTTGTGTTCCTACATGTGTGTCTTTATATCACGGGATGTCTCCCCAATATAGAAGTTATTGCACTACAGATATTGTATTTGACACCCTCCGGCATTTGAATTGGTTCATTTTAAATTTTTGATCATCCTGATTATATCTCCGATAGTTTGGGAGGTGGTTCTATGAATTCTTGTACAAGAATGTCTAATTCATTTGTTAGTATATTTGAAGTGTTGGAGCGTAGGATTATGAATTATGTATTCTTTTTGTTGGGATAAATTTTTTGTATGGTTTATAGATTTTATGGTCTCGTTTTTTTGCGTTTAAGAAGAAATGTTACGGGTAGTGTAAACGTTTGATGAGCTCTCAATATAATCCCACTTATCATTAATATATTCAGGGCTATATAACCTGAGGACTCTAAAAGGTAAAATTCTATGATTATTCCAGATTTTATTCCTTAAGGAACACAAATGAGATTTGCGATTATATAAACGTTCAATTTCTCTCGTCTTACACCACATCAATGTAGTATATAAATGTAATTGCATCAATGCCAGCCTTATCAAAAAAGAACACAGCCTTGTAAATTACCGACATTTAACACTCATTTAAAACAACATTAAAACCACATTTTTCTAGAAAAATATTATTTCTGAATCTAACTTACCTCTTCCAAATACCAAAAAAATTAATATATATATATATATATATATATATATATATATATATATATATATATATAATGAAAAATATAACCAAACAAATATTTTGAAAATATCCTGTAGCGTCTCACACTTTAACATCGATTCTTACTCTACATTTAATATTATCTGATACTTCATTACACATAACACGTATCTACTCAAAATACCTATTACATCTTACTAACCTTTACACACTTCAAGGTCGAGATATAATCAATAAGATATATCCACAAACACACACACATACACACAACCACACACCCAAACACACATATATTTTTTCAGGCATTTTTTTATGTTTATACAATCTATTTATCGATACAAATATTTAAGTAAATGCTCTGCTTATAATAAATTCAGGCTAGTAAATGTCGTTAATACTGTTTATTATAAACAGGGCATATGCTGAAATATTTGTGTCTATAAAAAGAACATATAAAAAAAATGTCTTAAAATAATAGTCGGACTTTGACCATTTCATAATATATATATATATATATATATATATATATATATATATATATGTATGTGTATCCAGATGTAAACAAATGACGTCAATAGCCCGACAACTATTTTAAGACATTTTATGTTTATACATTCATTTTTTTTATAGATACCAATATTTAAGTAAATGCTGTGTTTATAAAAACAGTATTAATAAAATTTATCGGCCTGAACGTCCGAGAAATTTTCATTTCAGTTGCAAAACACAGGGTCACAATGTGCTATCCGTATTCGGAAATTAAAAACATCTCTATAATACACTAAAACGTATACATAATGCACACACTAAATTAAGCTGAAAAATCGAATCATCCTTGATAATTACTAAAGGTGTAGTTGAAAGTACTCGGAACAATAAAACATTTGGACAGTTTTTATACACTCTTTGTCCAGAAAAGAAAGTTCTTGTTCGAACCTAAGAAAAATTAAATAAAATACTTAACCGTATTACTTTGTCTGTCGTTTTTAATGAGACATGCATGCATATCTATCTATCGATATATATATATATATATATATATATATGTGTGTGTGTGTGTGTGTGTATGTGTGTGTGTGTGTGTGTGTGTGTGTGTTTCGACATTACAATAATGTGTGCATATCCGATCTTACCATTTTCGTGGACTATCCTACGGTGGTTACAGGCTGTTCTGTGGCATCTTTCCTTCTCATACATATTAGAGAATTGGATATGGTGGGTTATGCACACCACATGTTCAGGTGTGTACCAAGGCATGCTATTCGGCTTTTTTGTAAATTTTTTGTGGGCGATAAAACATTCTATGCAGGAAATAATCTATTTTAAAATGAGGAAGGCTGTTCAGGATACAACATTTTTCAATAAGTATGAAAGTGACGCTTTTGCGATCGACGTCTATAAGCTTAGATGTTTCGGTAGATTTTCCTATGAAGTGTTATATCTGAGGATGCCTTTTTTGGCATCTGTTAGTGATCGAAAGTGACAAAGGGAGATAATTTAGTGGAATATTTGTCAGAACTGGCGTTAAAGAAAGGTATACATTTTAGCATGTTGATCAGAATCCGGAACACAATTAGGCTTATGCACGATGTGGGTCAGCTCATACACAATGGAGAAATCGTATACCTCCTTTTACGTTATCTTTCAGGGAAGGAATAATTCCTTGTAAATATTGGAGTCACCACAAATATGAATGTTAGCCGAAGAGGATTAAAGAGGATATCGTCAATTCTTGACGTTCTTATAACGAATATTAGAAAAGCTTTGTGTTGAAGGCGACAGACAGTGACGACAAACGAAAAGATATGAGGGACTGCCACGGGACAAAAAGAAAATATCTTTAAAATGCTGAGTGAACACTTTCGTATAGGAACATTTCTCTTATGAGTAAAATGTAAATTTATTTACAGAAAGTTACAATAATTTCAAATTTGGTAAGTCATTAAAAAATTGTCAGAAATGATTAAAAACATCTTACTGAAATTCTCCTGTGTTTTATAAGACACTGGAAGTGCATTTTGGGCATTACGAATTACCTACCCACACATCTTATTAGGTTGGTGCAAAAATAATCTCGTTTTCTCACCTAGTAACATATGTGAGAAAACGACATTATTTGTGTAACAACCTAATAACAGAAGTATCGTGATGAATTCGATCATAAACGAAATGACATGTTCATCATTAATTAAATATAGATAAGTTTCATATATATATATATATATATATATATATATATATATATATATATATATATATATATATATATATATATATATATATATATATATATATATATATATATATATATATATATATATATATGAGGATGCACTGGAGAGCAATGGATAGATGCTTGGTTTGAGAAATCGAAGAGCCGAGTTCGAATTCTAGTCGAATCCATTACATTCACTTGGGAAAAGTATAAATGCTCTTCTTCTCTCTCCAGTTATGGGTAAATATCAGGATAGGGTGGGTTCTATAGACTTGTACGCCAACTGGTCTAGGAAAAGGACAACTCTGAATTCCATATCTGCGCAGAGTTGATTGGGGACCTTGTGGCACGTAGTGCACCCGGTCTGTGTATTCGGCCCTTCAAAATGTGGATGGTTCTGCACAAAATCTTCACCAATATAATCAAATATCCTTTGCTGGTGTAGGGCTGTTGGTTTCCTAGGAACTGATCTGCTTGACCGTCATACGTCGGCTTCGAGTTCTTTTTCGTTGAGTGTTATGGATGTGTTGCGTTTTTTAGAGTAATGGATAGCGGCTCGGACTGATTAATTCCAGTCGACTCCATTACATTAACTTATGTGCTAATACCCTTGGAAAAGTTATGAATCCTCTTCTCCCCACCACCAGCTTTAGGTAAATAGCAGGACAGGCCGGCTTCTATAGACTTAGATGGCAAATGGCCTACCGCAGAAAGAAATGGCAACCAAATACGGTAAAAAAATGTTTGCCTCGTCAGTCATGTATCAAAAGTTACATTATCGCCTAAGAGAATATCACCCATGGCACACAATTGTCTGTGTATTGCTGATGACTGTAAGAAAGTTGGTGGGGGAGATATTTACGCAAGTCGATGATTGAGTTTTGGTCGTTATTTTCCTTCTTTAATGTCGGTTGGCAAGCTGTCTCTTGGATATATCAATATTGTTGGGTTGTTAGTATGTTTTTCTTCATGTAAGAAAATCAACCAATGTGGTGATCTTCGGATGAGAGATATCGTCTCTTGGAAATTAATATATTTTCAAAATAATTTATCATCGTTATAATGTTTCAGATGATTTCTTAAAAAGAACGATTCAAAGAAAATTTTCGATTTTGAAAATGAAGAAGAAAAGGAAAGTAATATTACATGTGATTCATTCTCGTTAAAAATAAATCCGGGACATTGTAACATTTTTGTTCATTTCTCCTCTCCTTTTTCAGTGTGTAGTTTACTACACAAAAGAAAACACAGCAAAAGATGTAGCAAACCCGCCATGACAACGCCAATCCAAATAGTGTCGAGACGTTTTGTCTAACGTGGACAACATTCCCTACTCTCTCACACCCTTTCTCTGTGCAAACAATGAAAAGTAACACATTCTGAATCGCTATGAGTAAAGTACCAACAAATAGTAAAATAGAATAGTCCAAAAACACGAAAGAAGAAATAAAGCAAATCATGTTTGCCTCGAAAACTACAGTTATACTTGCTTCCCTTAAAAGCAATACGTAAGGATACAGTAACCCTACCTGACAGAATTTTCCGAATTATATCACTCTACAACATTTCGGTTTGCATAAGCGTCAAGTTTATTTATATTTCACACCAATGTAATGATCTGTTCATGCCAAGGATATCCCCGAGAAAAACAAACTGCAAGAAAATCTATGAGAATTAAGTTACATGGAGATAGATGAAAAGAGCATCTTGCGGGGGCGGTGGAAACGTTTTCATATTATTCTCCAAACGTCAGCATTCATTACCGCCTTGAAATCCTTCACAATTTTACACAGCTCTAGACCGCTAAATACATATTCGCATAGAGAAATTAATGATGAGAGAAGAGTTTAATCTGGCAAATGTTCCCTTCAAAATAATAAAGGTTTAGTAATAAATGGTCGAATGTAATATATCGGATAATTTGATAAACGGTTGAGGATATTGAAAACAGAGAATTCGTAATATATAAAAGCACAATGTTTAACGGGTAGATTCAATGAATGAAGAAATCTTTAAAAAGCAGTGATGAATAAATCTACAAATACACGTCCATCAATATATTTAATTAAAATGCTTTAAAAAGCAAGAAATAAAAGTAGAAATAAAAATAATAAAGATATTACCAATATATCTTGCCATTATTACAATATGAATATACTTCCATCAATAGTCAATACACATCAAATAATCAAACAATCGTTGTTATAATATATATATATATATATATATGTATGTATTATAAATGCAATTATTTGATTATGTATATAGATATATATTGTTTGATTATGTATGTATATATATATATATATATATATTGTTTCATTATATATATATATATATATATATATATATATATATATAAATATATATAAAATTATACATTTATACATATTATAAAAGCAATTATTTGATTATATATATATATATATATATATATATATATATATATATATATATATATATATATATATGTGTGTATCCTTGTGCAGGTATGCAGAAAATAGAAAAGAACACGTTGGGTGCATAATCCGGGGTTCCTTAGTATTTTTGTTTTTATTTTTAAGAAGACAGTGCTCCATACAGAAGTAGAGCTTATATTATAATAATATTTTTTGTTTAAAAATATGATTCCTATACTATACTAGCTACTATACTATACTAGCTCCCATAACGAGGTCGAGCACTATGAACCTTTATTTTTAAAATGAACTTTAAAAATATGGAAAAAATAAATTTCGACATTACTCTGAAGAACATTCCACACACAAACAAACGGAATTACTTCATCAAACTTTTACAAAAAACAGAGGAATTAATAAGAATGAGATGGAAAGCATTCTTCTTCCTACGAGGGAATAACCTAACAAAAAAAGAGCACGAGCTTTACGGATTTCAAAGCAAGAAAGTAGCACCATACAACAAAAACCTACAGGAATTCGAAAAGGACCTACTAAATATAATCAACAATATTTCCTTTCCGGAAAAGAAAAACAACTTCCAGAAGCGTCTGGACAAAATAGTCAAAACCATAAACGACAGCGACAAAATACTAGTTAAATCCGATAAGACGGGAAACTTTTACAAATTAACGGCTGACGACTACAACAAATTAATTAAAAAAAATTAACGAAGACTTATAAAAAAGCCCAGAATAACAATATAAATATGGTTGACAGTATCAATAGAACAAGTAAAATAAGTAAATAGAGTAGGCAAACTGGCCGAAAAGGAGTGCTACATCACCCTTAAGGACCACAAACACGGTTTTGAGGAAGACCCCACTACCAGAATGATAAACCCTACTAGACCCGACATAGGAAAGATAAGCAAAAAAATCCTGGAAAGGATCACTAGCCAAATTAAAAAACAACTTGGATTAACACTCTGGATTAACACCAAAGAAGTCATAAACTGGTTTACCAACATCGAAAATAAGCCCGAATGCACCCTAATCCAGTTCGATATTGTCGATTACTACCAGTCAATATCAAAAGACCTCTTCACGACTGCCCTGGAGTTTGCTACGGTATATACAGACTTAACTGAAGAAGAAACAAACATTATTCTCAGTGCAAAGAAATCTCTCCTCATCCATAATGGGGAACAGTGGATAAAAAACACCAATGACAACTTTGACATTACCATGGGATCTCTGCAGAATCTTCGGACCTTGTCGGTCTATTTATACTGTACAACCTAACCGCCCACCGTGAACTGGACGTGGGGGACATCGGGCTGTACAGAGATGATGGGCTCATGGTAGTGAGGAGCTCCACAAGCTTTAAAACAGAGAAAATTAGAAAGGCAATTTACAATGAATTCGGGAAACTAAATTTAAAAACAATAGTCCACACTAAATTAAAAAAAGTAAACTTCCTAGACGTAACCCTAGACTTAACTAACAACGTTCACCTACCTTACAGAAAACCTAACACTAATCCCTTGTATGTACATCCTAAGTCAAACCACCCCCATCTATAATTAAGCATATACCCACATCAATAGAGAAAAGAATAAGTATGAACTCAGCAAATAAAGAAATATTCCAACAGCACAGTAGTTTTTACAACACAGCCCTGAAAAACAGCGGATACAAAAACTTTGACATAACCTATAGAAACGTTAGTACCAATAATAAGAGAAACAGGAAAAGAAAAATCATCTGGTATACCCAACCGTACAACCAAATGGTTAGCACCAAACTAGGCCATAAGTTCCTAGCTTTAATTGAAAAGCACTTTCCCACTAATAGCAAACTTAGCAACATCTTTAACAAAAACACATTGAAACTGAGTTACAGCTGCACTGAAAATATAGAAAGAATCATAAAAAGACACAATAAGAAAATCCTAGAAAAACACGCATACCAAAACAGTAATAAAACGCATAAACTAAAACTAGATAAAAATAACGAAAAATTATGCGATTGTAGAAACCCTAAAAACTGCCCGTTGGAAAATAAATGCCTCACAAAATCCGTGGTATACCAATGCACTATCTCATCCATTGAGAGCCCTAACACTGATAGGATATACATAGGATCAACAAAGAATAATTTTAAAATTAGATGGAGACAACACAAGAGCTCTTTCAACAATATTCAAAATAGAAATCAGACATCTCTATCCCAATATTTCTGGCATCTAAAGGAAACGAATAAAACACCAAAAGTAAAATGGAAAATAGTAAATAGAACAAGAACCTGTAGAACCTGGGATGACCCATGCCTCTTATGCTTACAGGAAAAACTACACATCATTAAATTCCTAAATAATGAAAAATTATTAAACCATAGGCAGGAGTTAACGGTTTTTTGCCGACATCAACAGACTTTCGCATTAGATAATTAGTATAAAAAAAATATATATATAGCTAAGTAAAATTCTAAAAAGCTCAGCCAAACCCTTAAATAGGAAAAACCCTTTTTGTCGTCGTCAAAAAAACTAAAAAAACAAACTTTTTGAAATTCAATGCAAAGCGATCTGTATATTAAACACCCACTTAAATAAACAAATAAATAAATAGATAATCAGATAGACAATAATAAAAGACAATTCTCCAGACACATAACGACTGTAGACGCGCCATAAAAATATCCTTCACTGGGAACCAACTAAAGGATGACCGTAAACATTAGCCTTGAAATAGATACCCTACCCAACCTTAGCAAAACCTCTCAGAGGATGATGGATCTACTGATAAGAATTAACTCCCTGACCACTTAAAGAAGGAAAATAGTCTAGCCACTCCCACAATAACAAATTCTGTAAAAATACATGTAAACCGAGAGATAGCTTATTCCTAAAATTTCGCTTGAGGATGAAACGGGACTAAACACCTCAATCCAACTTAATTTTATTAATTATTTGGAGGATTTCGGCTCTCGTTTTTGAAACATGAGAACTCTTATGTAGCGAAGGAATCATATTTTTAAACAAAAATATTATTATAATTATTATATATATATATATATATATATATATATATATATATATATATAAGTTTAGACATTGAAGTCAACACTCAGAGGCGAGAGGCTGTTGCATGCTGGACGCAACCGTCAGGCCACCTGACTATTGCGTCCAGCATAAAACGTTTACATACGCTCTATCTCTGATATTGAACACTTTATCTCATAAATATAGGACGCCTTAAAACTATATCTCTTCATATAAAATAATGACGTAATAATGTCGTTTTTTGACGTTAAAAATACGTCAAGAAACGACATTATTAAGTCATTATTTTTGCACCAACCTAATATATATATATATATATATATATATATATATATATATATATATATATACAAGATAGTCATGCTTGCCGAAACTATTCATGGAACCTAACTGAAATAACAAAAGAATATTTATACAAAACTCAATGTGTCTGAAAATTTTTATTTTTTCATTGTTCAAAACATGAGGGAAAACTATCGATAGTCGATGAGTTTCATCCTCTGTCGGACTTTAACAAGTCGTGATGAAGTGCCTCACAGGACGGAACACGTCGGTTAATAATCTGCATATGACAATATTAGCCACTTCATTATAAGGAAACATTTGGAATTTTGTGACGGAAGAGCCACTATATATATAAGGCCCAGTTCATTAAGTTCATATTACGTTCAAATGCCGGTTCTCGTCCGATTACCGAAGTTAAGCTACATCAACCCGGGTCACTACCTAGATGGCTGACTGCTTGAGAATAACAAGTGCTTTAAGCAAGGGTGTGCTGTTTGCATAGTGGAAAAGGAATTGGAATGTGAGCCAACTTCCAAATCCAGTTGCGCTCATTTTTGTGCAAATAGATATGAAAAAAGATATGATTGCCATCCTCGTCTCCTGCAAGGTATAAATTAATTATTAAAATTTGTATCTTATCATATACATCATTATTATCTAAAACAATTATTACATTGTAAAATTATTTCCTATTTAACCTGAAAATAATCCTAAAATAGCTAGTCAATAAATCCAAAATTATAACTTGAAATGTATTAATCTGTTTTTAGCATGGGCAAATTGTTGTTTGCTTATATAGAATGTTAATATTTTCATATTGTTTAAATGAATGAAAAACATAGGTTCCAACAACAAAGCACTTCCAAATAAAACATTTTCTCGCAAACTATTAAGGAGATTGACGGTTTACTCAGCTTAAATTAGATGTGGCACAAGGCATCAATCAATTATCAGTCCGTGGATAGGAGTGTCTTGAATTCTATATATTTTGAGGAAATGAACATTTGGTTATTGTTACGTTCTCCATATTTTTGCATTACTAGTTTTCCTATTCTGAGACAATTTGTCACCCAAATTTGGAGAGTTCAGTCTACCCAATTCTTTAACCAAATCCTTTGTGTAGGGGAAAGAAAACTATTTATCTCTTTTCGAATATCATCTTTGCTACGAAAATGCAACATATGTTAATACAATTTCTCTTCTAGATGTAAGCAGTAATGCGTTTTGACAAATCTATTTGCTGTTAGTTGCCATGAATCAATAGAAAATATTGTGGAACCGCTTCTCCTCGTCTTCTCCACGGTTTTGAATTTAGATTTGTCCAAGACTAGCTGCCAACGAATTTCAGTCTATCAGACTATTTCTGTTAATAATTTTACCCTAAATAAGGCAACAAACCCACTCGGATGTAAAGGATTAGTGAGAGACGGGGAAAACGGGGTCAATAAAACTGACGATACTTCCGCAAGAGTAAACATAATTTCTACGTTAATTGTTTCGATTAACATAGAAGTTATGGTTAATCTTACAAATTCCACATCGAAATTAATAGATCTAGCTGCCAATCTTGTATTGGGTGTAAATCAGTAAAGTCGAAGTCCAAAACAAGAACGCTCATCAAATCAATGTGCATACAAATCTTTAGAGGATTTGCAAAGGGAGGGTTAGACCGTTGGGAAAGTGATTGAAACCAAGATTCCAATTAGGACCGATTTAACCCAAATATTGCGATAGGGATAAGAAAAAGTTTCAACAGGAACTTGAACGTAGATTTCCTATTATAATTTTGATATGGATAACTATTTAAATTCCCTGTAATAAAAAATTAACTGTAATAAAATTACCATGTCAAATGTTTCATATCAATTATCTCTAGACGGTTTATTTTGATCCCGATTTCCAAAAAGATTACTAAATAGCAAACAATGAATGATTTCAACATTAATACATCTCGTATTATATTAACACTTGTGAACTATAAAACATTTTAATCATCATCATGCAAATTACCACAGGGATTAACGCTTGACAATTTCCTCGTGTATATAAAGGTAACGGGAAATAAGTGCTGTTATAAGGAAGGATTCTGATAATATCATTGACGGATCTTATACGAAACAAGTAACTTTTACAGAAAATGGAAATAAAAAGGGTACTTATACTTAGAATCAGAAAGAGACATTTGGAATTTAAAAGACAGAACGGAGATCTGGAAAATTTAAAACTTAGAAAAGATACTGAAGACAGGAAGTACAGTGGCAAACAGCAATTAACCTACACAACGATGACACAAAATGGCGCAGGAGGTCATAGCTGAATAATAAATATTGTTCTAAAAAGGACGGGAAGATGTGGAAAGCCACGATCGTCCACATATGGAACAAACACATTAAATAGTAAGGGAAAATGTTTATTTGATATTAACCTTAGGTTAATTCTACTTTAGTTTCTGTAGCTGTTTTCTTTTTTAGAGAGAAATGTGCAGAGACAATCAGTGGGTGTAAGTCTTCATTGTTTATAAAGATATTTTTTTTCACTACCTCTCAAGTCGTTACTAAGACAATTTGATAAACAATAAAGGTGATCGCAGGTGTTGATAATGTCTTACGTGGAAACTTACGTGAGAGATTCTTGTCTGAGTTAATTTCGAGTTTTCCTCTAGACAAGAGAAAAAAGACATCATATTTGACTTTCGGTACCTCGTGAACTAAGCGGTCAATTAACGGTAAAATATGATGGTTCCTTTTCTTTCCTTGTGCGTATTATTTACTACTTTGCAGTCTTTATCTTATTAATTTTCTTCATGAATAATGGCTTCCGCGTTTGTACAAATTGTGAAATATTGTTTGTGGCGTTCTTAACTCAATGTGGATAAAACCATCGTCTTTAAGTATTGCAATGCAGCTGTACATTTACAGGGACTTTTAATAAGAGGTTCGGTGTTCATTCCTTGGTATATCTTAGTCCTTAAGATTTCGAAAGGGTAATGGTAATTGCTGCCAGTTTTACGCATAGTAATGACGTCATAATTTAGCAAATATGGGTTGTTTGGTTTGTTTTACAGCATATGGACCTCAATGGATTATTTAATGCTGCCAAGATTTTTCTTGCTGGCAACATTTTTTTTTCAAAATGTATTGCCAGTAATATATTTTCAAAAATGTATTGCTGATAATTTTTCTTCATATTTTCCGGTAATAACGTTTTACAAAATAGTATTGGTGCAATAAAACCTATTTTTACACATTTTGATTCAATTTGAGGGTGAATATTTTCTTTTAGTTGGGATCATAATAGGTGGTACCACCTTGTGTCAGGGTGAACCTAGGAACACTAGAAATTAAGAGGTAATTCCAAACGCAACAAAACCTCCTGATCAGAGACCTTGTTGTCAGATGTAGTTTAACGCCATACCTAGAACGGTAGCAAATATATCATTATTAATCGATAAATGGCGGGAAAATGTTGCATTAACTATACACGAAATATATACAAGATGGAGAAAAGAAATTTAATTATGATTGCTTTCTAAATGATTCTTAAATAAAGTTGATGAAAAAGATATGTTAACAAGTTTATATTATTAATTAACGATAAAAGGAAACAAAACAATAGTTATGAAACTATGCGCCTCCATTCTACCACGGTATGCTATTCCTTGAAATTAAAATGGAGTTGTCTCAACATTTTAACAATTATTCAACATTATTCTAATTTATACGCGAAATATGCAGACAGTCGCGGCATCGTGCTTAACCTTCCAATTCTATTCGCTGACAAATGAACAAAAAATGACGTAACTTCATAAATCCTAGTTAATTATAACCTCATGAAACTAAGTGCTGCTTGATACACATTTACATTTGATTCGTGAATATATGATGTCCTTATCAGTGAAGAAGTTAAAATAAGCAATTGATGCTATACAATAAAATATTAAATCGTGATGCTCGGCGTTTACGCGGTAGAAATCATTATTTTGTCTATTGAGATAGATACGCTACTAAATTATTTACGAGTAACTATACAATAGAAGATAGTGTAATCATCTACATTAGCTTATTTTTGAGCAAATGAAATGCTTACATAATGAATCATAGACTACTTGATCCCCATCGGAGAACGGGGACACTAGTAAAATACACATGGATATCTATCTATCTATCTATCTATCTATCTATATATATATATATATATATATATATATATATATTATACTTTAATTTTATATACACAAATGTTTAAGTAAATAAATATTCTGTTTATAATAAACAGCATTAACAACGTTTACCGGCCTGAACGAGCATTTGGCCAGCAAGGCCGATTTGACGGGGTTTAAAATACAAATTTCCCATGATTTCACTTGACCTTTCGAATCTGCTCGAAGCGTATCTTAACGTAAATAAATAACAACACTCTACGAAATGGAATAAGTCCGAAATTATTTTAGTATATTTTATTGTTATGCATTATTTATATAGACACATATATTTAAGTAAATCATCTGTTTATATTAAACCGTATTAACAACATTTGCTTACGTTAAGATAAGCTTCGAGCAGATATATACGTTCGAGGGAAATCATGAGAAATTTCTTGTTTAAAAACAATAAAATCGAACCACATATTACTTCGTAGCTAAACTCGTATAGCACATCAGTCTACACAAGTGTGCCGTCTAAGATACAGGTTCGATCCCTATTGGAGGCACATATTTTCTATGAAACTTCTCGAACGTTCAGAAATGTTGTTAATACTGTTTATTATAGAGAGAACATTTAGTTAGTTGTGTATATATAACTAACGTATAATAATAAAATATATTAAAATAATTTTTGGATTAGTCCATTTCGTAGTATATATATATATATATATATATATATATATATATATATAGTGTATATATATATATATATATATTAGGTAAATAAAATAACTAGATATTAGTGACCATATACAGGCGTGCATGCGTTGGTAAGCAAATAAATAATTACCAAATATAGCCAAGTGGTGTACACATAATAGTGCTCAAAGTGATTAGACAGAGCTAAGAAATATATATTAATAAATACACATATACCTACGTTTGGTGTGCTACTTAAGTTTCAGTGGTTAACCAACTCGTCGGGCACAACATAGAGCTTATTGTTTACTTAAAAATGTATCCAGATGCTCATGGGATCGAGGCTGATGCATATGGTCAAAATTAAAAGAATAAAAGAAGAGTACTAAAGCAATACTGCGGTTTAAGTTTAAGAAATGAGGTAACTGTCAATAATGAAAAAGAGAAAAAAATTGAATTGAAGTACGCTTAAAATTTTAAAATCAAAGGATGCTTCATAGATATATCTTGTCCCCGATGAGTTGGCTAACGAACGCAATGTAAGTCTCAAACCAAACGGAGGTATATATATATATATATATATATATATATATATGTGTGTGTGTGTGTGTGTGTGTATATATATATATATATATATATATATATGTATATATTCAGATATGTTTTATTGACTAATATAGACATATTATGTCGATTTATTTTTTAATGATCCTTTCCAGTTCACTAATCAGTTTTTTGACATTAAGATGTAATTCATCAAGGAAGGCGCCGTAGTATTTTTCTACCAAAGTACTTTCGATCTTCTGCAAGATTATCCTCAAGGGCGAATTATGTTGCCAATTTCCTATCAACTCCCTTATATTGGGACGGTTGTTTTGCAAGAATTCCATGGCTACAACGGAGGAATTTAATTTTATTAAAATGGCAACAGGGCACGGAGACACGTGTTTTTTTTTAATTGACAATATCAATGAAATGAAGATTTTCTTACGTTAAAATAAGTTTGTCTTTATAATTCACAACTGGAAAGATTCATTATAAAGTAAGTAGACATAAGATGTCTATATTATTCAATTAAACATTAAAAAAAAAATTAAATTTATATTAAACAATGAAAACCTGAAGAGATAGTGACAACACCTAAAACACACTCACCTGAAAATCGCTAACGAAAAGGCCGAAATACATGAAAAAAATTAGTGTTGGTATTATCATTTTATATTATACATTAAGCTAGGGGTACTTGGTTAAGTGTCGTAGCTAGCGTTTTGCCGCCCAGTGCGGTCCTCAAGTCAGCCTCCAATATTCAGAAGGAATACAATATTACAATGTATATATGGAGAGAGAAAGAGAGGGAGAGAGATAGATAGAGAGAGTTAACGACGAATTTACTTTTGCACCAATCAATTTTTAATATTTTTTATTGATTTTTTTTTTTAAGCCTTACGCCCCGAGCAAGACAGGAAGGCACTAGGATGCAGGGGGTTGCAGAAGATTTGGAGCGAGAGTAGATACGAGTGATAGAAGAAAGGATGAGGAGAAGGATAGTGGATAAATCAAGGTAACTGGAGATGTCGATTGACATTACACTTGAATAGCTGGAGATTATAGCTCTCAGGGAAACAGGAATAGGGAATGGTATTCCACAGACGAGAGGTGCGAGATATGAAGCTATTGGAGTAGAAGAGACGGCTACATTTAAAAGTTTTGACAGTGAAAGTGTGGGAGCGGGATGCCAGCCTCGTAGGGCGCTTGAATTCATGGAGTCTGAGAACCAGTGAAAGCAGCTCATCGGAGCAATTACCATGAAAGTATTTGTAAAAAAGACAGAGAAAGGCGACGACGCGTCTGTGAGAGAGCAACTGTAGACGAGATGCCAGATCAGGGCGAATTATATTACATATCCGCCACTGGATCTTGTCAAGAACTCCTTGCTCAGAAACTAATGCCCGTAGGATGCCATGTACTTTTTCCGTGTTTCTGTTAAAGTCGTATTTATAACTCCTCACTGACAAATTATGAAAATACAATTGTGTTTATTTTTTTCATTTTTAAATAAAAATCGAGATATGTAAAAAATAAAGATGTTACATCTTTCTATCTAAATCGGGAAAACTTTAAAATTATTTTAAGATATTAAAAGAAAGATAACTTGTGCTTTTTGGTTTATATACCTTCTGTTTTATTTAAAAAGAAAAACATTGTACTCATTGTACTTTTACTTCATAATTTATCATACTTTTTAAAATAATTATTTCAATTTGAACAAGGCAATATTCATAATTTAAATGCCAACTTTACAGAAACAGGGTTCATTTTTGTATTCAGTTAATAGTTTTAACAATTTAAAAAAATGCAATGACTTTTACATTATTTTCTTTTACGTATTTGAAGTTGTTATTAGCAAAAGAATAGACTAAGAATAGAAAATCTGATAAAATTAACTTCATTTTAAAAATCTGAAATAATAGTTAATTTTTTAAATCTTTGCCGGTTTTACTTAATAAAACTTCAACTATCTAAACCCCTGCCAAAAAAAGATATTGCATTGTTTCACTATCGTGAAAAATTGTCAATTGAAAAATTGAAAAAAAATGTAAATTTTGAGACTTAAAATAAAGTTTATGCACATTAAAAAAATATATTCATTTTCAAATTTCTTTTAAATTTCCGTTCGATATTTTCGGAAAAATTAGAATGCATGTGGTATCCTTAAAGCATTGTAATTATTTCAATTTATTTATCTATTTTATAATATATGAAAAGTAAAGATATCCGTATTAAAGCCAGGCTTGTGATAAGATAAAAAAATATAATCGCTTCACTTATTTATTTATTTCACTAACAGTTCACAGACATAATACGTCAAAATCAAAGAACTGACGCCAAAGAGTGGATTCAATAAACTCACTTAATCCAGCCCCACATCAAGCCCTTTAAGAATGTTCAAATTGTTTTTCACACCTTTGCTCACGTCTTGTATATGTTTATATCCACCAGATGACAGCGTGTTTTGGAGACATGTTTTTATTTCAGGCTGGCTAGATAGCTTTGAGCCAACCAAATCAAAGATAAATTGGCTTCATTTGAACCCTATCTTCTTCCTTATCGCTTTTTTTTTTCTTTTTCAAAAATTATTGAAATTATTCTATTTTTTTTTTTTAATTTCTGAAAACTCACCGTGAAGCAAAAGTGCAACCTGGGGGCGGACAGCTCCTCCCTCCGTTCCTACTTGCTACCCCAAGGTGACTGGGTTTTGAAATTAAAAAAAAAATTCAAATCAGCTATAGCTGCGTTAAAAATATCAAAAAAAAAAGTTCCAACATAATAATATTGCGGGAATAAAATATAAAGACAATAATGATATCCTTTTTAAAAGCACATACAACTGCTGAAAAAAAAGATCTATCCATTAAACGGTCACTATATGATTGATAATATTGTACACCGACTCGTTTACATTCAGTTAACGACGTCAAATTTTATTTTCTTTGTACTGAAAAAGCTTGAAGATTTCGTTTCTATCATCAACGAATGACTTTACTCAAAGTAAGATACATGAAGATGATGTAATTTATGCTTTGTAGAAAAATAAATTATCTTAAAATACATAAAATAAAAACCCTAGAATATTAAACTGGAGTAATGAATAGATAGTTACATGTATG
>OZ010605.1:80966798-80979298 GCA_963932145.1 Acanthosepion lycidas
CAGTTCTTCTTCAATACAGTATTGAGTGCAAATCTCTTTTTATTTTTGGAATTATTGTGAATCGAATCTGTAGAAATGCAACTTTGTTTCCTTGATTTATGATATAAATGTATATATGTATATATTTCCATATTAGTCTTTCCCGGGGCAATAAAGTTTCAATTTTTCATTACAGCTCCCGAGCACCTGATGATTGTGTAAAACCATGCAACTTACAGCAGATGTCGAAATCTGTACGCCTGAAATGTGTTTCCCAATTTAGAAAAGCTCTAAAATTTTATGTTGTGTCAAGCACTTTTTTCTTTCTGGTGTGCATTCACGGCAGACCCATTATTAGAACTGCTTATTTCAATATATATATATATATATATATATATATATATATATATATATATATATATATATATATATATATATATAATTAATCCCCAGAACCCCTTCGTTCTAGCATGTTTGTTTGAATACTTTCTACATATTATATTCATTTTTTTTTATTTTAATCCTCTCAAATTCTTGGGTAAATTTCTTAATGTTATTAAATTCATTAATGAAGACACCTTTTTTTTTCTTTTTTTTTTTTTTTAATTTGCGAATGTACTTTACATCTCATCCAAAATTATCTTCAAGAATAAATTCCTAACGACAAAAAAATAATATAATTAATAATTGTGATTTTTTTTTTTTTCGTAAATGCACATGAAACCCGCTCTTTTATAAAGTGCAAAGTTTTAAATCTATGAAACCCGCTGTGTTATATAACAGCAAATTTTTTAAGCAATTACATTATAATTTTAAAAATAATTTCAGTTATATTTACCTCCCTTAGATAAGTTAATAGCTTAAGCGGTTAATTTTTAAACTGATAAAAGAGAGTGCGTTCATTACTGTTCATAATTTTAATTCAGCGAGTTTCATGCGCATTTAGAAAAAAAAATGTCTTAGCAATCCACTGCTGAAGATTATCATGGATGAAATTAAAAGTAATTGCGAAAAGAAAAGAAATTAAGAAAAAAAAATATATGTGACGTCGTCCCCTGGTCGCAGCGACAACCGTGACGTTCTATCCTAGTCTACCACGGCACCAACTGTGACGTCCCTAAACAGCACCAATTGTGATGTCCTCGCCGCGACGCCAGCCGTTCGCAACCTCGCTGCTCCGTTCGGGTGTCGCTGCTCCAAATGTGACGTTCTAACCTTTTGGTGATTCGGGTGGGAATCTGGTTAGATTTGATATCAGCCTCGTCGTTCCCAACTCGCTTCCAACGCCTGCTTATCAAGGTAACTGCACTGATCCCCCAGTTCGCCTACCCACGTTGTGAATTGATCTTAGGTAGACGAGATCAAACAGTGGTTGGGGCCGTACTGTAAACCGAGTTCAACGGGGGTGATACCACACAAATATGCATAAAAGACAATAAAATGAAAACTCAAAAGTTCAAAGTATCAAAGAAAAATGTAACAAACTTTATGTCTAGTTGTTCGATACATAGGACTGCATCTATCTCCCGACCCGTTCTATGGATTGTGACACGTCGTTTTCCGCTAGGCAAGTTTTAACACTTCAAGTTGTCTGCTCTCTAAGAAATTGTTGTTTCGATGGGTCTTTCGACGAAAGTAAAAAAAAAAAAAACTTATTTCGGTGATCTGGATCTAAGTCGCTCTTCAAAATAATTGTTCTTGGGTTGAAGAGAGGTCCGGAATGTGCGTGAATCTTGGTCAGCTATCTGCGAGGCTTGCTTCAACTGAAGACTGACTCTGAGAACTGCTGGAACTCAACTCAACTCTGCTCGTTGTGGCTTCGTTTATATGGGCGCCGACCAAAACCGGGGTGAGTTTGTCGGCGCCGGGACGTTCCTCGATAATTCTAAATACATATCCACATCTCTGGTTAGGAATTTCCACCTTTTTCCATTTTTGGGAACCTTTCCTCACTCCCACCTTCTCATCATACTTCAGAGGGGCGTGAACTGCCCTCCCCACATCTTCGTAGTAACCTCTGTTACTCATCCTCCAGATGGGCTGCAACAGCCTCCCTCGTGCGTCACGTGATCACCACTCGACCAATGATGTCTTAGTCGGGCGTGGACGAATCCGCGGCTTTGTTTCAGGAAGAAAAAAATATCTTGCTTAACTAAAAAAAAATTATCTCTTCTCTTTCCCTTTTCTTCCTCTTAATCGCCTTTATCATTTCTCATGTCGCGAACGGGACAATATGACAATGGCGGTCATAAATCTTGTTGTACACGTGGTTTACGTCAGGTATTTTATCGCTAATTATCAGAATGTGTGGTCTTCCTAACACGGTCTCAAAAAGAAACATCTCCAAAGTTTCTGTCAGTCTGTCGCCTCGAAGAAAGAAAAAAAAAACACTTCTAGATTCCCATTCATTTTCCTTCGGTACATATTTCTGATAAAATAATTTTATATCTGTCCAAAGTCCCTTTAGTTGCCTGTTTTTCGTCGCTTATCGAAATAACATTTTCATTTGAATTTTTTTTTTCTTTGGCCAGCCGGTCTGTAGTTGATAATAAGATGTCTTCCCGTACCAATAGTTTGTTTTCATATCCTTAGATAACACAGCCGATGCCAAAACATATCTGATTCTTTCTTTCTTTCCATTTCTTTTTACTCAGAATTTCCCTGTCATTGTAATGACACTCTTTCGCCATTTGTTACTTATCAAAATATCCTTTTATCCATTGTCGCTTAGCCGTGTGTGTGTTCTTGCTTATCACTCACGATTCGGTCCTTAGCCTCTCCTTTTCCTCCTTTCTTTCTTTTCCCTTTCTGCCTCGTTAAATGGTGCCACATACAGCGCTTTCCGCAATGAATTTAATAACAAAATTAAGAAGTTGATCAGAGAATTTGATAGGATTAAAAGAAAATTAAATATAATTATATTCAGATTATTCAGCAAAACATGCTTGAATGGATATATGCACACACTCTCTCTCTCTCTATCTATCTATCTATCTATATATATATATATATATATATATATATATATATATATATATTTGGAATTACATGATCCACTTGGCAATTTAAACGTAACCTCGTGAAGATGAAGATTGAAATAGAAAAAGACAACATAAGATATTTACAAGAGCGTAAGATCAACAACTGACTAAAATTGGTAATAATTCCGGAATAGTTTAAAGAAATTCGACATAGTCTTGCAGAAATCGCTAATGAATTTGAGATTCAACACCGTCTGAACATTAAACAAAACTTAATACAATATACAAAGTATCTATTCATTTCCCAAATAATAAAGACAAATTTATCAGCATTTCTAATTCTGAACAAACAAAACACCAAAAGTAATTACTCAACCTTGGTTGTAATTCTCATCTTTGCAGACAATACAATTGATTCGATTAAAAAATACAAATTGAAATGCAAAACATGCAAAAATTTAAACAGCAACTAAAAATCTAAACCAGATATTCGTGATCTACCCAAAGCGGAAGCAATATAAGCAAAACATGACAAAAGAAAAAAACATCTTCCAAGGAAAATTAATTGTACATTCATCCAATTCAATATTTGTGACTTTTGTCCATCAATTACAGAAAATATCTCAATGTCTGCTGTAAATCTAGCAAAAGCTTTACTGTCCTATTAGCGATCGCAAAATAAATATTACAAAGCAGACACAAGAACCTATATTATTCCGTAATGGATATATGTGGAACAAAAGAAGTAACCCAAAATTTAATATTGCTATGAGATCATTTGACTCAGCAGAGGCATACGAACTTGTTAAAATCCTGTTATTTTGGAGACATATTTATTTTCCACATTGAGAACATTGGAGACACTAGAAATGACAGTGTAACTCTTCTTCGTAAAATAAGCCCACGAAATAAAAGCAATTAAGAAATATTTGATATTAATAAAATGAAAGAGAAATGCTTTAGAACTAAGCCATTATAAAATAGATTTAGAGTGTTTAGGAACAAAATCAAAGAAGGTGAAAATAAACAGAAACACGTTAAGCGAAAAACCATATGATTTAATCCACCTTTTAACAATAATTTCCAAACTTATATGAAAGAATTTTCAAAAATTTAATTCATAAGTATTTTAACCATTCACCTAACTAAAAAAGATTTTTTTAATAAAAATAATATTAAGATCAGCTGTAGCTGCGTTTATAATATACGAAAATCATCACCCCATCATAACATTAGATTGAACAAATATATTAACAAGAAAGACAACGTACCTTCTAAGCACAAATACTACTGCCTAAAAATGATCTATCCATAAAACGGTCAATGTTAAAATGAATTGCTCGGTACTTGTATTCGAGGATAAGCGTCTACTATGGCGGATAGCTAATCCTTATTGCAGACATTTACACAAACGCATTTTGTGTTTCTTCAACACCCACATATCACACCTGTGGTTTATACTAAACGACGCTGAGCAGACATTAGTTAAAGTTTCTAACAGAGAAGAGAAATCTAGAGCAATGAGAAATCTGAACAGAGCCAGCACGGTCACACCCTCGGTCACGATGAGTTGTTACTTCGTGGCTTGGGTTAAACCGTGGCATAGTTTTCGGGAACTTTTCAAAGGCGACGCACGCTGGGATCGCCTCCTCCAGACTGATGACAACACGAAGCTCCCTTTCTAACAAATGGTAAGATTCAGAATGCAAACGTTCTAACCACACGTCCACGTGTCCATTAAACGTTCAATGTCCAATCAAAAATATTGTATACCAAGCGAGCATACCTTCCCGTAAAGATCTTAAAATCTATTTTGATTCCACTGAAAATATTTGAAAATTTCGTTTCTACCATCATCGAATGACTTTAAGTAATATATTTTACAAAAACAGCACTTTTCTCTTCAGATTTTTATGGCAATTAAAGAATGATGGCAATTCCCCTTCTATCTACTGCGATATTATAGCAAGAAACACATTTTATAGTTGTATCGGTAATAGTTGTAACTTGTGTCGCATTGAAAAATTGCTTACCTTGAAACACTTAAATATCCCTAGCTTATTAAGCAACAGTAATATATATATATATATATATATATATATATATATATATATATATATATATATATATATATTGGTGTATATTTTTAATTTCCGATTTATAAATAGTGGCATGGCTTTTAAGAATTATAAAAACCTCAAGAGCGAAAAAAGAAATATATCTTAATTGATTATTTTTACATTATGTTTCGAAAAATTACAAATCTGAAACATCCGTAGACGAGTAAATAAGGACAAAGAAATTTATTGCAAGACAGGATGAAGCAATAAAAACCGACATTAAACATGTACTAAACTACGCTGTAGAAAAATGAAAGAGTTTTTATTCAAAATGATTACGCACCAAGGACGAAAATGGTCTTCTTAAAACTGATGTTTACTAAATTTCACACCAAAGAAATAATTCAGGCTTGAGTGTTAAAATCAAAATATTACTGATTTCTGAGGCATTATGCAGATAGGAAAGATACTAAGTATAGTATGATTGACACTTGAAGAGAAGACGATAACACTGAAATGTTCAAGGAAGCCGGAGATAGTTTCAGAGATTAAAAGTCCTTCTGAAGAAAAAAGATTGGAGTAGAATTCTCTTTTTAAAGTTGGATCACGTAGGAAATGATGGTGATTCGACATCGAAATGGCATTTTATTTCTTTGATTTAAATGTCTGAAATGGTGAAAGTAGTGTTTGTATATCACCGAAACTAGGAAAGAATATTAAAGAAATATTTGAATGATAAGGAAAACAAACAAATGTATCAAGAACGAATTTATTAAAAGTGTTAATATAGTTCACTTTCAAGAAGACTATCAAAGATGTATCATAACGACTAACGTATTTCTCTTTGACAATCCACAACTAGTTCCGACAAATTCTGATAACAGAATATTTTTTCAAATTTCTAGTTGTTTGGTTAGATAAATTTTCAAAACCCAATCTATACACACTCGTACACGTATATATATATATATATATATATATATATATATATATATATATATATATATATATATATACATATACATACATATAATATACATACACACACACACACACACATATATATATATATATATATATATATGTATATATATATATGTATGTATAATATTTTTATTATAATGGATTGCAATAAAAGCATTTTACTTCCCATAAACTTTTTTTTTCATGTCTCAGTACTAAGATTGTACTTCCTCAGGCGATTCTAGATTAATTGTGATAAAAATGATTTATTAGGGGAATATAAAAACAAATCTGTACCACTTTTCGGTAGTTTAAAACATTGTATTCTTTAAAAAAGTTTTTTTTTTTTCTGATAACTTTATGTTAACTTCCAATAATCGGCAAATTATACTTTGCTACATCCATAATACATTTGCCGCTGCAATGTTTCCTAGTATAATTGGATTATATGCCCAACCCTCATTTTTTTCTTGACAGGTAAAACTAACCCAGACACTTCATCACTCTGACCTTATTTTTATATATTAGCTTTGGATTTTAATTTTAGTTAATTGGTTAATCTAGACATATACACAAATATATTTTTAATTGTGATGCAATGCCTTATTTAGCTTGTGTAGGGATGGGAAATGTTTTATTGCGATCTAATATAATAAAAATATTCCAATAATTACTTATTGTACGTGTATTAAACTCATTTTTTTTATAGTAAATGCTACGAAGTGTGGAATTTTACTCCATCTGTTTCTTTCTCTTTTTTTGTTTTCTTGTATGTAGAAAATGTTTTTCAATTCCGACGACCGCTTAGGCATTTGTACTGTTTCACACACTGTGTGTAGAAAAGAAAACTCTGAAAACAAGCTGAAGAAAACTTCGAAAAAAGCACAAGGAAATTAAACAAAAATATTAATTGCACTACCGTGTCTGTCGTCTTAAATGAAACATGCATATATATATATATATATATATATATATATATATATATATATATATATATATATATATATATATATCTTTCTTTCTATCTATCTATCTATCTATCTATATATATATATATATATATATATATATATATATATATATATATACCTGCATACTCAGTAAAAAAGCGTCAATATAAACTGCTCGTGTAATAACCCGAGTTTATAAATCTTCTAGTCATCTGAAAAGAATGTGAAAACTCTTGTGTGTGAATATATATATATATATATATATATATGTGTGTGTGTGTGTGTGTGTGTGTGTGTGTGTGTGTGTGTGTATGTATGTATGTATGTAGTCTCAGTAGCATTATCTCCTTGCTGCTTGGGGTGAAATGATAAAAAATTTTTTTGGCAATATTTGAACGGTGTATGTTCCTGTGTGTTGGGATATTCAGCTATACACAAGTGCGTGTCGTAAGTTGAAGAATAATGTGTAGAGATCGGAATACAAGCAAATAAACTCATGACAATAAAAAAAAGCATGGAGAAGTAAGAAAAATGGAGACTAACACAGATTGAACGGCAAAAAATACCTGGCAAACGATAAAAAAAATTAACATACTGATCTGGGGAAAAATAAAGGTCGGCATATGTTTTTTTCTACTGGGCCGTTTTATACGATTTACTGACAAACGAAATTAAATTATATCAAGGATTGGTTTCCTCTAGCTCCCGAAGGATTGGAACACGTTGGAATCGTATTGAAACTGTAAGGTACTATGTCACTTTTTATAAAACACTTGACGTGTTGGTCAGTGTCCTTCTTTAACTATGTTTCCTAAACTGTCATTTTATTTTCATGGAGTTATTTCTGATTTCCACGCGCTAACGAATTTTATTCTTTCCTTTCTGGATTTCTAGTTTTAGTGTTTCATTTCTTTCTTTTTTTTCTCACTCATTGATCGTCTTTTTTTTTTTTCCTTTTCCGGTTTTCACTTTTGCTTTATTATTATTTTTTTTCTCAACGATCGAGTTGATCGATTCTATTCTTTATTTTTTTTTCCTCTATTTCTTTCCTGAAGCTCAATAAACCTCGATATCGATTTCATTTACGGTGACCAATGAGATCCGCGTTTTCAATGAATTTTCTTTTACTATATGTCTTCTCTCCTATTTTCGCTTTCAGTTCTTCTTGCTTTTTCTTTGTCTTTACGTTCGTCTTCTTTCCGCTGTGAATATCAAAATGAATTACTCAGTTTAAACCCAAATTAAGGCTAATATTTTCCTTCTTAATATTGCATTTTTGAAAGAATATAACTTATATGAATAAATGTCGGTTCCACTGCCAGTCTTATTTATTTATTCACTACATTATCTCTCTTATTAATATTGTCTTTCGTGAAGAACAGAATTTTGGTGAATAGTCGTCTGTCCTATAAAAAGACTTTATTTTTCACTGTGTTATATTTGCCTATCATGAAAACATTACGACGCCAATTTGTCTTATTTTAAGTAAATTATAACTTGAAATCAGTGAGCCGATATAAAACTCCATCGTTTTCGTTTTTCAAACACACACTTGAGAGAGGCGTGGATCTCTCACATCTCAGTAATCCATGTTTTAGATATCAGGCGTAACTGGATTCTTTAAGAAAAGTCTAAGAAAAGAAGACTATCAATACAAAAAAAAAAACGTGACGTGGGGAAAAGAAAATGCTACCTTTATATAACCAAAGTTTCCATTGACATTTACAGAGAATAAGGAAAACGAATCTCTATAAAATCAAGATCGCGTGATGTCGTAACATAGTCTTTAGAAAAAATATCTTAGAAATGTTCTTTTTTCACTGAGAACTGACATAAATTTCCATATGTTAATATATTTTTTTGATATGTTTACAGTCTTATTTTCTTTTAGGCATTTTTTTTTTACAATTCTACTTGCATCATGACGATAAAACAACCTCTCTAGCGACGAGCAGTACAGGTTTTGATCTACCCCAAACATCGCTGATGTTTTAACTCCCATCATTAGCATTTTTAGTCCCATCATGACAGTAAAAAAGAAACCGACATGATAATGGATTGTTATCAGACATAATTTATAGAATGTAATTCCCATTATCCCAACGGAGAACTTAAGAAGAATATCGACATAATTTGTACGAATCACGTAAATTTAATATTATTTATAAATTTACACGCATCAACTGTGTGCACCAGATACTTACATATATATATATATATATATATATATATATATATATATATATATATATATATATATATATATATATATCGTTGGATTGATGTGAGTTTGTGACCCTGGGGTTCAATGCTTTCTCGATTGTCATACAAACCTCACCATCGCAAAAGCCTGAAACCCAGGGTCACACATTCACATCAATCCAACTAAATATATTAGCTCTATCACTGATATTGAGCGCTTTCCAATAATTACCGCGCATATATATATATATATATATATATATATATATATATATATATATATATATATAAATAATATATATAACAAATTGCATATATATATATATATATATATATATATATATATATATTTATATATATATATATATATATATATATGTATGTATGTATGTATATATATATATATATATATATATATATATATATTTCTCTCTCTCTCTCTCACACACACATATATATATATATATAGCGAACGGGAGAAGCCTTTTAATATTGTATATAGTTAAATAATGAGAATATGAACTGATTTTATATACTGGTATATATATATATATATATATATATATATATATATATATATATATATATATATATATATAAATAGCGGGGATATATTAGATATTGTATTCTTCCATAGCAATATATAAACCATCGTTTCTACTTACAGAAACGTTAACATGGTTATATTTATTTACCACAAAGTATTACTGAATTAGCTGCTATATAGCAGAACCTTTTAAAACATATAATACAATAGGAAATCAATATTAAAATAGGTGATGTTTAAATATGTAAATAAATTTCACTTTTGTTATAGCTATAAATTTGTTTTATGACAATTCTTTGTTCTCTTGCTCTGTTCGCCTTTGGAAGTAACTTTCGACATACTTTTTTTCTGTCAATCGTCATTTTCTCTTTCCTTGTAAGCTGTCCTTTATTTTTCCCGTCGTGCCTTTCGCTCTTGGTAATGGCTGCATCATAATGACCTTAAAGTCTTGCTTAAGATGAATTTATTAAAAACTAAAATTACCGGGGTAAACTAAGCCTTGATCATTTATCCTTGAGTAAAGCAGAGACAATTGAGATTTTTGATAGAATAGAGTTTTTATGCAAGACTCAAGAGATATATATTTTTAATGGTCATGATTTTTTTCTGCATTTTGGCACAGTATTAGGTCGAATCTAGTCATTTAGTATATGCTGTAAAAATCATAAATGACGCCTTATTCAGAGATAATTCATTCGCTAAATGTTACGTATCAGTTACTTAAAAGAGCGAAAAAATAGATGCTGGTTAAATATCTTAATAAACATTTTTTAATGTTTATTTTTTTATTATACTTAAAAATTATTTTAGTAAATTACAATTTCAAATGTATGTACCATATATTTATTTTGTTGATTGATTTTTGAAATTCGTTTTGTACGTTTTACCCAACTTTTTGCAGGTTATTTAGCGACGGGAAATATTTTCAGATTGGAAGATTTAATTTTGAAGGTAATAATGATTTAGAAAAAAAAAAGTCTTAAAATTATTTTATACATGGGGGAGAAATGGTGGATGCTTTTACTTCCCAATGTCGTTTGTATGTAAATGAATAACCCAATTCGAACTAGGCTCTTAAATTAACAAATTCTGAGCCATTATACATTACCCCACCCGCACATCTAAGCTTATTGTACGTAGTATTTTAAAGCGGCCATCTCTCTTACGACGGACCAGTTTCGGTTTTGCTAAAATTCGGTGATCGTAAGGACATCAACGTTTAACAAGATATAGTCGTAAGCCTTCTGTTTTATTTCCTTTTAGGTGTTCATTACATTTTCTCAGCATAATTTTCATTTGTGTCAAATCATCATATATCAATTTTATTGTAAAATTCCTCATGTTCACCTCTCATTGATTTGTTCACAAATAATTATTTTTAAATCACATCATATCTGTTTTGACATGAATGTACACATTAAATCATTATGATTCCTCATCTACAGAGACTATATAAATAGTTCTTACCAGTATTCTCCAAAACTCACCGCTTGTGGCTAACTTATGGATGCACTGTAAGTTTCCCAAGCTCTTAGATGTTTGAGGAAGACCGGTGAAATTTTACTGATAGATTCTTTATAATTTGACTTAATATACGATTTTCTCCTGTGAATTCTAAGTTTTATACCTTCAGTATGAATGCATCCATATTCCTCCTATTTGTCTTCAGATGCAAAATTGATATTCTATCTGAAACATTCCAATCCCTATAGATGTTATTCATCAGTTTGGTATTGATGACAAAACAATTCTCTAATATTTACCTTCTGTTTCCAAACATATTAAGTACTGCTGTCAAGCTCCCATATTAATAACATTTTTCTATTTGATTTTGCTTTCTTGGAGACAACATATAACTATCAATGTTACCGTCCAATAATTCATACTTGTCTTATTTCACTGGTTACCAAACATTCAATGGTAACATATTTATATCAGATTAAATTCACTTATATAGCTGTAGATAACAGTTGCCAGTTGTTAAGGTTTGTGTTAATGTTTTATAAAATATTTTCTAAATTAACCATAGCATTTCAAAGTAGAAAAGTTATCATGTTACCGATGTTTTTCTTTAGATTTTTTCAATTGTTCTAATAATGCTTTTATAAAACTCTTAGTGTGTGTGTGTGTGTAAGATACCAATTTATAGTTCGTAGGGATAATTCCAAGGATGACATTAATTCAAAGAGAGCTAAAAACAAACACTAGAACTGTGTAGCAAAAAGACCATATTTTAAATAATTTATAAAATTAATGCTGTTTAAATTTACATTGAAAACTATTTTGTAAAAATAAAAATATCTATAAGAATGACCTACTTGGAATTAACCCAAAGAACTATAAATTGGTATCATATATATATATATATATATATATATATATATATATATATATATATATATATATATATATATATATATATATGTATTTACAATTCGTAGGGTTAATTCCAAGTAGGTCATTTATTCAAAGAGAGCTCAATGTAAATAACAGAGCAATATAATAATAAACAAAGAATACCTTAAAAATCCATTTCTGGTATAATTTATTTAATGAATATTTTTTTTATATTCATCTCTTTAGACTGAAAGTATTTTTTTTTAAATGGAGCCAGTCAGATCAGGCAGAAAGAGAAAAAGAGGAAAAAGAAAAAAAAAGAAAAATTAAAATAAAAGAAAATAATAATAAAGGAAGAAGGAAAATAAAAATTTCAAATACAAATTTAAAAAAATATATAAGATGAAAGAAAGAAACATTAACAGAGAGAGTGAAAGAAAATAAAATGAAAGAAGAAATAAACAAATGAAGAATCAATAGC
>OZ010605.1:80984298-81019298 GCA_963932145.1 Acanthosepion lycidas
TAAAAGGCTACTGACCCAAAATTTCAGTTGATTGAATTAAGAATATTAACCCGGAATTACATACGATTCTAGCGAAGTTATTCAACCACAGTTAAAGGATAAATCTTCCCATAGCCTGTGGAAGGAGGCAAGCGTAAGCCCGGTCTTCAAAAACGCGCGCCTCCGACCTTCCCCCACAAAGGATATACTCACCAACCTGCTCAGTGTCATCAGTTAGCTATTTGAGGCTATAATAAATATGAAGATCGTCGAGTACGTAGAGCAGATAAAACAATTTCAGCAACGAGCAGTACGGGTTGAAATCGAGTTGATCCACTGCTGACGTCCTAATTAAGATCGCTCACAGAATTAGTAGGTCTCTTGAGGGCAACACAACTTCAAGACCATAGCATTAGATACCTCAAAGATTTTTGACAAGGTGTAGCACAGCTGTCAAGTTATGGAATGAATGGAAGAGGGATCATCATTTCAACTTAGAGCTAAAGTGATCAATTTGAAACATTCAACTAACTTTATAAGACATTTGGCACGTGAGAGGGGAGTTTCAGCTATGACAGTCCAAAGAGCTGCGAAAAAAGTATTGAAAATGAAGCCGAATGTGAGACCTCTGAGTGTTCTTTTTACTTCAGGGCAGAAAGTTAAAATATTAGACATGGAGAGGATCATTTTGAATAAGTTGGGCAATTAACCTGGAATAATATATATATATATATATATATTATATATATATATATATATATATATATGTGTGTGTGTGTGTGTGTGTGTGTGTGTGTGTGTCTGAATGATCTTTATTTTAATACTTCGTCAGCTTCAGGTCCTTAGCTGTGATTAATTAATGATAAATATGGCATTTTTGTCTATGATAGAATCCATCACGATTATTCTCTTAAGCTTGAGGAGTAATTATACATTTTTATTACACAAAGTAAAGTCCAATATTGTTAAAAAAAAAAAAAAAAAAAAAAAAAAGGATGGAAAATTTCAGTAAGATATATTTAATCACTTCCCAGATACAACGATTCCGATCTTAATCTAATAAATGGACAATTTTGATTTTAAACGATTTGGACAATTTTGCTGTTACACCATATATATATATATATATATATATATATATATATATATATATATATATATATATATATATATATATATATGCCAGTATATAAAATCAGTTCATATTCTCATTATTTAACTATATACATTATTAACAGGCTTCTCCCGTTCGCTAACGCTTCACAAATTAAGATATACTCCCTAATTGAAAAATTTTAAATGAATATTTCATTCATAAATTCGCTTGTTATAATTAAGAAAAGTTTTAAAAATAGATGTCAACTTGTTGACGGCCAAACAAAATGCAAATTTCAAATACTTTTTTCGGACTATATATGAAAATATTCTTAAATAAATCTATTTTTGATATGAATATCAAAACAATCATCGAATAAAAGAATATTAATGAAGGAAAATTAATCCATGAAATAAAATTTTAAATATCAATATGCAAATTAGTTAAACCTGAAGAGTGATATTGTCCAGAAGTAGATAATGTACAATATATATATTTATATCTAAATTGCTATAAAATAAACGTGGAGATTTTTAATCTCAGAATTCGTAGGAGATTTGAGATTTAATTTCACATTTCTTCATAAAGTTTCCATATTATAGGTTTTACTTAATTAGAAATGTTGAATGTATAATTTATTCTAATTTCTATATACCCAAACTTTTCACTAAATTAATGTTATCTTATATTGTCCCCTGTTCTGTCATACATAAATAAAAATAATTGTAAAGAATATAAAGATCTACGTACATCAAATCGTCTTTAAATTAAGTAGCAACAGAAGAATATTCTTTGAAGTTTTAAAAGGTAAGCTTAAACATTAATTCACTACTTAAATGCAGTGATCAGTTTTGATTTCTTCTGGAGTTTATTGATGCCTATCTCATCTAATCATCCTTAGCTATTGGGATGATTGCCAAACTAAGTGTACTCCACAGCAGCTAGCTTAAATGTCGCCAATAGGTCAGCTTTTAATTTAGTTTATAAAACATTCACTTCAGTTTTGTATACAAAGGAAAATAAGAGTTACTCTCCTTGATCCATGAAAGCAACGATAATAGTTAGTATAATATATTACATTACTATATATATTTAACCTCGCATAATCTGACAACCCTGAATCTGAGCTCAACAAAAATCGTTCACTGCGCCTAATATTTCTAGGCTTTTGAATGAGCTATGGAACATTGAAATCAGACCAGTCGGAGCGGAGGAATGGTTAGATACACACACACTCATACAGTGTACTTTATATATAAGTTTCTTATTTTACAGTGGACAAATTATTATATCTATATTTTTCGGTAACTCTAATTTGAGAAAACGTTTTGTTGATATTAAATTTGTAATCGTCTGGAAAAGTTATAGTCTCTGTTTTTAAAGCTTTGGATAAATCCATATGTTCTCTCAGCTTTTCTCCTTTCAATTTAATTCATCATCCTATATCTTCCATATTGAGAAATCTATACTTCACTCGTTCTGATCATAAATATCAGCTCTTGGATTAAACGAACTGTTGAATATTACGTTTTCAATATATTTGACTATTTATATCAGAGAATTCCATTTGTAATTGTTGCAGCATATTGGTGTAATTGTTCTCCAACTAATCTATTAGTCCATCCTTGTGTAATGAGTTTCGTCATTCCAATGGGTTCAGTAGCTAGGACATTCTAAGAGAATAAACTCTGCACAGTAAATAACAATTCAATTCCAATTTATTTGGATCATAATTTATGAATATCCACTCAACATAGATTTATGTTTCATCCAATTTATTAACTAATTTGATGCGCTTTCTATTCATTATTGTTTGCAGTCATTTAATTTCATTTCCTTCACTTGTCTTTATTTACCAGCCATAGTATTACATACTATCGCTACATTTCTCCTTAACTATATTTTAATTTTTCTGAGATAAACTGATCAATATCAGGGAGAGATCATATGTATATATAAAAGTGGGCTTTGAAGTCAACACCCAGAAGCGACAGTCTGTTTCATGCTAAATTCAATCGTCACACACACACACACACACACACACGTTATATGTTATAGAGATGTTTTTAATTTACGAATACGGTTAGCACATTGTGGCCTTGTTCGTAGTTAATATTGTTAAGAGTTGGCTTTTTCTTTTTGTTATTAAAGCTTTTTATTATTAAAAAAGTAAAACTATTTTATTATTAATGCTTTTTATTCTTAAAAAAGAAAAAAAAACATCTCTTAATAATATTAACTACGAACAAGGCCACAATGTGCTATCCGTATTCGTAAATTAAAAACATTTCTATAACACACTAAAACATACACATAATGCACACACTCAATTAAGCTGAACAATTGAATGATCTTTGATAATGTCTAAATGTATTGTCGAAAGCGCTCGTAACTATAAAACATTTTACAGTTTTTACACACTCTTTGTCCAGAAAAGAAAGCTTTTTTTCGAACACAAGAAAGATTAAATAAAGAGCTTAACCGTAGTACCTTGACTGTCTTTATTTTTAATGAAACATGCATATATATATATATATATATATATATATATATATATATATATATATATATATATATATATATATATCGGCTGTATGAATATAACAACAATAAAAAATGTTCCCCACTGAATATACAAAAATATGAATATATAGAATAAAATGAAATATTTAAAATACAAGGATAAAATACTGTTAGTATTTGACTTCCAAACCATACTCTTGGAAAAATTTAATTGGTTGAACATGTACACCATTAATCAGAAAAAGAAATATCCCTCATACAAATACAAGCTCATTAAGATACACCAACATTTAATGGAAAAACAAAACAAAAAAAAATGCATCACGCACCTACCCGTGAACTGAAAACTCTATGATGAAACAGAGCACTGGGTTACCTTACTTTTTCATAGATACCAGCCCGTGTGTCTTATATTTGCTGTGTACGGTTAACCATGGAATGGTACAATGATCTAGTTGAAAGTCTCGGAAAAATAGATCTATTTTGATAGAATGTTAGAATAAACCATAAATAATATTTTGAATAGACCTCCTTCAAACAGAAAATCAATTGAGTAGCTAAAAATATAGAAAGGATCGTCAGGCAAGGATGTGTCTTTTCCTCAGGGGCATTCAACCTCTACAGGTTCTTCTAAGGGAAATGAAAATCATACCTGAATTTGTTATCGATGGTTGTAATTTTAACAATATACTAAAATGTTGATTGCTGACACGGAAAGAGTACTAGAGGAACTGTTGGTGAAAAGAAACGAAACAAATTATCAACTTCAAGAATATAGAAAATTTTGTCATCCGCAAGAGGAAAATCCCAATATACCAGTTATTCATTGTAGATTTCATTAACAAGGACACTCCGAATTTTAAATATAAATGTTTTAACAGCGGATGCAAATATGGGACAGTGAAAAATCAAAATATGCACTGGACAAGAAAGGAGGGATTAACAAAATCCAAGCAAAGTGGTGAGAACCATAATCATTTCTACAAGAGTTGTGGGTTGCTATGTAATATATATTCTCTTGTATGCCAGTGAATACTTCAACATCATTCTAGGGATGAGCATAAAATTGTAGTCAACAGTAATGTGGTTCTACAGAAGGACACTGCTAATTGAATGGAGAGAGCGAATTATCAACGAGGAAATTTTTAAGAAAGCTGAACGAAAAAAGAAAAGAAAACATTGTACAAAATCAGATCGAAACAGCTGAAACTCCTTTGTCACATAATGAAGAAAGAGGCTTCGAAAAAGTAACACTCAGATGATATATTGAAAGCAACTGAAATAGAACAAAGCAGCGAGTCATCTTGCTAACATGCTTGTGCGAATGTATAATGGAACGAGGTGAGAGTTTTAGCATAGTGTCAAAGCTGAATTTTTGACTTAATAAAAAGCATAATTTGGGTAGTAATTTTTTAAAATATTTTTTTATTCTTTTCTTAGCATGCATTTGGGGCATTTATAAAAAGGAGATTTTTTGATACAATTTATAATAAAATTTCCTCGTTGTTCAAATAAAATAGCTTGTTGGACTAAATGTGGTAACTACCTTACGATTTCAATCACAGCAGAAATAATATGTAGAAAAAACGTATGAGCGATACTCCGTATCATCTTCTTCAAGTTTCGTAGATTCGAGTAACTACCTAGGACTTTAAAACTGAATCGACTAATTTCCTTTTTCCGTTGCCCATGTCTAGTGAAAATAGATAAGAGGATAGTGCCATATTAATTAAGATTCCTCTCTCTGGGAAAAGTGTCAGCTTAGTTTCAGTTAAAACAGAGAGAGCAATAACTGAGCAGTAATAAACAAAAAACACGACGTGTTATATTTAAACAGAGAGATAAAAGGCGGCGTGAGGGCATACATTCTATATAATAGAAACGAATGTCAGTTTGTCACACATTTTCATCTTTACTCCTAGAAACAGTAGCCCAACTGTATTCCCAACGTTTAAGAATCAGGCAGTCTCCGTGAGCAAAGTCTTTGAATGCCGGATACCAACCCGCAATTCTGAAATATTGGATTCCCAAGTTTTCCTAATAGCGATTGTTTTCGGATTTTGCCATTTTAACGTTTAGTTATAAAAACAATTAACGAGGGACAACTCTGACCTTATTTTCAAATGAAAAAAAAAATACTGTTTTCAGATTACACTGTTTCAAAATAAAATTGTCCGTGTTTTAAACTTCACTCCTAGAGGCCTTATCCCAACATATCATCCCATTTATGAATTGGACCGACTCCATGAACAAATTAAAAACATCCTGGGCTGGATCCGAACCCGGAATCTTGAAATTTTGCATTCCCAAGTTTTTATTACTGCGATTGTTTTCGGAATTTGGGAATAATCGAAAATTTATTGCGAAATCCAGCGATAGCTATACTTGAAATGAAAATAATTTTTTGTACGGAAATTAAGGACCTACGTACATCAAATTGTCTTTAAATTAAATGGAGGCAGAAGAATTATCATTGAACTTCTAAAAGGTAAGCTTAAATATTGATTTAATAGATAAATGCAGCGATCAATTTTGAGTTCTTCTGTAGTTTGTTTTTGCCTATCGCACCTACGTCCTATCTGCTGGGATGAAGGCCCAATCAAGAACCCTCCGTAGGCAGTAGCTTAAATGCCGCCCGATACGATGGATTTGAAGCTAGTCATGAATATCTTTAAGTCCGAACTCTTCTTATGTGTGTATTATATCTGTTACTTTTTTTAATTTTTTTTCTTATGTATTTGCATTATTTATATTCGAAGGACATCACCCAATTGCTTATTGATAAAAAAAATACAATGCTTCTGAATTATACTAATTGTAGTACTATTATATTTGTGTCTTCAGTGGTATCAACCGATCGATACAAATTCAGAATGCGATGTACCTGTGTTTAATAGATGAGACCAAAACATTACATCACAACAAAATTTGGAACTGCTCTTGAAACTTGACATATTTGGGAAGGATATTACCATAATCCGGAAAATAGACTGGAAGCCAAGCACCTGCGTACGGATAGAAAATGAGTTCAGTAAATATACAAAGATAGAAAGGATTGTAAGAGAAGGATGTGTCTTCTCACTGGACTTATTGAATCTATACTTTCTGGCGATTCTGAGTCCTACAGATATATATATTATTTCCTGTCACGTTCATAACAACACCAGATATGCAGATGACACAGTGTTTATAGCAGTCACAGAAAGGAGACTACAAAAACTACTAAAGATTGTAGTGAAGGAAGACGAGAAATCAAAATTCCCGGTTGTAAGGAAAAAGAATCAAACACGTACCCCAGTTTAAATCTAGGGGAAGTGTTTTAACGAAAGACGGAAAGTGCGACAATGAAATCCAAAGACCCGTTGGGATAGCGAATGATGCCTTCTAAAAATTACGCCAAGTATGCAAAAAATATTTCGGTAGAAACAACAAAAACAGTACTAAACTCTTATGTAGTCTCAATAGTATCTGTGTTCTATATGGCAATGAATGTCAGACATTCTCCTCACAAGAAGAGACATGAAACAACAAAAATTTGGTTCTACAGAAGGATCATATGAATAGTATAGACCGAATATATGAGAAACGACGAAGTTCTAAAGACAATGGAAACGAGAATGACGCGCTTAACACGAGAAATAGACAGTTGGATTTTCTTGGGTAGATAACGAGGAAAGAAGGCTTGGGAAATGTGATACACACAAAACAGATTAAAGGCAACAGGGAGAGAGAAAAACAAAGTATAATCTACTTGATCATTTTTTAGTCAATGAATAGCGAAGCAGTGTTTGAGAGAGATAGAAAAAATGACAAAATTTCAAAGGACAGGGTTTAGTGGAGAACCCAAATCGTTATCACGCTGAGGAGACACATCACAAGCGATGAACATTGGTTATATATAGCCGTTTCCATAGAAGGAAACCTTCGACATTCATTAACCGAGAAGTTCAACTATCATCTGGAATTTACAAATTTCTCTTTAAACAATTTTTTGCAGGGAAACCGGTTTCTCAAGACACGAACATACTCTTTTCGTTTTCTACGTTAATGATGGATGTGGGTTCCTCCGTAACCTTGGATTTGAAGTTGTATGCAAGGTGTAAGACTTAATTATGTCGTTATTTTCTCTTCGAGTTACATGTGATATTCATTTTAGCCCTTTCTGCCGTTGAAAACTCTTCATTGAACTAGTTTATGTTATTTGGTAAAGTTCTTAGTAATTTTATATCATTTATCCACTAGCTTCAAAGAAAGATGGCCTTCGCCATACCCAAAGGCTTCACTCGATCGCACCATTTTTTAATCAGTGATTTATGAAATCGATTGTATACAGCTGACTGTTTAGTTATTACTGAACAGTTTGGGAGCCAAGCAAGATATTCATATGAACGTCTCGATATAAGGGGGATATTTAAGTTCAGCATTTCAGGTTAATCTTTTGGATTTTTAGCAATTTGCGGTCTTTGACTAAGCTACGTCTAAAGTAGTCTAGTCTATTTTCAATTCTATTACCTACTATATTTAATCCGTTATAATTGGTCTATACAAAGAGGTTTTTGAGTGTTTATTTTTTACTCGTTCTACATCCTGAATATTCATCAAGGGAACAGTATATGTGTCATAACTGATGGCATTCTATGTCTTCGATTTATTAGAATACTTAGAAGAATCACGACGGCCTTATTCAGATGATACCCGTTGAAATTTCGAACCGAACTTATATTTCGGCCACGGGGATATTTTTTCTAGTTCCACATGCCACGCCTCTTCCAGATATTGCAGTTTCAATTATTTCCATTTAGTATCTCAAATCTCCAATCTTTTTGTTTCAGCTCTGCTGTGGCTTGTTATTGAATTAGAAAATTTTTGAGTAAATTCACTGGGTTAGTTCACCCAACGCTTTTATTCAAATGGCAACGTACACCACCTGAAGAAAACCGAAGCATACAACGGCCGAAACGTCGTGAATATGACAATAAAGATGAGGAAAATAGTTCGAACAATGAAAATAGTGTAAATAGATTCAATACTTCATCTCAGAAATAAGAAGAGGGTTTTTTCTTCAATGTCATTACTATCCCAAATATGAATACCTTTGATATCAGCATTTAGCTCTCAAAATAAGTTAACTCGCCTCGGGAAGGAAAGCAGGGTCGCTGTGGTCTATTAGGTTGGTGCAAAAATAATGTCGTTTTCTCACATAGTAACATATGTGAGAAAACGACATTACTTTTGCACCAACCTAATATTATCTTTGGCATCATATATGGCTAAGTATATGACACGAACTGTTGTTTGACGACCACGATCCTTGTACCTTTGTGGATTAGAACATTTTTTTTAATAATTTAATTAGTCCCAGCGGCATTATGCTAAAATTGCACTGTCTCTGTTTCGTAATCAAAGTTAAATCAGCCGCCTTTTTAACAGGAGAGATATTTTTGTCTTAATAACACAATTTATTTGGTTTGAAGTTGTTTTTTTTTTCTTATGAGATTTGTGGTTGTCAATTGGTCCCATGAAATATATAGCATTTCAGAAATATGATATATTTTCAACTGTTGATATTTCTTGGTTTTTGTTTTGTTTACTTTTGGAATGATATGTTTTATCCCTAATACTTAAATTATTTTCATTTACACACACACAAACTATTATAATAGTACGATTTTTAAAATTACTTGAAAAATAATTTTCTTTCAGAATCTAATAAGCTACTATATATCTGCCGGTCAAATAATGTTAATTCTCTCAACAAACAAAGTATCCATCCATTTGCTCACACAACCTGTAGCGAGATAGATCAGTTGGTTTTCTTTTGAAATTTTTTATTGCTTTTAACTACCAGAGGCAGCATACTGTGCAGTCTAGTTTAAATAGTTACTTACCAATTAGTCTCTCGTCTTTCTCGGTTCAACCAGGTTTATTGTACTTTGTTAACTTGAGAAGGCATCCGTTGTTTCTTCGCCTGAATTCCAAAACAGAGAATAGTAAAATCTCGCCGAGAGTTTCCTTTTGGCCGCTTTCAAACGAAACAAGTGCGATTCGAAGTTATGACGAGACTGGAAAAAACGGAAACCAGAAGAATGATAAATAGACACATACATAAAGAGAAGCGACTGGCGACGTCGATAAGAAAAAAAACAGAAACGAAATAAATGTAGAAAATATGTTACATTTCTAACTTTGGTATTCATATGATTAGACAAACCGTATAACCAATAATCTTTTATATAACTATGACACTTATTAGTCAACCTGAATGTGTATATATATATATATATATATATATATATATATATATATATATATATATATATATATATATATATATATATATATATATATACACGTATGCGTCACACATTATGAAATGGACAAAGCCCGAAAAGTATTGTAAGACATTTTAATATTTATACATTCTTTTTATAGATACAAATATTTAAGTAAATGCAATTTCTCGGACATTCAGCCCGGTAAATGTTATTGATACTGTTTATTATAAAAACAGATCTTTTACTTAAATATTTTATCTTTAGAAAGAATGTATAAACATAAAAATGTCTTAATATATATATATATATATATATATATATATATATATATATATATATATATATATATATATATATATATAATTTTGTATATAATATAAGTAATTATATATGTGTGTATGTATTATTTCTGAGTGTCATTCTTTGAATTGTCCTAATTAACATCTTTTTTTTAGCAGAAAGTGTTCTTCCTTTAACAAGTTTTTATAAAATCAATAATTTTCATTATCATCATCTACTTTATTTTCAGCAGCTTCGTTATTATCTCTCGTAATGTATTCTTCATCCTATTCTGTCAAGATATTGTCGTTCTGTTTTCATTCTTTATATTACCTTTTATTTGATCCACTCTTCGCTCGCAGTATTCTGCATTTTATTTCAAACTTCAGAGACTATGCGGAATGATAACACTGATTTACTTCTTGGTCTTTCATTTTTTGTTGCCCATCTTCTTTTTAACTACTTTTATTCCTTTTCTTTTTTCTTTTTACAGTTCTAATTTTCTATTTCTAGTGTTAATGCACATTTTTTCTTCTTTGTCTTCTTTTTCCATTTCTTCTTTTTTTCTTCTACTATCATAATATGATTTTCTTAATAGTTTCATTATCTATTTCCATTGATAATGCGAATGTTCGTCTTTTTATACGTCTTCTTCATATTCATGTTCTACCTCTTCCGATTTTTCTCATGACTCCTCTTCTTCTTCTTCTTCTTCTTCTTCTTCTTCTTCTTCTTCTTCTTATTATTATTATTATTATTATTCTCTCTGCCTCCTCCTCCTTTTTTATTTAACTTTCTTCTTCTATCCTCCTCCTTATTCCTCTTCTATCCCACTTTTCCTCCTCCTCATACTTTATCTCCTTCTTTCCAATCTTCCCCCTTCTCTTCTACCACTATTACCAACTCCACTTCCTCCTCCTCCTCCTCCTTTTTCTTCTATTCCTTCCTTTCTCTCTCTCCTCTTCCTTATCTTTCTTCTGTTCCTTGTTCTATTTGTCCCTTTCTCCTAGTTATCCTCCCCCTCACTATTCTTCATCTATTTCACTCTTCCTCCTCACTCTTCGTCGTCGTCTTCATCATAATATTCTTGATAAATTTATTTTTTTTGATCAAGCGTCTTTTTTAATGTCTTGTATTTTCTGTTTTTATTGTCTTGATGTAATTTTTTAACTTTATTACACAATTTCGTTAATATTTCTCTTCTTCTGTTTCAAGAGCTTTTTCTTCAGCGTCACAAATCAGTTCTCATCCATTACTATCTCCTCTTCCAGATCTGCTTTCTTACTGGACCTAGTGAGGCTTGAACTCTTCTTTTTCTCTTTTTCTTTGAATCTGATTCTCTCTATTTCCTCTCCTCTTTTTATATTTATCGTCACAGTTATCCCCATTCATAATCTCTTCACAGCCGCCATCTTTATCGCATTTTTTGCATTTCTCATCGATAATGTTCAACAATATTTTTTATCAAGAAAGTCCAATTTCTACCCGTTTTTATTTTTTTCTCTTCGAACTGCAATTTCTTTGGTTTTCCACTCAGAGCCATCTTTTTTTAACTGATTAATTATCTCCAAAACTCTCTCAAGTGTAGCACACTTACTTCCGTTTCAAAAAGACAATCACTTCTCGTTTACAGAAGCTTCTGATGAAGGACATATTCTATTTTTTTTTTATATTTTGGCTTTGGAATCTATTGTAAATTAGACTTCACTCGCAGTTGTTTTATTTTTGCGCCTATGACGTCAACTTGGATTCACCCATCAGCTTGAAAAACATTCAATCATGGTGATATATTATACGAGTTTAATTTATTCGGAAAATAAATGAAAAACTAAATTTTTAATAAGAAGTCTTCCATGCGAAAAACACATTTTTCTCTATACGACGGTACGATGAATGCATATCATTTAACTATCGGAAAGAAATCACCATTTTCGGTTGACATACTATAAGCACTTATATTGTAAATGTAACCGCAACAATAATGCTACTCAGTGTGCAATAATAATAATTTTAACCTTTCTGTCTGAGCTCCTGAGTCAAATTTAGCAAATAATTGGTATGTAATTTTTTACGGTAGATATAAAAATACTTACAAGTGTTTACCCACCGTTCAACCGGTGGCTGGGCGTTAAGTATTTTTCTCTATCCCTGTTCAACCGGTGGCTGTTCATTACGTCGTTTTTCTCTACCACCAGACAAAGAAGAACTCGAACACGGGTATGGAATAACACAGATATATTACATACAGGAATATATACAGAGAAGTAGAAAGTGTTAGTACGAACAGTCAGCTTTAGTAGTAATATCTAAGCTTTTTAATTTTACTCTCTATGTATATATCCATGGAATGTGTTCGTTCCTACAGTTGAATATATTGGTTGGATATATTGTACAGTGTATTACTACATTTTTGAATCGCTTATTATTTGTTATGTATCCAATTCGGTTTTTTTTTTCTTTTCTTCGGCTTGTTCAGCTGAGTAATTGTCTTGGTTGTTTAAAAAATCAGTTAATTGTTGAAAGTCCGCTTGCTACATTGTACTCATATTTTTCTCCGCGTTCATTAATGGTGCTTCTCCAAATACTCCCTTTCATCATCTTTTCTTCCCTAACTTGAAACTCAGGTCAGCCTTAAGGGTTGTAATTTCCTACTATGTGAGTCTTTTTGTTACCCAGTCTAGAATCAAACATTTTCATTTCATCTTCCATACTCTGTGCTGTTGGTGAATATACAACTATGATGGATGTATTAATAGGTTTCTCTTTACGTTTAAATAAATAAATATATCAGATACTTAACAGTAACACGGAAACATTGTTTTATACCTTGGTCTAATATAGGGTCTACTCTACTCTCATTTTTCTCCTTGCGTGCATTTATGAAGGAATTTGTCTCTGACGAAATCAATAATTTTGCTTCTGTCTAACATATTATTATTAAAACTATTTATTTCATTATTCATATTTTCGAACTGGCCACATTAACATAGTGCTCTAAAGATCCATGTTAGTCCGATGCCAACTATCGCTCATATCTTTCCTTTACAGGCAAGGGTAAATTTCAACAGACTTTTTAATTTATATATATATATATATATATATATATATATATATATATATATATATATATATATATATATATATATATATATATATATATATATATATATATATATATATATATATATATATATATACTCGATTCACCGTCGTATTCGATGTATGAGGATCAAGCAGATCATTTACTAGGAGTTAATAGATTTGATTATAGTGGTGAAGGTTTCGTAAGGACCGAATACTACGTGCCAGAAGGTCCCCAAACAACCCTCCGCAGGTTTTGAATTCAGAGCTGTTCTCTCCTAGACCAGTTGCTATCCAAGGCTATAGAACACAGTCTGCCCTGCTATTTACCCATAGCTGGGAGAGAAGAAAAGGATTAATGCCTTAGCACGTAAGTAAATGTAATGGATCCCTTAATCCAAGCCGCTATCTATTACCCCACCGCGCCTCTTTAAGGTAAAGATCACATAAGGATTGGAATCCGACAGGATGTTAAAATAAAGAACAAATAGGAAACATATAACAAGCTAAGACATGACACATTTATTTGAACATTTTCCATGGAAACAGCGATCGAGTATAGAGCGGCTTGCAACGATTCATTTGTGGGAAAGGGTTTTTAAAGTGGAAAACAGTTCGTCAATGACGAGAAAGCCATAACGCATTTGGATTCTATCAATGCTAGAAGATGGGTAGCTCTAGTCCAAATTTGGAAGCAGCAATGCCATTATAATTCGTAAATAAACCAATGACTCAGCATTTAATAAAATCGTGAATATTCATCATATATGTCAATAAACAGAAGTATGTCATGCATAACAAATGTATGTTTTTTTTAATTTCCTATATATATATATATATATATATATATATATATATATATATATATATATACATATGCGATTGTGGTCATATTAATAAAAGTAGGTTTGAAATCTTTCATAATGATCAAAATAGGGGGACACTTCAGAACATCGATTCAATCAATCATGGTCTGATGCATTTCCACGGGCACCTTCGTGGAATCCCGGTCAATGATTGCTTCCTCAACATCAATAATTCCATTAAAACTTTAACCAAATCTCATTTGGTTCTTCACTTAAGAATATCAAGTGGGACACAATGATGGGTGAAGACCAGCTTATCAATTGCTCTCTCTCCACAATAAGAGTTTAAACATTTAACTCTGACATGTTTGACAGTGGAATCATCCGGGATGTCAAACCTGAGATAGGGGAAACTTGATCGTAAAGCTCAAGTCTTCTCGGGCCGTAAATTCAGATGATTAGATAATCAACCAACGGACGATACATCGAACTCTACTTCTTTCCGAATAGATTACTTTCAATAATGACAATTTATTTAAATTTCCACATGGGCGGATCCAGTTCGAAACGAAGGAAACTCTAAAAAGTATGTCAATCAAAGGTTCTACGAAGGAAGGTGTAAAGAAGAAGAAGAGGAAGAGGAGAAAAAGTAGAAGAAGAGAAAAGGAAAAAAAGAAGAAGAAGAGGAGAAGAAGAGGAGATGAGAAAGAGGGAGAGAAAATGAAACAACAGAAGAGGAGGACAAGGAGGAAAAAGAAGAAGCGGAAGAGAAGAGGAAATGATGATGATGATGATGATGATGATGATGATGATGATGATGATGATGATGATGATGATGATGTGAAGAAGTGAAAAAGAGGAGAAGGAGGGTTTAAAAAGAAGAGGAGGAGGTGGAGGAGGAGAAAAAGTAGAAGAAGAGAAAAAGAAAATGAGGCGGAGAAGAAAAGGAGGAGGAAAAGAAGGATGAGTAGGAGGTGAGAAGAAAGAGAAGGTGAAAAAGAAGCAGAAGAAGTAGCGGACGAGGAGAAAAAAGAGCAGGAGAGAAGAGAAAGAGAAGGAGGAGAGATGATGATGATGATGATGAAGAAGAAGAATTACTATATGATTTATATGAATGAGTAAATAGTAAGAGAATAATAAGGAAAAAATAGATATAAAGAGAAAAGCTGAAGAAGAAAAAAGTTAAAATTATAATGCTAAAGTTGTTTCCACTTGGAGAATTAACATGCTCGACATTAAATATCTAGTTGAATGTTACAGATTTGCCTGATGTGAAATAGTTTCCCAGGTTGACAATTATTTGGCAATCGGTACATCACATGTTTTACGAAAACAGCATGACCGGCGGTTTTATATATAGAGAGAGAGATTTGGAAGTAAAGTCTGATGATCCGCAGTCCTTTTAAAAGGGCTGTGGTGAAATAATTTATTACATGGAACCTTAGTAGTCTGTTTTATTTAAATTATTTGCTCTGGATTTGCATTGAGCTCTCTCGATTTTATCCTGCTTAGGTTTACCCATATGGATTACCTAGTTTTTCATAAACTATATACATATATATATATATATATATATATATATATATATATATATATATATATATATAGTGTGTGTGTGTGCGTGCGTATGTGTGTGTGCGTGTGTATCTGTGTGTATTATTATTATTATTATTATTATTATTATTATTATTATTATTATTTTTATTATTATTATTATTATCATTTAGAAGAATGAGTCAGTCGAACGACCTGGGTGGCCACATCTGAGAGAATTTGTTCATCAGAACCGAAGGTAATTCTCCGTGGGCACGCCCTTCAAAACCAAACGCTGCTTTTATCAAAGCCTCTAAGAATATCAAGATTATTATAAACCTTGACGATATGGGTATATTGGACTTTGTATAAATGTGCTACACGCTCAATTTTTTGGGCGCTCTACATTCTCACTTCACAATATAAATAATAATAATACTATTACTACTACTAATATTATTATTATTAATAATAATATATTCGTGAAATTTCTTACTATTGTTCACTTTCTATAAGGCACAAGATCTACTCGGAGAGATACTGAATAGCTAACGGTTGACCCTAGACATGAAGATCTCATTTATCATGAGTCTGATTAACAGCAATAAAGTTCTGAGATATCGAAAATGGAGTTAGTTAAGATGTATTTCATATAACAAAAGTTTTCTGGTACCTTAATGGAGGATGAATATCAACATTCGATAGCTTATTGATATGAGACTTTGATACGAATATTTCAGAAAAAAGCTTATATTGACGTATACTATACCAAACATTTTTGGAAAACAAAATCTGTTTGATATAATTATTGGTACGATGAATTTTTATTATTTAGAGTCGAACAAATATACTCATTCTTGTATCTATGAAAAAGTTTCAGTCATTGTGCAATTCAGCCTTATTCATGTATGACATTATATAAAATGTGTGATATTTATTTATATATAAACTTTGTTTTATTTATCAAAAGTTTCAGTCATTGTTTATTAAGACTTCTTCAGGCATGGAATTATATAAAATTTGTAATATTTATTTACATATAAAATGTGTTTATTTATCAAAAATTTCGGTCATCGTGTAAGTCAGCCTTCTTCTGGTGTCTGTTGTTCGTTATAACCGTCGGGTATTTCATAATGCAACAAGCTATGCGTTTTCCGACTTCTTCCTATTAGGCGTCTTCAGTTCGGAAGAATATATAAACACGTGTGAAATACAAATGTGTCGCAATATGAGGCCATATAATTTAATATACATTCTCTTATTTACGTAAATCGAATAAACCCGATTGATTTTTTTTTTAATTTATTTGTTTAAAAGTTATTTTTTAAACGGATACACATATTTGAGCAGATTCTGTGTTTTTATTTATTTCTTAAACAGTATATTTATTTATTTACATCTACCAGCCTGAATATTCGAGAAATATTTTTCGGAACATACATACTTTTTTCAACAAGAGCAACATGCAAGTTTGCGTTAAAATAGCAAAGATCAACACCAAAATGATCTATTTTGGCTTTGTTAGAGAAGAGACCTTTCATTATTTTATATTGTTTATTCGTAAATACAATAGCATTAGCCAGCCAATTAGCACCAAAACTATCATGATTAATCCTGCTTTCCCAATGAACATATATTTGTATCTTAAAAATAAATTTCGCTCTATACAAGGTCCAATCTGCTCTCGATTTACGGGGTTACAGAATAAGCAGAATAAAATGTAAAGACCAGAGTTTATGATGGTATTAGGTTGGTGCAAAATAAAGTCGTTTTCTCACATAGTAAGATATGCGAGAAAACAACATTATTTTTGCACCAACCTAATATTAAGGGAAGATTATAGGAGTCAGTCGCTCAACTCTTGAACGACAGATCGGTTGAACTCTCTGCCTTCGGGCGGGAGGAACCCGAAAAAGGCTACGCCGAAGGGGGGATTCTCTTTCGGGGAGGTAAACCGACCCTGAACCCGTTTGTACGCGTTCAATGGGCATATTTTTGGCCTAGCTCACGGGCTCGGAGATCCCACTTTAAAACGGCCTTGTGCCACATGACGCCCTCGTGGGGGGGTGACTGAATATTATCACGGGAAGATTATTGTTAATTGTAGATTGAAAAGCTTTTAGTAATCAGGGAAGTATCAGCTTGCTATACCTGTATCTGCCCTCAGCTATATTACCATCTTAAGGCGGTAGCCAACGTTGTACAAAGTAGCCATGTACCCTAGCAGGTAGGAGAGGACATATAATTTCAGCTGAAACGAATCACTTTCATTTTCACCGTACCTTCAAGAGTAAAAAGAAAATTCCACTCTATCAGCCGTTTTCCAAAATTTACTCCTTTGTAAAAGAGACCTCTGCTTCCATGATATTTTCAACAAGACAATTTGTAAAGCTTCGTGTCAAGGGGCAATATTTAGCATACAGAATCTTGTTTCCATATTTAGCAGACAATGATTGTCCATGCCGTTATTTTTTTCATTATACAATCAACTAAACAGGCAAGTATAACTTAATAGAAACATTGACTATGTATGTTGAGTAGAAATGGAATGATGTCATCTTGAATAAAGGATCTGGTCTGTGTGTGTGTGTATATATATATATATATATATATATATATATATATATATGTGTGTGTGTGTGTGTGTGTATATATATATATTCCTTTGAACACACATATATATATATATATATATATATATTTTTATTCATCATTATATATATGTATATATATATATACATATTTATTCCTCATTATAAAATTTATTCCTCATTATATATATATATATATATATATATATATATATATATATATATATATATATATACACAATATATATATATATTTATTACTCATTATAAAATTTATTCCTCATTATATATATATATATATATATATATATATATATATATATATATATATATATATATGTATATTTGTATATATAAAGAGGAATAAATTTTCAAAGGAATAAAATTTCGTTGTGTTCTTTTGATGTTTCATTGTTCGTTTCCTGTATTTGTCGTGAGCCTTGTTTGCATTTCTGGACTGTTGGCAAAAGTGACATAAAGTTTATCTCTTTGAAAAATTAAAAAAGAAAAATATTGCTTTTATTTGCCTAAAGAAAGTCACGAGACCTGAAACCTGTGTAGCAAAATATGAAGAATAAAACTTAATATGTGCACTACAGCATTTCCACAATATAACCGAAAACGTTTGTGGTGTTTTCTTTCTTTTTCTATTAACTCTCTCTCTCTCTCTTTAGCCATATATATATATATATATATATATACTGTATATTTAGAAAAAAAGTATTTATGAACACAAAAGGATATCATGAATGACACTTTATTAAATGCACTAGCGATATACTTAAATAAATACAACAAGAATACTGATCTAAAAACTGACAAACTTATCAGAAAAGAAAACAATTTACTCAGGAGGAAAATTCTCGAGGGTGCTTCTATCAAAGTTTATCAAAATATAAATCAACGTCCCGGTTTCTTTCCAATCTCATCTTTCCCGAAATAATTTCTACTTTCCTAAGTAAATATGCACGAGCACAAATATGTTGAAAAATCAAAAGAAAACTGTTCAATCTATTACCTCATATTTTTGAAGATAAACAGTACATGCATCTTTCCCAAACCGTAACAATCTGATCACAATTCAAATAATATTCATTTATTAAAAAAGATGTATCTTAAATTACATTTGACTTACCACTTTTTGAAATATGGCATTTTGTCTCCTTTATAAGTTTTGGGCGACTATTTATTCACTTGATGATTATTCATATGCATTCTCAAATTTAAAAGCCTTGATATACAAATGACTTCCTAGCTATTGTTCATAAACATGTGCAATGAATAAATCATACATTTTATTGATAAAGTCCCTCAGAGGACGAAAGGCGTCAGCTAATTATAGTTATTTTCTCTTGTCATTTTTTGTTTTTTTGCAGTGTTACACAGAAACACATATAAACATATAGGTACATATGTGTGGGTGTGTCTGTGAAAATCTTACCTATATTTACTGTTAGAATTTTCAACGGCTATTTTTGTACAAAGCGCCGTTTATATTTTCGTATAAATACATACCTTCTACCTAAAGTTGCTGCTAAACATTTATTTACTGAAATGTTTCTTATTGATAGAAAGGATCGTAATATCATAATAGGCTGAGGACATGTGTTAATGGAATACTCAGAAACGAAACTGTAGAGAATCCTCCAATGGCCGTAAAAATGGCGGGAAATATGGTAAAATCTATAATTGAAAGCTGATATCACTTGCGTATTAGGTGCAATCCCGCCTTGATTGGTGTGAAATGATTAAAAACATAATATATAGTTATCAGTGAGAAGAAAAGCCCAAGTTACGTGTTGCGCATTGATATATCAAACTAAAGGAAATAGTGCAATTTAGATATCTAGGAATTTTTTAACAGAGGAGAGAAGATATATCGTCAAATTCCGAAAGCACATGAAAATTTTGATAGAAGACTTCCAAAAGCGAAGTAAAATATTGAGAAACAGGAATATTTTGTTAGAAACAAAGGAAATAGTGCTGATCGGCTGGGTAATATCAAGTTTCCTCACCGATGGAAAGAAGAGTTTAGCCTACACTGGTTCTCGACGAGGATATTGGGAAAATCACTGACGAATAATCTCGGAAACGAGGAAAAGAGAAATGCAAGTAAAAATGATACTTTGCACACACCCACTGGGAATTGTTTACCCTTTTATTTAGATTAAATTTAAATTTGAAGAAATGAACCCTATCCAAAATATAGAAGGGGAAATCCCGTAGATGGAAGTCATATCAGCAAAATCAATATGAGAAAATATGGGAATCAAGTTGAGTAAGACATCATCAATCAGTGGATAATGCCTTACAATACATATATGTTGCAACAATTCAAGTGTCATATCAATGTTGACATCTACCCGTCAATTCGTTCAATCAAGTATTGTATCAAATACATATGAAAGGGGTCAGATCAAGCTGTTTTGACACACACGCACATACCGAAAAATGTTTCCTATTGATTTAAATTTAATTTTGAGCAAGGGAATGACTCCTATCCAAAGTATAGGAAGATAAAGCCAGAAGATGGTGGTTATATCGGCAAGATCATTGAGTAATATTGAAATGTATCATTGTTTCTCTACAAATTATAAAAGTGATGTACAATGAATGATCATTGTCAGGGATAATGCAGAGTAATTGGTTAAATGTAATACGTAGAAATGACGAATAAACAGAAAAAAAAGAACAAGGCAAAAATAATTTTGAGGAAACTATATGCAAGGCAAAAGGAGAACAATCTATCAAAGCAACAGCAATAAGTCATAATTTCACCCACTAAGACGTCCTAGGTATGACGACAAAGTACATCCGGCAGGAAGACCTCTGATCAGAAGATTTTTATGAACGTGGAACCAACACTTAACTTCTTTTGTTCCTAGGTTCATTTTGACCTGGAGTGGTAAAATGTGTTATGGTCCTGGCTATAGGTAATCAGTGAACTCTCAAACAAAAATCAGCGAGTTATTTGTATAGTAAAATTACATTTAGTGCAACGCTAAAAACGCATTTTTATAAAAAATTATCAGCAATAAATATTTGTCGTGAAATTAACAGCAATATATTTTTAAAAAATAGATATTAACAATACATATATATCTAAAAAATACCTCTGACGTGAAAGTATAAAATAATATAAAAAATATTTAGCTTTCGGGACAAATTAACTTATAATATTTGATATACCGTTGAAGGAACTCCAGCACAAACACAAACTATGTATGTTTTTAACGCGCAAGCGGGTATCCAGACAAGCAACCGCACACTTCTGTCTTCAGAACAAGAAAGATGATAACTAAATCTGATGACACAAATCAAGGCACACATCTGTGTTTTGTCTCAATAGATTTGAGGAGACCGGCAGTCATTCATACGAGTTAAAATGAAAATAAATCAGAAGAATTACGATCACCTATATTAGGACAAGGTACATAAAAGAATAATATCCAATTAAGCTTGTCTTATCATCGTAAAAGAATTTAAGAGTTAGAGCTGCAAATTAATTCTGTTAGAACAGATCAAGAGATTGCTAATTTCTATCTAACTCTTGGTACGGCGCCAAACGTTTACAATTCAATTGCAAGAATATATGTATGCTTGTTAGCATAATGACAAGCCCATCATTCAAATTCTGAATTGGATGTATCCAATTCAAACACGTATACCAATTAAAATTTCTAGGAAATATTTTAAAAGTGGACGTAATGTGCGTTACAGAAACCCGAAGTCGCATTAGGTAGCGAAAGATGCCTTCCAAAACTGAGCATTTTATTAAGTAACACAAAAAAATATCGTTAGAAATAACTAAACGAGTACTAGACTGTTACATAACATCAGTCAGTAAATTCTTGATAATCTCTTCACAGAAATATGGTTTTATAAATGTATACTCAGAATACAATACACAAAAATAAGTGGAAACCCGACGGAAACTTCTAATTAACACCAAGAAGGTACAACTGAATTTCCTAGGGGTCTTAATGAAATATTCGAAATTTTGTTACATACAGGACAGATTGAAGCTAAGAGGTTACAGAGGAAAGTAGCGCAAAACCTACCTGGCAAGTTTGAGTGAATAGATCGCAGATCAGGTTTTGGAAGACATAGCAAAATATAAATGTTATTAGGTTGGTGCAGAAATAATGTCGTTTTCTCACATAGTAACATATGTGAGAAAACGACATTATTTTTGCACCAACCTGATATTAAGAGCTATAATGGACAGGAAATTGTGGAGAGACATGATCGCCAACTCCTCGAAGAAGAATTAAATACCAACCACATAAGCTAGGTATCCAGTAAGAAACGAATGCACTACACAAAGGAGTCGGTTGACTAATGAGATTTCGACGCATCTTGATACGTCTTGGCGTTCGTTTCTTCGGAGATATTTCCTAAGCCAAACTCATTCAAGTGCACGAAAAAAGTATCGAGGCGCGCAATGAGGATGGCTATTACTGTAATAGGTAATTAGTAGGCAAAGCTATATAGCTAAAAGTTGTGATGTGGTAGACTTCTTTTCTTGATCATATGATAAAAAAACTATAGTGATATGTTGTTGAGCCTGTTCCAGACATTCTATAATGAAGTTAAATGCACCGCCAAATTAAAGTCAAGAACTGTGATAATACTCCGAATTGGAATTATCTCGGCTTCTGTGAAAGAATAAACCTTTTATGAATCACGAAATGGATAAACATTTTTTTTTTCACTTAGATGAGTTACCATAGCTATAGAGTAAATCTTACTTTTGTCTTCTGTGTCTTTTACAGCCAAACCAAAGTATGGATACAAATAAAAATAATAATTGCTGAACTGTGCTACCGAAAGTTTTAGCAGTTTGAAATATAGAAGGAAAATATCTGATCATTACATAGTCGCAATATTTGCAAAAGTTTTTTGTGTGAGTAATAATCTACAATGTATTTTCTGACAGGAAATAATTTACATAATATAGCCAAATATTATTAGCGCTTCTTATTTGATGACTATTCTTCGAAAATCAGATTATTAATATATTTCATCATTCTATCTATCTATCTATCTATCTATCTATCTATCTATCTCTGTTTACATATATATATATATATATATATATATATATATATATATATATATATATATATATATACAGCAGATCATTCCCGTATATATCGGGTGTAACTGCAAAATTGTCCAAATCTTCCTCTCTCTCATGTGCCATAGGTCTTATGGATTTTTAAAGTCATTCACAATTCTCTTAATGGTTTTTGAATGGACTTTCTAGATGGAAGACAGGGTATCAAATTTGGTACCATTACGGAAGGCCTGACTGATCTATGTCATCTCACCACTGCTCATTTGGGAAAACAGTGGGTTTGACATAAAACGATTTTATAGTGTTTACTTATTTTTTTAAGGAATTTTCAGTGATTGTTACGAAAAATTGTGTCAAGATGGCTAAACGTCTCATCTGAAATCCTGGGAAAAGGAAACTCAATTAGTTTAGTACTTTTGTAAGATAATAAATATTTTGTGGGATGTACAATTATGAATTACATAATATGGGCAATTTTGCTGTTAAACCCAGTACAAGCTAATTCATATCAATCGCAATCATTTTATATGTATCAATCTGTCACTACATATCTGAGTATATTTTTTGTATATATATATGTGTGTATCTACCATCTATATTTATATAATAATAATAATAATAATAATAATAATAATAATAATAATAATAATCGAAAAATGATTGATATCAGCATCGATGTCCATATTTATCGCCAGAAGCTTCGCTGGACAAGCCAACTGAATCGCCTTAAAGTCAGTAGAATAACCCAAAAAATGCTTTACGGCGAGATGTCATATGTCATTCGACACAGCTTAAAATAATGATGCGATTGAAGGTAACTGTAAAAGAGTCCCTTACAGTCTGTCTTTTACATAGTTGTATCTCTGGAGAAATTGGTTGTGTTGATAAAATAAGCGGTTTATAGATATTGAAGAACTTGCAATAAGTTGTCCAAATAGCAAATGTGCATATAGAAAAGAGGTAATCATTCATCTATGAATCAGTCAATTTGTATGTGATGAATGTGACAAGATATATCTCTTTAATTGATCTTGATTCAGAAGTGTCATATAAACCTTTGTCAAATTCGGACATAAATCAGCCGATATCTGAGAACCCACAAGGAAGTTGAAAATAATTTAGTCTAAGCCAGGATAATACAGAAAAATAAGCATTGCAAGTCATTTGTCTTTGAGATCCATTTTATTCTCAGGAGAACAAAAAACCTCGGATCAAATTTTTCAGGGATGGTACAATTGGATTAACAGCGCGACCACCATGATATATATATATATATATATATATATATATATATATATATATATATATATATATATATATATGTTTGAATAAAAACAGACCACGTTAAGGGTCCATGTAATAAATCATTTCACCATAGCCCCTTTAACAGGGCTCTGGATCATCAGACTTTAAAGGGGTTATGGTGAAATAATTTATTACATGGAACCTTAACGTGGTCTGTTTTTATTCAAACATATCTGCTCTGAATTTTACATTGAGCTCTCCGGATATCATCCTCCTCGGGTCTACACATACGGATTACCTAAGTTTGCATAAACTATATCTATATATATATATATATATATATATATATATATATATATATATATATATATATATATATATATATATCATTCTATTCATAATTTTAGCCGTGTATTCATATCTCAGCTTGTTCATCTCCGTCTCCCTCCGTCTCCCTCTCTCTCTCTCTCTCTCTCTCTCTCTATATATATATATATATATATATATATATATATATATATTAAACATTCACCCCAAGTGAAGATCGGGGATTAATGTATCAGGAGATCACGATTGTCGTCACATTTAAATTTTTGAAGATTGTAGTTATCGGGCAAGAAAGAAAGAGGAAGAGAGATTCACTGTCGGGAAGGGCGAGAGAAAAAACTGTTGGAGTAGAAGAGGCGGTTATATTTAACTATTTCAACAGTAAAATTATGTGACCGAGATGCCACCCTAGTAGCAAGATTAAATTCTAGCAGTCGGCGCACCAGGGAAAATAGCTCATCAGAACATTTGCCATGACTATATTTGTTGCAAAGATAGAGGGAAGCCACACCACGTGACTGGTGCTGAGATGCCAAGTCAGGACCGATTAGATTGTAGCACTTTCTTTGTATTTTGTCGAGGACATCCAGATGAACAGCCGGAGTACCAGACCATATCTGTCAACAGTATTCAATGAATAGACGAATGATAGTTTTGTAGATGTGTAGAAAACCTTCAGGCACGACAGAGAGCATTAAATTTCCTTGTAGTAAATGCATCTATTGATTCAATTTAGTTGTTCTACCTCAGAACAGTAAAAAAACTTGAGGCCAGGAAAGTGCAGTGAGTCGGTCTCTTGAAGTTAAGCAACAACCATACTGATCCATCTCTCTCTCTCTCTCTCTCTCTCTCTCTCTCTCTCTCTATATATATATATATATATATATATATATATATATATATATATATATATATATATATTCGTATCTAGGTAAAATTACTTAGATCTGTCAATTTATAAATCTATTTCAACAATTATATATCTCTCTTTACCTGTCAGTATTTGTTTATAATACAACTAGCGCACTGCATTATCTACCTATCTTCATATGTACGCATGTATATCTATCTATGTTTATTTTTAATTATATGATCTCATTCATACCTACCGCTGTTCATATCATGAACGCTCTGTAATACATACGCGTGAGTGTGTGTGTGTATATATATATATATATATATATATATGTTTGTGTTATTTTTGTGTGTCTCAGTGTGCGTAAAATATGAAAGCACACACACGCACACACACACACACGTATGTAATTCGACCTTGCCAACCGAACGATTCTTTGTGGCCGCGCGGTTAGGCACGTCAAGCTAAATGGCCTTTTCGTATAGGGTGCAGGTTCGAATCCTGTCAAAGGAGGAATATTTTCTATGAAAATTTCTGGGACATTCAGGCCGGTAAATGTTATTTAATACTGTTTATTATAAACAGAGCATTTACTTAAATACTTGTATCTATAAAAAGAACGTTAAACATAAAAATGTCTTCAATAAATAAATTGTCGGTCTTTGTCCATTTTTTTTTTGTGTGTGTGTGTGTGTGTGTGTGTATATATATATATATATATTAGGTGGTACAAAATAATGTCGTTTTCTCACATAGTAACATATGTGAGAAAACGACATTATAAACCAACCTAATATGTATTGCTAAAGAATTAATGCATTTAGTTTAAATGCGACAATTTGCTTTAAGCCTTGTTTTTACTGGATATCACATTGTCCATAGACTCCCATTTCTTTAAACAATATTTCACTCAAAAAAAACTTTAAAAAATGTTCTATGATATTAAACTATCTCCGGTATCAAGGCCCCTGATCGGGGGATTAGTATTTTTCATGAGCGTGGAATCCCCTCTGAGTTGCTGTACTTCCCATATCAACCCTGACCCGGGGTGATAGCCCCTGTTAGCGTCACAGCTATGAGCAAGTAGTAACCTCCACAAATAAAATGCTATGAACGCATAAAAATACATTTTATAATAAAAATACCAGCAATACATTTTTTTATATTGAGCAATTAGCAAAAATACATATTCACAATAGAATTACCAACAGTACGCATATACTAACAAATTACAGAGACTTCAGCCAAATCCGTTTAAAATACTACCAAATACCGAACATGAACTCTTTCATGACATCAATCTATATAATATCAATTATTAAAGCAAACTAAAATTTATTAAATCAAACTATATTCCAATATATAATTTCAATACTATGCATTTAAACAGACAAATCAGTCAATGAATTTTTATGCCGTGTTCGAACCTGCGGACCCACTTTTCAGAAAGATACAGTCTTATCTGGAGTTCTTTCGTCTGCTCACCCTCACATTCCATAACAGTCCATTCACCATTTAACCTTTTAAGTAATACACATTTTGTCATTCAGATTTTCTTGAAGATACTTTTCACACGGTTTCCTATGCGAAAAGGAAAGAAGACAGTCTCTAAATTTTCTTAATTCAAACATTAATTTAGTGGATACCCATGTTTAATTAGACGCATGGATATTTAAGCAGTATATATTACGTCTACATGTTTGTTGTTGAAGAAATGCAAATATTCTTTATTAAGTTTTCTCGAGTGCGCATGCCTTTAGACGTAATAAATACTTTTTTTATAAAGCGGGCTACCCACTCAAACAATAAAAATAACTTTTGAACTAATATATATCCGTATATTTGTGTCAGCCTTTTCCCATTTATGCAAGTATATTAATATCTGCTTCCTATCCATATATCTATTTATATAAGTGTCTTAATTTCTGAGATTTTTTATTGCGTCTATTTACATTATTCAAAATGTTGCCTTTATTTTTATTGACGTATTCACGACATTTCGGCCGTTGTACGCTCCGGACTTCTTCATGTGAAATTTCGAATTGGGCATTGTATTTACTCTATACGTGTAGATTTTTCTAATTCCACGTTCCATACCTTGTTTGGATATCTCATTTTCATTTAATTCCCTTTACAAATTCTTCAAGCTTTTGTTCCCGCCTCCGCGTTCAGGAATTAGGTCAAGTCATTTTTATGATTAGTTCAACCAAAGCTTTTATGCACTGGGCCATGAGTCACTAAAGATGACGACAACAGTCAACTTGATGCAAATAGCGTAACTGTCTTAATTTGTTATAATGAATAGCAACACTCGCTTATAAACAGGTATGTCTCATGTAGAGTTTTTTCAAGCAAGTGTGTTAGCCTTCTTTTCGTGATTCTGTATTTTCCAACGATGTGCTTGTTTAAAACGGTAATATGGTTAGGTAATAATTGGTGCATATTTGTCAAGCTTTGTTTAAAAAATGGTTTGGTCTTTCTATTTAATGGGATGCTCATTTCCATTATAAATGCCCAATGGTGATATGACCTTGTGTCAGATTAACAAAAGCCAAGAAAATATCTCCAGCAGCACTTGTGATGGTGACAGAAAAATAATTCTTCATAATAATCTGTCTCTAGAAATGATTCTATATTAAGACTGCGAAATGTACGCCTTTCCGAAGGCGACACAAAAATGCCAGCGAACAAAGAATTTCGTGGGATCTTTAAGTTAGGTAGAATTGCACTAATCCGATGTTAATTCAATATGTCCAGTTCAATTCATTGATCAGGACATTTTGGCGAGCGGGGCGAAATAACTGGGATATACGGAGCGGATCAATGTGATGGATTTTAGTTTCGAATGATCCAGGGACTATAATTCGGATGAGGCGAACGACCGTTTTGATCTATAAGTCTCTGGCTTAAAAATCTTCCCATTGAAAAGGGTAAATGGATTATTGTGTGAAATACAGGGTGTAATCAGATTATAGCATGCTGCATTTACAATAGAATTTCGCCGGTGGTGGCATAGTTCTGGTTGAAGCAAATGCAAAGGATGATATCTCATATTTGTCGTTGGAGAATTTTGCAATAATTCTTATCTATCTATCTATCTATCAATCTATCTATCTATCGTTCTCTTTTTCTTTCTCCATATATATATATATATATATATATATATATATATATATATATATATATATATATATATATATATATATTAATAGATATACATAATTCCCAGAGCCGACAGTTTCATGCATTATGCAATCGTCATGTATACCTGCTGATAGCATAGTGCATGAAACACTGAGTCGCACCGTCGGTGTGGGGTATTATCGCTCTTTATTGATATATACTTAAATGAGGCATGTTGTCGTAATGGATAGCGGCTCGAATTGAGGAATCAGAGAAGAGATTTCGAATTCTAGTCTAGATACATGTTAATACTCTTGCAAATGGCATGAATCCTCTTCTCTCTCCCCTGATATGGGTAAATTGCAGGAATTACATAGACCTTATGACACCCATTCTAGGAGAAAGTAACTCTGAATTCAAAATCTCTATTTAGTATTTTTAGCACTTCCTAAAGAAAGGATTGTCTACACTCGAATAATAATGATGGTAATTTTATACAAACAGTCTGAAATTGTTAATCAAATCTTATAAACTTCAATAATTCAATTTTTATTTTTTTTAAATGTAAAATTTTATCCAATTTAGATGCCAAAACAAAGCCTGAGTTATAATTCTATGTAGCATAAATATGTTCTGTTGAAGTTATTAATCTTATTTGATGCATTGTAAAATATATCTGCTGTGTTAATTTGTTAGGAAAAATCAAATAATCACATTTTAATTTTTTTAATCATCAAAAAATAATCAGGTCCTATAATAAACCAAATAACATACACATATGATAAACCTTTCAATCCTTTATATATTGAGCTTTCTTCTAAACAACTGCTAGCAATCTATCATTAAGTTTCTTATTTCAATTTCCGACCTGGTAGTTTTAATTTCTTCCGATAATTCTGTTTAGCCATAATATTGTTTTCCACCTTCATATAAATTCATCTTCACAATTGACCATAGATTATCGATGGGATTCAGATCAGGACTTGATATTGGTCATTCCATTATCTTTTCTCCTGTAAATCTTTTAAACTCAAAGGATTCATAGGTATGTTTAGATATGTGAGGAGAATTGTCGTGCATAAATACACATTTTTGCCATGAAATGTAATTTTTGTCCATAAAATCACAATAGTTACCACTATACAGTTTAACTGATTCATCAAATTTGAATGGTCCAATAATGGTTTGGTGAACAATTTCAGACCGTATCATAATAATACCACCGGCATGTTACCCTCTCTTATCTACAGGCACATCTAAATTAGATATAATCCATCCTCTGTCCCATCCATCAGGTCCATCAAATGTCACCCAAGATTCGTCTATTAACATTATTTTAGAAAGGTCAATTTTCATGTATTTCTTAGCCAGACTTTGATTCTTTAAAATATTTGCTTTAGTGAGATGAGATGCCTAGGAGATTCTTTTACAGATCCCAAATCATAAAATATGAGACACCTTCTGTCTTTTTTGACTCATTCCATTCTCTCCTTTTGAAAAATTTGAATGCTGGTCAAAGTTGTTTCACGATAATTTGCTTTAGTTTGCATCTCCATGAAGCAAATTGTTAAAGCTTCACATTTTGCATTAATTCCTATGCTTGCAGTTCTCAATTTGCTTATATTTTCAAAAGCCTTCTTTATCATTCGATAGTCTCTGCAAACCTTCTTTGATATTTCTAATGTGAACATTCCTTCAGTCAAATTTGTTATTTTGTTTTCCAGTAGTTGTTAGTCGCTTTCCTTTACCCATGATTAAAGATATATTATGGACAAAGAAAAAAAAATATAACTTTACTGATATATGTCCAAAAGTTTTGCTTTTCTAAAAGATATTTGTGAACTTGGAATGTATATTTTAATGTCTATGGTTCACACAGATATATAATAACCAACAAAATGCATCGTACATTTAACACCTTAAGTCATCTTATATTAGTATTACTGCTATATTACATTGTGATATAATGGAATATGTGTACACCTGTGTTCACCCTCACTGGAATATGATTGGCTGTTGTCCGTAATAAATACCGACGGACGTGTAGGAGAGTCACAGCTTTAGTCTGAGAGCTAAGTCTATAACGACGCCCACTGGATTAGGCCATTGATCTACACTTCTTACCTGTGGCTACGAAGCGTACCAGTCGATTACAGCTACCGTTAAATACTTGCTTATAGTAGCCAAAATCAATTAGTTATTTCGTTTAAATATTATCTCTTTCCGGGAAATATCACATTGAAACACCGGTTCTAGTACGATCAGTTAAGCAACGTCATGTTCGTCAGTACTTAAATAGGTGACTGCTTGTGAATATCATGCGCTGCAAGCTTGAATGTGAGTGTGCTGTAATGGATAATGCCTCGGAATTGTTAATTGGAGATCCGAGTTCCAATTGATATTTGTTTTGTTATATTCACTTACGCTCAAATAACCCTGGATAAAGTATGAATCCACCACTTCTCCCCAAGCAATGTGTTAATTAGTAAGACTTATATCACTAAACGGTTACTAAAAAAAAACAAAACATTAGACTAATAAATATGTATATGTTACAACCTTAAAGTTTACAGTATTTACATTAGTCGGACTATTGTCCTCATCTTTGTCGCTATATTTGTCACAACGTTTCGAACCTAGACTTTATTGTCCACCGTCGACATGAAGAGGATTTGCATCGTGCTGTCAAGTAGATCCTACTCGTCCAGACACATCTACCAACCACACTTCTCTGTGACTGTTGCTCATGAATGTTCAGGGATTGGGTGGACCTTCACTGTCATCTCCGCCATCGCCACCAGTTTGGATAAATGGAATAAGGAGAGAGGTTGACAATCCCGATGATCAAATACGAGCGGGTGCCGACTATTACGACTATAGGAAGGTATTGAGAAACGTAATCACCTATGTTTTGAAGACTCAAAGCAACTAAAAGCAGACAATCGCTATCGGAAACATAGTGAATTTTAATTTCATTATATCCCTAATATTAATATATCTATTGTGTTCTTTCTGCATGAATATGCATATTATTAATACACGAGTTGCGATAGAGAAATTGTTATATAAATTGCGCAAAATGTGGATAAAACTTGTAAATCATTTTAACAGATATATGTACCAAAATTACGCAAACATATCTTGAAATGCTAAAGAGTAAATTTATTCAGTAAAATCGCTGTTGGCTACAAATCAAATACTCCAGACAACTTCGGAATCTACTGCATCTCTTCTGGAAACTCTCCTTCTTTAAGTTGGTGAATACTTGCATAATCCTTGCTTTCAGTTCGGCTTTAGTGATTTGGTAGTCTCTCGATCAAGTGCGCCACACACATAATAATCAAGGAGGCTGCAGTCTGGGGAGTTATTTGGCCAGATATAAGATGTGATGTGGTCGCAGAAATATACTGATGCCATGACTGCGTATTCCTGCTTGTGTGGCATAGTGCAGAGTCGTGTTGCGATACATTGGGTCTTCCAGCAACCACTGTCTTGACCAAGTGCAATACTAACACCTCAAGTACTTGATGTAGGCCTGGGTGTTGAGTCCGATGCATTGTGCGATGAATAAAAGCATAAAGTCGCCATTCCTAGTTATCATTCCAAGCACATTCTTTATCACCATAAGACTCATTCAACTCTTTCCGAATCCTGTGCGCTTTTATCAAATTGGCACCGAGACCATCTGAAATGTTTTTCTTGGATCTTCCGCAGTAATGCATGCTATTTCTAAGATTCTGGTGTCGTGAATAGAGTCATGCTGCTCCTCTTCTCACAGACGGTGTTCAAATACCTCAAATATACTGTGCAGTCGACTGAATAAAAAAACAACGCGCATGGTCTTAATTAAAAATATTAACTATTTACCCGAATATTTACCCGAATATTTACCCATTGCCAACTTTATGCACTCAGGTACTTTTCATCTTAGGCTGTCCCTTATGCTGAGAACCGGATCTATATTTACAAGTGAAAAATTGCCTTTTAATCTCCTTTGAATTTATAGCCTTCTTTCAAGCTTCATGTTTCTACTGTAAATGAAGAACTTGTCTAGCTCGCAGGTGTTTGGTCATAAAACGAAAAATGTTACAATGAAGTCCATAGACTCAGTGGAATAGCAAAAAACGCCTTTCGAAAGCGAAGTAAACATTACGAAAAGAGAATTGGGTTTGAAACGAAAATTAGTGCTAAAACTTAATGTATTATAGTTTCTTCTATATCACATTAGTGCTAGAAAAATTAATTGATGAATAAGTGAGTTGCCGACAGTATCAATCTAGTTTTGCAGAAGGATGCTGAGAATATCATGGAATAAGAATCTGGGTGACGTCCAAGTTTTAAGGAAAATCGTGACAAAAAAGTCACTTATACACAGAATCAGAAAGAAAATGGTGAAAATTTTAGCGCATATCAGGAGGAAAGAGAACTTGAAATATTTTACATTCACAGCATATACTGAATGCAAAACGCACAAAGGAATTCAAATTTATCTAACGTGATTCGCAAAAATCGTTGATGGAACGAAGGGGTAGAAAAGAGACATCATTTCCTGAGACTTATAAAGGGGAGAAATTCTGGAGAGATATCAATGCCCACATTGTGAGGGAACAGGTTACATAAAGAAGTATATTTGTAATTAAAGCAAGTGTCATTTTCACATTTATGTTATTATCTGCAACTCTAGCACTGAATGATTATGTTCCTTTTGAAAAATCTACTTTGAGATATACTCAATTCAGAGAATTTCGTATTGTTTTTGGCAATTCATCTTACTAAAAGTCGTCAGCAAGGTGTATATTGTTTAAAATGTATCTGTTTATTTTTCTCTAACGGCAACTGTTTCGTTGCCCGAAGATGCTGTTAAAGTTTAAGCCTGCACTGTATTATTTAGGGAAATCATATTTCTGTCTCACCACGTTTCAATAGCCATTTTAGCACTATTATTCGGCACAGTTACAGTTGAATACAGAATTATTCGCCTCTACCACCAGTGAATATTAGCATATATTCTAAGGAAAGGCGAATAATTGCAAATAAATTCTGGAATTACTCTAAATAGTAGATTCCGTATTTAATTTTGAATAATTCGTGACATTATTTACATTGTTCAGACTACCATTCTCATCTTTGTTGCCATATTTATCACAACGTTTCGACGGTTGTACGCTCCGGCCTTCTTCAGGTAGTTGGAATGTCGAACTGAACCATTTATTTATCTCGCTGGAGTAGACTATTCTAGTTCAGTTCGACATTCCAACCACATGAAGAAAACCGGATCGTACAACGGCCGAAACATTATGATAAATTTGTCAACAAAGATGTGGATGATAGTCCGAACAATGTAAATAATACCTCATCTCAGGAATATAGACAGAAACTGAATTCGTGATATTTTAGAAGTTTGAATCTATTATATTCATAGTTATATTTTTTAAATTGGTTCAGTCCAAAATTATTCGACTCCTTTATGAGAATTAGGAAATAGTATTTCTCTATGACAAATTTCATGTTTTTTTTTCTTAATTTGACATTTAATACACATTGAAAATGAGGCACCGATTTAAAATGAAATAGTATTGACCTGATACTATAACATTCTATAAAAAGACAATATGTGAGTGCAACGTAACTTGATAACTCATTCGTTCTGCAACTACGGCAAAGAGAGCTGAAAGTGACAAGAAGCACAGAATGAAGATATTTGATGCATACAAATAAGGAGATAGATATGCATCACCTCCATGCGTTCAAATGTTCCTAGATCGACAATTCCTAGACTCATTGTGTCGAGAACAAATAAAGGATTGAGAGAATAGAAAGGACAATTGTTGTCTCGAATAATTCTTACTTAAAGACAAAGGACATTGTCAATGATGTAAAGACATCAGAGTTTAATCTATCGACGAAGACAGCCACTAGATGCGTTCATCAATCAGGACTTCGAGTTTGTCGCCCAAGGAAATCTCCCTTGCTTAAAGCTAAACACCTAAAGTGTTGATTAGCTCATGCAGGAGAACTAGCGAGACTACAGGGTATCATGGATAAAGAGAAGTATTTCGTTATTCTTGAAAATAGTATAAAAAATTCCATCAAAGCTGTCTTTGGTTCGTCACTGGATGTTCCAACATGACAATGACCGGAAACTCAAAGCATGAATTGTTAGAAAATATTTAGATGACATCAATTTAAGAAATTGCTGTGCCTGT